>QAPG01000070.1:125030-357555 GCA_004366825.1 Colletotrichum spinosum | reverse complement strand
GAACCACACCATCGCACCCCCCGAAGAAGAAACGAGCGCAGTGGGCAGCATAAGACCCATGAATGGCCAAGAGGCACCGCCCGCGTGAGCCAGCACTCTACGTAGCAACAGTTGGCGTGCGTGTGTGTGTCCTCTCTGCGTGTGTGTGTGAGTGTGTGAGTGTGTGAGTGTGTGAGTGTGTGAGTGTGCCACACCCACCCACACACACTGCTCGCATCCTCGTCCACTTGGACGGCCGCTTCTGCATCTGCATCTGCAGCAAGCCGCCTCCTGCGTCGCCCGTCATCCAGCGCCGGCGCGGCAGACTCTCGGGATAGGTTGTCGGAAGCAGGCCAGTCGGCCGTAGGGTGGCAGGGGTCCAGGTGCCAGGACAGGAGTCCCCAACGCCGGGCGTGGGTTCTCCCTGACACGCGCTTCTGCATGAACCCTGGCAAGCCCACGGTTTGGACCACAAGAACGAGCAGGCTGCTGTCGGTGCGTCCGCTGCGTACTTGTAGAAACACGTCGTTTCCGTTATTGGGTGCGTGTGGGCTCTGCAGGTTCCGTCATGGACCTGCTTGTTTGAGGGACGCCTAGAAGACCGATGGAACCACGGCTGTTTACCCGGAGACGTTTGATAGCGGCGCAGAGCACGAGTTTGTCGGACCTGGGATGCCTACAAGTACGATACAGGCATACAAAGATGGGCATGGTGGCATCGGATTCGGGTTGGGGGCCATGAATCGGGAAGAGTCCCCGATGACGGCGGGAATAAGGCCCTGTCAAGTGCGGGGGACAGAGATGAAAGACGACGATCCAACAGCAAGAGAGGAGGAAGTGCTGGTGTTCCGCTGGTTTCTCAGTCCTCGACGAGCTGGTCACGATTCAACCTCCCCTAGGGGTACGTCGTAGATGGCAGCTGGTAATAGTTGTGGGATCGAGTGGTCGCCTCGTCGGGAGAAGGGTACGAATAGAGACAAGACTGATGACCGAGAAGTGTCTGACCGAGAATGCAGGTCCATAAAGCTGCATGACTCGCTACGGAGATCTTACCAAGGGCAAAACACAATTTCGCTTGTCAGTAGGTAAGACGCAGCCTGATCCATCGTCTTGCGTTCCGATATCGCGGCCAACGTCGAGGTTGACATTGACAAATAGATCAAAACTCGCCTAGATTCTAGACGCTTTGAGGATTCCCATCCTTGATTATAAGTTATAAGCTAATCACGTATGCGCAGAACACTCTTATGGATGACGCAAAACCCCTCATTGAGTACACCCACTCTCTCACTCCCTCACACACAGACAGAGCCAGGAGACTGAAGAGACGAGAGAACGTCGCTCGCTCCTCTACACCCCAGGGCTCTCTTGAAGCCTCCCACCAGGGATGGGAGAGGCGGCGTCTTGGCTAAAGAACAAGAGACGTTCCACTCCTTCTAGAGCCTCGTCGACCACGAATCGAACTCTGCAAGATCCACGCCAGACTCCCTACAAGGCGTCCCCGACCCTCCATCACGTCTGCCTTGGACCTTCTTCTTATTTAGCCCCCAGAGCTCATTTTCTCCGAAGCTCAACCGGACAGCGGGCGGCGGCGGCGGGAAACAAACCATCACGCCCAACCGCAAGGTAGTCTGTGAGTGCGCATAACTGGCCTCGGGGTGTCTCCTAGCCCAGCCGAATCAGGCCACGCTCTGGCCGTTGGCGTCTGAATCCGTCCTAGTTTTGAAGTTTCCTCGCGCAATCTCACCTGGCGCTGCATGTTCCACGCGCGCTCTAGAAGCATCATGCGTTGGGCGAGGCAGACGGCTGCACGCTGCGCACAGGAGAGTTTTCTGCACTCGGACAGCATTCTTCTTCTTCCAGAAACTCGCCTCCTCGCGCGGAAGCACTTGTCGAATTGTCATTCGACCATCGGGGTGCTCTCCCCTCATGCCCGAGGGCCGGGAACCGGGTTGGCCGCTCGACGGTCTGTGGCCCGAAGGCTGAAAATAAACTCGCCCCCGTCCGTCTCCGCCTCATGTCAACACCGAGGACCCTCTCGTCTGGCCGTGGTTCGAGGAAGTATCCTTCTTTAGAGTTTCGTTCGAATCTGGCGGGTGAAGCATGGCATCGACGAGCTGCCGCTTCGTGGTTTCGGCAGGCCTGTCAGCCAATCGTCCGGGGGACTCGGAATGCAACGACTGACGAGAAATGTCCATGTCAGCAGATTCGCAGTTGAAGGAGCTCCCGTGCGACGTTCGCGTTCGAGATGGCTTCCAAGGCCGCTGTCACCGCCACTGCGGTCGAGCGTCTCTTGGCTTGGCAAACCGCCTCGGTCGGCGTCTCCCTACGCCCGCCCTCTTTTGACTTGCGGACGAAGATGCCGCTACCGAGAACGAGAGACGATTCATTGTCTTGTAAAGTGAATGCGTGGAACTCTACATCCTCGCCTCACATGGCGCCCTGCTGCCCATCGCCCAGACTTCTTCAGCTCGACATATCTCGCGAGCCTCAGAAATAACCGCTGCTTCTGTCACTCGCATCTCTCGGCTATCGATCTCAGGGAATCTCGCCTCTACACACCCAAATCTCGTTTGGACGCAACAAGCGCTGTCTGTCACATATCATCAGACAAATCTTCGCGGGCACCGCGGACCCGTAGGTCAGAAGAGTCATCGAAATGTTGGTCTTCTCCGTCAGTCAGCCCTCTCCAGCGTCAAGGACCGCCCGGCCAACTCCTGCAACGCCCTGGCCAGACGATGGCCACACTCTCCCACAAAACCGGCCGGGCGTTGGGCCACTCCAGCATCGGTGTCCAGACCACATACGGGAACGTGTCGTGTCGTGTCGTCAGGGGCCAGGTCAGACAGACACTAGGCAGAAGCTTTGAGAAGACTCACCCCAGCTTTCGACTTTCCGAGGGTGAGTGAGATTAGACTTCTTCTACTCGGGCATCATGGAAGACGGCCCAGGTCTCTTGACGGAGCCACGTCCGCTCTTGACGTTGATGACACCTCGCTCAAAGATCGGAAAAGCATCCGCTCTCCGTGCCCAGCTCCTTGAGCAAAGGGCCATCATTATCCGCCAGCTCCTCGCGGGCCACCTCCGGTAGTCCGTTGGCAGCCATGTCTGATGACGGAAGCAGAAAACACCGGCGTATCTTTCCCTCTGGACCACGACGGGCCGATTTGAAGCATGGAGCTGAGCGGTGCAGAGAGCTTGTGTGCAAGGTCATCGGCGATAAACGATTCAGTAACTCCTTGATGACTCTGCAAATTCTCGATCGACACACTCTACCAGCTGGTTGGACTGTTTTATATATCTCTTGTCCAAACATCCGCGGCCCCTTTTTTACATCCCATTATCTACACCATCAACTCATTGCCGCCCTCTTTAGACTCCATCGCCTAATCACTCGGCACTTTTGAAATGCTCGGCGAGCCATTGCCGAAGGACACAGACGCGACCGAGTAAGAGAATCACGGCAATTGCAAACTGAAAAAGCATGGGTCCTCTCTACAGCGCTATGCCGAGGATCTGGTCCGCCTTGGACGACTGGCCGTTCCTCTCCCAGCATCGTCCGGATTCCACCTGTTCCAGCTTGAGCCAGTGAAAGTCGGCCACCGCCGCAGGTTCCGCGGGCTGGTCCTTCCAGGGCGTCGCCATCGGCCTGATGACTCGGGGCTTCTCGGCGCGGCCGCCCATCGACATGCCGCGGAAGAGCGTGATGTGCAGAGACCTGCCGCGTCGGCGCCGACTCAGTCCCGCCGGTGTGCTCCTGCCGCTGCTGCCGGTGATGCCGCCGCCGCCGCCGCATTTGGCGAACAGGGGCGCCAGGGCCGGGATGGAGATGCAGACGATTCCGACGGTGCACTCGGCGATGGAGCATAGGACCCATGTTGCCCAGTGATCTGATGAACGCCGTGGGATCAGTCCTTTGTTCTGTGTGCGCTTCCTCTGGTGATACCTAGGTATGGTTTACGGGAGCGGAACTACTTACACGTCTTGTCGTCTTGTGCGAGCTGGTAGATGTTGACCGCTTTGACAACGGCCGCGGCGCAAGCACTATGCCGTTAGTCCTCTGCCCACACGTCGTCGTCGTCGACGGCGTAACTCACAGTCCGGAAAAGAGAAAGAGGACGGTGACCATGACCTTCTTCGTTGTTGACATGTACTTGATGCCCCAGATGTACGGCAGCGGCATGGTGCACAGGAGAACATCCAAGGCCAAGCCGACGGACGAGCTGGAGTGCAGATACTCGACGAATGGATAGCACGACGCCCCCGGCATGCTCGAGTCCCACGCCGCCGACACGGGCGTGCACTGGAAGATGACGGCGAAGACGGATGCGAAAGCGAACGCGGCCGTGATGGCTGCGGCCGTGTACATTGTGTATCGCATGCTGCTGCGCGGTATGACTCTCAGAAAGGAGCATATGGCCGAGAGTCGGGTGAAGGCCACCGCACAGGGGTAGAGGACGTTGGCGATGAACACGAGCTGGCAACGTTGCCACAAGAGTCAGCCAACCGTCTTTCTGCCTTTGAAGTTCCGGCGTCCGACTTACAAGCAAAAGGTTCCTGGTGTCGTCCGAAAGCACGTCGGGGTCGATGTTCCAGCGATGCTGGCCGAGACCGAGGTCGGTCGCTGGAAATGCTCGTCAGTAAACATTGCTTCTTTCTTTTTTGCCACAACAACAGGCCGGGGGATCTGTCTGCTCCGGCCGTGTCGAGAAGTTGGCGCACCTATGGGGAGCAACGAGCAGATGCCGAATGTGAAGAGCGCCGCGATGATGACCAGCACATCGTCGCTGAAGAAGTTCCGCGTCACGGTGCAGCGCACAATGACCCGGAGCGGCACGAGGAGGCCGACCAGCACGAACGCCGTGAGGTTGACGGCCCAAATGACGGACCCGAGGTTTGATTTGTCGGCGTTGGTGCTTGATGTCGTTGTCGTCGTCGTCGCGTTCGTCAGCGTCGCGTTTACGGTGTCCACCAGCATCTGCGGCCCGTTGCCGTGTTCGAGATGCATGGCCGTCGTCGTTGATGAGACGGAGGTAAGCGGGTAAATCTATAGCGAATGAAGAGAATAAAGAGTCTACAATAAAGTCATAACGCCAATCAATGTCGTTTGCAGTCGAGAAAGGACAAGAGAGAGAGAGAGAGAGAGAGAAAGGAGATTACAAGAGAATGTCCAAGTCTGGAGTCGAGAGAATCACAACTTTTGCGCGAAAGTGCATCGCGTCGCGGGAGGCAGTCAGCTTTTCTATGAACCAACCCAACGCGCGTCCGCCGAGCCCGTCGCCATCCCGTCGTCGTGGCTAGGCTAGTAGCGAGGTCCGTTTCACAAGCCACGAGGTTTTTGTTTATGCTCGTTCTCTGCGCCGCGGAGGAGTCAAAGGTGAACAAGGCACCGGCGCCGAGTCGCCGCGTCAACGAGCGGGAACTAAACGTTGCCCTCGAGCCACGATGGTAGAGGCTTGAGGGCGCGCGGGCACTCTCGTGTTGGCGCCCACGCGTAGGTCGTCTATCGGGATCCTGGGTCAAAGTCATTGTTGTCTCGATATCTTGGTGTCGTTTACTGTTAGTTGCTCGTACATTCATCGTGAGATACTTGAAATTCTATAAAGTGTCCATTGATCTTCATGACTTGCAGACAGTGACCTCGTCAACGTCGCCGAGGTTCGACCCGAGCCGACCTTTCCCATGCATTTAAATGTCGTTATTCGTGTCGACACCACCCATCGACAAAGAGTCGCTACAGTTTGCGGCCGCTCACCAACCTTTGTCTACATTTAGTAACCCAAGGCAAACTAGTCCGATCGCACTCTGTAAGCTGATTGTCTAGAGGCCGTTAGCACCCCAACTAGGAACTGGCTAGAAAACGCTCTGATGGACTAACAGGAGGTTTTGCTGGTTCGCCCACCTGACGGGGCCGAAGCATCGGGATGTTTATCTGCACAACGCGCTGCGCCAAATTCTATGCCGATCGCCTTGGGTACGGCGATGACGTGCCCGATTGGTGAAGTCCGAGTCGGTTTGGTCAGTCGTGTAGAGATTCAGGGCTACAGTAAAGCGAAACATGTCAATAGTAATTCAAAGACGCTAGGTTCGATCTATAGACGACGGTAGCTTTCTAATACTCAGTTAAGTTAACCAGGTCTCACCTCTGCGATGGAAAAACACACAAGTCCATAACAAATCTACTCTTGAACGTCATGTCAAGGGACTGAGTCCGAGGTAGAATATCAATTCGCTTCGTATTGCTCGATACGGAGAGTAACACATATCTCTGCATACACACTTCGTCCTGAGATCATAGATGTCTTGGGATGCGCCTCCACTCATTGCCACTCCCGCAAAGGAGAGAGGCCAAGCTCCGCAAGATGAGCATTCACCTCGCTGGTCGTATTGTCCCACAGACCTCTGATCTGTTTTTTATCCGCGGCAACAGGATGGGGCTCCCAGACCTGCCCAAACGGCTCCAGATACTTGCCCTTGTACTCTTCGGCATTGTCGCGAACCTCTCCAGCCGTGGCGGCGAAGAGCGAAGTCACCGCGCCCTGATCGGGAGTGAGGAACAACGGTGTTTTCTGGATGAGAGAAAAGACGGGTGTTCCGATCCGGAGGGCTCCCTCTGACGCAACGCGGCCAGGATGAAGGGATATGGACAAGATGGTCAGGTCGGCTTCATCCAGCAGCCTTTGAAGTTCCTGCGCGAAGAGGAGGCTGGCGACCTTGGACGTAGCGTAGCGGATCATGTCCACGACGAAGAGGTGTTTTCCAAAGTAGCGCCATTGCCAAGGGTAGTACGGCACCGGACTCTGCAGGAACTTTGGGGAGTCGAACACGAATTCGTAGTTGGCTGGGAACATGTCGTGGGTGACGTTGGAGCTGAGGGTGATGATACGCACATCGGCGCCGTTCTCTTGCGTTGCCCTTTTCAGAAGCGGAAGTAGACTGTTTGTCAGAACAAAGTGGCCTACATGGCTATGGCACTGTCAGTATCGTTATCGTGCCGGTATGTCGAACGAGGAGCTGACTATACCCAACTGCCATGTGCCATTCCCAGCCGGGTCCCACGGTTTCTGTCGATGCTGTGGCCACGCCAGCGTTGTTGACTGCAGATAACACATTAGCTTTTCCGACATCGAATACAATGTCGAAGAGGCTCTCACTCAGTATGTCAATTTTCTTCTCCTTCTTCGTCAGCTCCTCTGCCGCCGTTCGGACGCTCTTCAAGTCGGCCAAGTCCAGTGGAAGCCATATCAATCGGCTCTGGTCGAGTTCCGGATGGGCAGACTTTATGGTGTCCCGGGCTTTCTGCGCCTTGTCCGCCGATCTTGCACTGAAGTACACTCTTGCGCCACGCAAGGCGAGGTATTTGATCGTCGAGAGACCGATTCCGGAACTGTGCTTGGTCAGAACGACTTACACAGAACTGCCGGAGGGATGTACGCACTTTCCGCCGGTGACCACGACGACCTTGCCCTCGAGGTTAGGCATTCCAGTCAAGGGATCCCACCTGGACGTGGACGACATGGTAATGAAGTGAGGTCTTGGGACAGCTGTTGTGCTCTAAGAGGCTCTTGGAGGCTCTTGGAGGTTCAGGCTAGCAATAATTGAATGATATGGCTGGAAGCTGCTTCGTGTAATCTGGATGGAACTGGATCGGCCTGGGACTGCGAACTGCTGTCTCCATATAATAACCCATGATGATCTGGGCAATCTAGACTTTTATACGGCATTCCTGAGGACATCTTTCGAGGCGGACTCTCATCGCTACGTGCAATTACGATGTCTTGGAACGAGTGGACAGAGCTCATTGTCGTGATACTGTAATCCATCCAGAGAGATTCACGCCCAACAGGACCGGGATTCAACGAGTTCCGCATCCATACGACGGCCTAGTCCTGTTTAGGCAAACGCTCACTCTCTCGGCGCAGTCGGGCTCGGGATAATAGAGGAAGAAATCGCCAAAGGAATAGCATCTCATTGGCCAGTCCTCGTCAAAACATCCCCGCCCTCGTGCTCGCTTCGAACCGCCCGAGTTGGATGGCTGAATAATGGCCAGAACGCGTCAAAATACAGGGGCTAAGCACATTGTCGGGCTCTGTAGGTAGCCAACAGCATACGGTCATGATGCAGCTGCAGACGCGATGAGAGTGAGCGACTCCGTCCCGTCATCTCCTTCATCCACACCCTCATCGAGAACCACCACCCAAACTGGGGCCAAGCATCAAGAGTCGAAGCCCGTGCGACCCAAGCTCTTCTCCCAAATAGGCAAATGCGTGGCCTGGTAGATCGGCTTGAAGTCTCTCCACCGCCCGCGCGCATCACATCTCGAATACTTCCGTTCCCCCTCCTCCCCCAGACCCTCAGTCGCATCGACCAGGAACCCGCAGAAAGCTGGAACCCCCCCCCGTTGTTCACGAGCGGCAGAGGTCGCACGCGAACGGATCCAAGGGCGGAAAGGCCGGGGTATCCCGCCATCAGGCGAAGCATAACTGCGTCCAAGGATCTGGATTCCCATACCATGCCGCCGCCGCCGCCGCTACCGCCGCCGCCACCGCCGCCGCCACTGGCCAAAGACGCGCCTCGGAGGCGGGAGGACGACTTCACGTTTGTCCAGATCTCGCACCCTAGCGATGTGGCCACCTGGAAGAAGAAGGTCAGGTCCCATGCGGCTCGGAATCCCAGCGCCAGACGACAGAGGGTCGCCGACTTCCAAGACAGCCAGCGCAGGGGAGAGGTCGATGCCGATGCCAACGTTGCGAGCGATGCGGTGGTGAGGTCCCGACGTACGGGGCGGCGCAACCTACCCTTCACACCGAACGGCTCCAACATGATGCTCTTCGGTCCTCTGACGCCTCTGAGCGCGTCGGATCTGGACCCCTTCGACAGCTTCATCAGGCCGCTTTCGCCATTCGAAATGCACCTCATGTACCACTGTAAGTCATCGTCTATCTGTATAGCCATGTCTTGGAGATGAGCTGTCCCACATGGAACAGACTGGGCGTGCCCTGGAGAGCATCACGCCAAGCAGCTATTGCGTTCTTGTACTACCACCTTACGGAACCCATGTCACGTCACGTCCCCGGTCATGGCCAGCTACCTAACACGAGCAACACAGTCAAAGTGGCAGTCGTCCTGTCCAATATAGCATGCATACCAGACATGGACGTGAGGATCCCCGAGAAGGGAGGACCTGTCTTTTGGAGGAGCATATCCAACCACTGGCTCCGTACCGCCGTCTCGGACATTGGCATGCTCGCGAGCGTCTTTCTCCTCGCCTGTCGTCACGTCTACAAACGCAACTCGGTCGCCTACCCCGAGATTTATCACCAGCACGCCGAGGCGTATCGGACGCAGTGCATGTGGTCGCTCGCGGATACGCTGAAAACAGAGCTCAAGACCAAGCACATCAGCGACGACACCATTACCAAAACCCTGGCTCTCGCATCTGATGCGGTAACATGACTCTCATCCCAGTAAGAAAGGACCCGGGCAGTGAGCTAACGTTACGCAGTCGTTGATGAACAGGAAGGAAGACAACGAGGCCCATCTCAGATCTGCGGGCGAGCTCATCAAGTTGAGACAGAACTCCAGCAAGGGCGTCAAAGACGATCCGGACTCCAGTGGCAGGCTGGTGATATTGTTCTCCGAAAGTGATAAGAGCGAGCATCCGCTGGCTACCGTACAGTTTGGCAACTTGTATGGCGAGAAACGGGGACGACTTTGACGCCCGTGGCCAAGATACCCAATTTCCGCCACTTGGTGTTTAGCGTGGGCGGAGGATCATGACAAGAGTAAATAGAATGAAATATCTTTTAATGTTTATATAATGCAACACACACACTTATACTCTACTCCTGCGACACCCTCAAGCGACCTCGACTACGAACCGACGCCCTGCGGATAGGTAAAGACGCCCTTGGGATCGTACTGCGCCTTGATCGCCCGCAGACGCGCGAGGTTGCCCATCCAGTACTGGTTCTGCGCGTCGGCGTTGCCCAGCAGCGAGTCGGCGTAGTTGATGTACCGGCCCCAGCTGCCGGCCGCCGTCTTGCTTGTGACGGTGGCCATCCAGTCGCCGATGAAGCTCGTGCCCTGCCTGGCGTTGGCCGGGTACGCCTGGCCGTTGGACGAGTCGTAAAACTGCCAGAGGAAGAGCTTGTCGCGGTGGGCGTACGACGTCGACGACGCGTCCGCCTGCGCCGTGGCCGAGTTCTTGCCGCCGTGGACGTCGATCAGCACGAACCAGCCGCGCTGGACCGTCTTGGCCTTGTTGTTGAGGTAGCCGGCGAAGTCGGTGAAGCTGGAAACCTCCTTTGTCACCAGGCTCGAGGCGTAAAAGGTGTCGGTCTGGCGGGGGAGAGTTCGGAGTCAGTATGGGCTGGGTGGCGCGCAGATTCGTATGCAAGATATAGATGACTTACCGCGCTCTGCGGGCCAGTGACGTCGAGAGGGTCGCCGCCGTAGTGCTCAAGCTGGCCGATCCAGTCGGTCTGTGTGATGGTCGCGGGGCCGAGATCCAGTCCCGCCTTGAGCGAGTCGACAAACGACTGCAGGACGTCGCGGGTCTCGTCTTCGTCGCCAAAGTACAGGCCGACAAAGGAGAGGCCGTCGGGGTTCGCCTTGAAGGCCATGTTCAGCTCCTTGGGCATGGTGTCGCGGGCGTACTTCTGATACGCCGTGAGCATCTTGGCAATCTTGTCCTGCTTCGTCAGGGCGACGGGCAAGTTGAAGACGGTGACGACGTCCGGGGCCTGGAACGTGTTGAGCTTGAACTGGGTGACGATGCCGAACGAGGAGCCCGCTCCACGAAGCGCCCAGAACAGGTCCGCGTTCTGGGTAGCGGAACACGTCACGACCTTTCCACCGGCGAGGACGACGGTGGCCTCGATGATCCAGTCGACAGCCAGGCCGTACATGTGCGAGGAGAAGCCTGGTGTAGTGGTTAGATGCCGCGAGGCCGTAGATCAGGCAAACATGGGTAGACATACCATAACCGCCGTGAAGAGAGTGGCCAGAAATCCCGACTCTGTGACTGGCATCAGCATCACCGTGCTCCTCTTCGTCGTGTAGACTCGACTCACCCCGGACACGACCCGTGGGAGATGGCCCGCCCACCCTGGTTGAAGAGCTCAGAAGCCACATGACCCAGCCGGGCTCCGGCCTGGACAACAGCGGTGTTGTCGTCCTGCAGAGTGACGCCGTACATCTGGTTGAGCTGCACCACGACGTGGCCGTTCTCGCCGCCGAAGCCGGCCGACGAGTAGCTGTGGCCGCCGCCTCGGCCGGTGACCTTGTACCCGTACTGGGTTCCGCATTTCACGGCGGAGGAGACGTGACTCGGGTCGGTGGCGGTGACGACGGCGGCCGGAGTGAAGGAAACGCGCGTGTTGTAGGACTGGACGCTGACGGACCAGTCCGACGAAGAAGAAGTGCTGTAAGGCACGTTGGCGGCCTTGAGACACCCCGTGAGGGAGTTTTTTGATACTTTGGCGTTGGTGCTGGCATCTTGAGGCAGCGGGTTGGCCGCGCCCAAGGGAATGGCGGCGGTCGCCAATGAAAGAAGCAAGTAAGACCGCATTGTGTACATGTTTCTCTAGAGAGTGAAAGAGGGTTTTAAAGAATGGACCCTGTTTTCTCTGATGGTTGATTCAAAGACCTAGAAACATCATGAAGGCCGAGGATTGGGCGTCATATATATCCAGCGCCGCCTACGAAGCAGACCATCCTGATGGCGACCCGATCGTCTGGCCTGCTCGTCTATTCGCTGCTACCCGGAGCCGGTCGCCTTTCAGCCTCTCCCCCCATCCCTGGTCGATGTTCGGGTCAGCCGTCATAGTTCCCTTTCAACTTTTTTCGTGTCGCGTTACACAACAATCAAGAGCTGTTTTCTAGACCAGCCCGGCTCCCACGGTTTGGTCTGATCCGAGTCCAATATGCAGGGGCCCAGCCCGTACGTGAGTCGGTGGCTCATCTTAGTGTCCGAGGAGCTTCGCGCGAACGGTTTAGCCCACGCCGAGATCTTCGACAAACTCCCGGATCAAGACTAGACGCGAGCGTAGACTTCCAAACAAGAACAGCGTGGTCACCGCAAGTGTCTAGAAGCATCAAGCCCCAACGTCTTTAGACTGGAACATCTTTTGTAGACAAGGAGCGGTTGAAGGCTGTGAAGGTCTTGGCATCTGGAGACAGCAGCTGGTGCGAATGTCCATCTGCTCCGATAGGCTGACGGTCTTCTTTCGCTGAAACCCGAGAGTCCCGAGGAATTGTACACCTATTGCGTCTTTTCTTTTCTCATGGGGGATGTGATGTATGCAATGACATGGAGAGATACCTACCTAGCGGAAGAGCAAGCCACTCAACATGCGCGTGTGCCTGCGCTGGCACCAGTATCCGCATACCGTTTCGTGTTCCTCTAGTCGAGAGTTATGTCCAGTGTCTCACAGCCCCAATGAAGACATCACGCAAACGCCACGAGCGGAGACGGGGCCTATTGCATCCGGAACAGCAGGCTCTGGCTTACACAGGTGGATGTACGGCATGGGAAAGCTGAACCGTATCTCCGGGATCTCTTGGCTTTTCTAACGGTGCTGTGATACTTTACACCTGCATCCATCCACCGGTCTTTTCGACCAACAGAAAGGGGCCGACAGTCGTATACGTTGGCATGCGTCGAAAACGTCGCACCCAGCGTGGTGCTCCCACGCAATTCCGGCACCGATTGGATTTCTAGCTTCTATGAGACCATAGACAGGCGGCGGAATACTAGGCTTCCCTGAGGAAGAGTCTTCTGGTCGGCTGAAGTGGAAGTACGCCTCGCTTTCAGCGTGGTACCACTACATGTGCACAATCGAAGCCACAGCCATTGAACAGCAGTGGACTCTGATGCATCAAAAGCAAAGATCATGGCCCCTTGCATCCTGATTCTATCGGCCCTTCATTTCAACCCTTTGAGCCATTTGAATAGTACGACTCTCCACCATGACGGTAGCTAAACGCTTGACCTTCGCTCTCCATCTCAGCTCAGCAAGGAGAATACCTATTTCGACGTCGAGAAGCAGGAGCAGCACGTGTACTCTTACAGGGGCATCGTGAATGCTAGTAGGGCAAGTTTTGTCGCGTTAATGGGCCTCAGCCTCAAGCTTGCCAGAAACGCCCTTGGCCTCTATGCAATGCTCTCACCTTACTATCGCCCACGTCGCAGCATCTTCGTTCTTGCTGAATGTGCTCAGATGTATTAGGAGGTTGTTTCTGGGTGGTCCCCAGCTTGAAGATGGTGACATGTCATTTGCTTCAAGAGATACTGCTCTCGTTCGATATGTGAAAATCATCTCTGAAATTCTGGGGTGATCCCACCCATCCCAGAAGACTTTGCAAATGATACGACACACAGCCGTCCTTGTGCCAAGCTCGTCTCTAACGAACGTACATCGTAGTTATATGTGCAAGCTCGAAGAAACGAGGTATCGTCTATGGGTAGGCAATTTGAGGGGCTAGAATTCTACGACAAGAGGCGAGTTGCGTTTTCCGACAATTTGTCGACGGCCGGTTTTCGCCTCGCACTGCACTTATCGTGATCTGAATGTCTCAAATAACTGTACTTGAATTGTGTGTTCTAAGCGGCTTCAGCATCATGAGTGAACTCGAGTTCTGGAATCAAGGAAAGACCTTGGGGCCGCCACTGCAGTCAACCTGGACGGCGAGGATGTCGTCGACATCTAGGTGGGGTGGCTACATCGATCAAGAACACACTCAAATATGGAAAAAGGACATCATCGTCAACACCTTTTCTTCAACCAAGAGCATCCTCAGTCTCATTCTTCTCATCCTCGTGAATAGAAGGGTCCTCCCTCTCACCGACAAAGTTGCTGAACACTGGGCTGAGTTCGCAGTAAACGGCAAAGAAAACATTGAGAGACTGTAACGGGTTTTCGGCTTGGACGCAGACAACACGCTGTCCTTTCCGACTTTGACGACGCCAACTGGCCAACACGTTATCGCGGCCCAAGGGCGGCATCATGGCAGTTAGCGGGCAATCCACCGCGCGCCCCATCACTCGTATCATGTCTGCAATCAGCATTGGGGGTTGCGTCTGTGGAAAATCTTGCTGTCCCAAGAGACCATCAATCAGATATTCGAGAAGCATTCCAACGGAGTCGACCTCGTCGTAGGTGCCCCTCTCTACTTTGGCGTTGGCTACGCCGTCACTGGCGAAGGAGGCACTTTGGTGTCTGAATTTTTGCCGAAGGGGCGTTCTGTTTCTGGGGTGGACTGGGTGGTTCGATGATTGTCATGGACGTGGACAGAAGATTGACAGTAACGTATGCGATGGACAAGATGTCGCTGAGCGGAATAGACCCCAACGCGCCCAAGACGTACATTAGGGCGATCTACAAGGCACTGGGTACTTTCTTAGGTGTTGGAACCAAAGTTGGTAAGTATTCATTGGGAATATGATTGATGTATAGTTTGTTGAGGGTTATGAGAGTCAAGTAAAAGGTAGCTGCGGTTGCCACATCGTGTAAGTAGATAATTATCCGTAACAGTACCAGCACATAACATGTACCTCGGGTAAGCTTAACGCGTCTGAAAGTTTCTGATACTGTATAGAAAATTCTTTGAGTTTAGTTGAACTGCAAACACTGACAGTGTAGGATGGTTACGTGATTGTCAATAGATGGCTCTGAGACCAGCCAGCTGCTAAAGCCTGCGAAGGCTTTCGGCTCGATTCACACAACTGGATGTCTCTCATAGATACTCGAGTGTTCTGGGTATCGAATAGACGCCGTAAACTTCCATGTCACTGGACCAGAGACGGATATCTCAAAGACAAAACCGGAAGAAAACTCGCACTGACTTGGAGGTAACATCACGGCCTCGACACCCAGCAAGATGTGTCGGCAGTTCCAGGTCCTCGTGGTGTGCAACTCGGCGCACTGCCGCTTCCAACAACACGTTGTCCGCCTACCTTTGCTTCGCCTCGTCCCGAGGCCGAATGCAGTCTATGCACTATGTCGAGAAGCGCTCCGCATGGGATGCCAACCCGACGACAGGTTTCTCGGGGTTCCGGTCGCGACTTTCCGCCCAGAAGCATGTCCAAATCTGGGCTCCGGCGAAGACGACGTCCTCCAACACTGTCTGTCACCCGTCATGTCCCGTGAAATGATGAGAATGATAGCGGGATGCCACGTCCTTTGCGGCTCCTGTCTGGGTAACAGTCGCGCTGCTCGCATCACCCTCGACAACAACGCACGTCTGTTGAAAGACTACCGGCCTCCGACTATCTCCGCCGAACACCGCGCTGGGAGCGAGTGGACTTGCTGCGGCTCTGGGAGTTGCGACGCGAGCAACTTTTGCGAGTATCGCGGGGCCTCGGTGCTCTGCGCCCTCAAGCGTCCGAAACAGGACGCATCTTGTGCAGCCCGCGAGCAGGCTGCTGTGCAAGCTCTGCTCCTGCTTGCCATTGGTGAACCGAAGACGCAAATCACTCCAGTTCAGGATCAAGACGAAGAGTCAGCGAGCTCACAAGAGGAGATGGACAGTTCGCATGCAGAAGAGACAGAAGCTATTGATCGCTACGACGAAGTAGCAGGCGAAGCAACGAGTGAGAAGTTGGCGCGGAAGGCTCGAGACAACACTCCGCCAGCCGAATCGTTCCCGGAGATAATCAGGTGCGATTCCAGCCCATCGACCATTGTCTGCAAAGGCTACTGCGAAGGTTGCGACAAGTGCGAACTCGACGACGCGGAGCAAGATATGCGGATTGATGTTGAACGTGGCTAGGAGTTTGGCGGGACTACAGACCGCCAGCAAATGCAACAGGTCTCTTTGACTGATCCCAAGCTCTGAACTGTGGACGTTAAGATGGAGCACGTACTCGGGGAGGTACCACAGAGTTGTCTTATTCCGACTCAAACGAGCCGAAGTCGCTACGTGAGTGCAAAATATCAAATCAATAATGATGCTATCGTGGATTTTTTCCTCCAAGGTTGGTACAAGGCGAGCAGGGGACGAATTACGAGTACAATGGTAGGTCACTAGTCCGGATCCATCACACCGTTACATGTAATGTGCTTCTAGTGACTGAAGTCTTCCTTGTGGCAAAGTTGAAGTTATCGTCAAACCGTTGGTCGGGTGCATTGACGTCAGCCACACGGAAGACCCGGCAAAGGGTGGTGTGCCGGCTCCGACGGCAAGACGGGGCTCGCGTACAAGGGAAATGAGCTTGACCATGGCGATCACTGGGACTGGGACTGGGAATGACGAGCGTGTAGCGACGTCAGAATGTCTTTGTTGCGGGGGGAGCCGATCGACTTTGGCGGTAGATGCCATGATGTAAAGCCCCGATAAAGCGTCCTTCATCAGGATTTCCACCACTTGTCGAGTATGCCGTCATGAGGGCTGATGGGAGAAAGTGACTCCGAGAACGCCTCAGAGAGCACATTGGTAGAAGCGTTGAGCTTAGTCGTTCGGTCTACGCCCGAGATGGTGTCGGAACAAAGCATATAGGTGCGCGTCTTGATGGTATGCTTCCTTGGTAGACTTTCCATGCATGGCTCCTCTGCCTGCTGCCTGACTAGCCTGTAGTTCTAAAAAGAACAACAAAGAAAAAAGCTCTTCCCGCGGGAGACGGGAAACAGATGCATTATGTAGGGACGGGGAGAACGAGCCAGGGTCACCCTGAAGCGCCGTCCCATCCTCCGCCGCATATTCCATCTCATGTCAGGGCCGTCATGCGCCTGGAATAGTGACAGCGGCAACGCACGGAAATGGTGTTGGTGTCGGTGTTGGCGTTGGCGTTGCTACAGGGGGCGGCCCGAAGAGACGATGCTCGTTTTTATTATTCTTGACCTTTTGTTGAACGACCGAATAGAACGTCAACGCATGAGACGAGGCTAGAGATGCCGATTCCACTTTCACTCTCACTCTCACCTTCGCTAGACCAAAGTTCCAACATCTTACGATCGGTAGATGAGAGGATTCTCGCGGGAATATCCAGTCCGCCTGTGCCACCTGGGCGCCTCGGCGGTTGTCTCTGGGCGAACTACCGACAGCCCACGTTGTAACCGTCGATACCGTGACTTTCCCATGCTCACATGCAGGTATGATGAGCTATGGGTCTGAACATGAGTCTCCAAAGACCGTGCCGAGTCGTTTAATCCTAGAGATCATGTTCAGAATGGACTCTTTCCGTGCCATCGTGTTGGTCTCCATGACAAAGTCCCATCTTCTCCTGTAAGACAGGCCCATGTCCTTGGCACCAGTGGAGCAAAGCAAACCGTCCGTCTTTTTTCGCGCGTTCCTGTTCCTTTTCAATGCAACCAAACCCACTCACGAATCCGCTTGGGGGGCTTTTCGGCCTCTGTCAGGCGCTGTTTGAAGCCTACCAGCAGACAGGCAGACGCGAAGCACACCAGGCAGACAGAAGACCAGGGGCACACCAGACGTTGTCCGCCTATACCTGGCCTGGCATGGCATGGCATTGACCCTTAAGATTTGGAAGATTTGGCCTGTTGGTTCGGTTCAGGGTGGGGGAGCAGCTTGGCTAGCCTGCTCTGCTGATGTATGAGTGAACACAACCACCACCACCACCACCACCATCCCGGGCCGAGACAGGGCGAACTGTCATGACCTAGACTTAGGTTCCTTGTCTAGTCCACCTCGTTGGCGTTCTTTTGCAACCCACATGCTGTATCCGTATGGTGAGACTGCGACATCCAACGGCCACTAGGTATTTGAGGTGGCTGTCCCCCTTCGTGGCGTTGTTCGTGAGACTCCTGGTCATGGTGTCGCTTCCTCTACTGTCTCCCACGCCGTCAGCATGAGGGTCCCTGTCGCCAGTGTCGCCGTCGCTCTCTTCACCCAGCTGGCGCTCGCTGCGAGCGACGCCCTCGAGTACACGGGTGCCAGGGCTGGGCAGGTCATCAAGGAAAACGTCAAGCTGCGCATTCTGCCCGTCGGCGACTCCATCACGGTCGGGTTTTTGAGCTCAGACGGCAATGGCTATCGTCAGAAGCTGCAAAAAGACCTGTCGGGTGAGTTTTCTCTCATCTGATCCCCTTGAACATGAGCAGACCTGATATTCGACAGCAAATGACGTCGTTTTCGCCGGCACCATATTCTCAGGTACCATGTCCGACCCGTACTATGTGAGTTCATCACTCCCAGCGCGACTTCTAACGCATACCTCTTACTCACAATCCGCAGGCTGGCTGGTCAGGGAAAACGATCAAGTTCATCGCAGACAATGTCGGACCTTCGCTCGAACAGCGCCCCAACATCATCCTCCTCCACGCCGGCACCAACGACATGAATCCCAACAGGGCCATCTCCACCGAGGGCAACGACCCGGCCGGCGCCGCTGAAAGACTCGGCGCCCTCATCGACCAGATGATCAGGGCCTGCCCCGATGCCACGATCCTCGTCGCCAAGATCGTGGACACCTGCGATGCAGCCCAAAGACCGGCGACGGCAGAATACCAGAAGCTCATCCCGGGCGTCGTGGAAGCGCGGAGGAACGCCAGCCATCACGTGCTGGCTGTCGATTTTGCGGCTTTGGGCGACGATATCCTGCGGGACGACTGCATTCACCCGTCGGATGATGGATACCACACCATGGGCGACCGCTGGTATGACTTTATAACGCAGATACCCAAGGATTGGATCGCGGCGCCGGTCGGAGATGACCCGGACAGGTCAAAGGACGAGGCCGCCATCAAGAGCCTGTCAGAGGGCTCTGCCGGTGCTAGAGCAGTCTTGAGTAACAGTCTGGGGCCGGCGTTGCTGCTACAAGTAATCGTAGTATCGGGATTAATATATAATTGAAGTTGACCTAAAGATGCACGGCTTACTATCCGAGACTGGTATTACTTCACGACTGGGTCATTTATTCACAAGTCCAGTATGGTAGACGTAGGTCTATGTATCATGCATACATATCCGTACAGCTTACAGAACAAAAGCGGCCTCAAGCTCAGGTCCGTCTCACCATGCCATCTGGAATATTATTTTACCCCTAGTCTCTAGCCATCACATCACGCATGTATATGCTGATTTTGACCAACGCTAACGGTTCCTACATTCTCCCCCAGTTCCACCAACAAAAAGACATTTCTGGATTTTTTAGTAAGAGAGTGCATGAGTAATAGACAGTTTTGCTTACATCAGACCCATCATCATTCACTTTGTTCGATGGGAGTTTGCACTCGGCACGATGTCGATAATCGTGGTTGGTGTACCTTCTAAATTTGTAGCATGCTTTCTTGGTGTAGTAGGTATTGAAGTCTCCGTCCAGAGTACACCTGTGCTAGTTAGTTGCGTTTGTATAGAGGGTTGGTATTTCATCAAGCAATTACCAGCAGTTTTTTCGTACTGCTTGGACATTGGTTCCCAGTAGCGAGGTGGCGAACAGAAAGGTGAGCGAGAACTTCATTTTTCCTTAATGCTGCATGAGAGAAGGTGTGAACAGTGAAGGCACAAGCACCTGGGACAGGGAAAATTCCAGATATATACTTGTGGTATTTGTTGAACCAATCTTCTCTGAGTTACTGCTCTTAAGATAGATAATTTCCATGTATATAACTTGCTTTCTTTCATTGACTCTAAAGTTTGTTACCTGACTTCTCTACAAGTAGATTCTCTCTTCTTACCCCAAGACTGGTAATATTCGATCATATGAGGTCCTTACTTAAGAAGACGTTCAACGTTTTACTCCAAATCATCATCAACCAGGTCTTTTGGTTGTCGAAACCTCGATGTGTGTGATAAGTGGGTGGCTATAACAAGTCAGTAGCTATGCCCTATTGCGAATCCCGGCTTTCCCAAACTACTGTATGCTAGGCCTTTCATTGACTGACGTTTCTGTTTCCCCGGTTAGGACATGCCCATCTTGCCTGCGATACTGCGGAAATGCTTGAATGTTTGATTTTCAAGAGAGATCAGTCTCCTGGAGGGATTCCAGGCGAACCTATCTGTAGTATTCAAATAGTCGGACTACAAAATAATTGATCCATCCATAAATCAATCTCCTATTCCGCAATCCCCGTCCCAGGCCGTCCCAGGCCGTCCCAGGCCGTCCCAATGCTAGTTATCCCCAGCCGTCACCGTGTGACTGACAGCACACCACTTACTTAGTAGGCAATATAGACCAATTTGCCCCGATATGGCTGGCTGCCAAGCTATCTGTCGGCTGACAAGTGTAGGGAACAGCAGCTTCTGTATCTGTTGAATCGTTCTTGGAACATACTCTGTAAATTTCATCTAGGTTCAGCTCTCCGCTTGGATCTTTGACTTGTTGGCCATCTGTTCACGCCTCGCCTCCTCCCCCTTTGCACAACTGCGACGTGCTGAGCGGACCCCCATGGTTAGCCTGCACTTGATACCTTTTAGACTCCGCGCTGGCATGATGTTTGCATACGAAAGTGACGAACCAAGCTGCTGGGCGTCATCTGTGATCCAGCCGGGCCTGGGCCGCACGTAGGTGGTGCAGACCCCGCCTCGACGTCTTCACATATTGGTGAGCATTCGCCTGGCCATCCTTGCCTGGCTGGTGAGAATCTCACGGTTGATGCGGGGTCGCTGACCGTGCCCTCGACGATGGTGTCGACGAGACTTTGGGAGTCAGTCGTGGACCCCTCAGTTGGGTCTCGTCAGTAGCGTCCAGGCATGACATGCCCCGTTGAAGAAAGGCACGTTTCGCAGAGTATATAACTCGTGGCCGTCCCTGCAATCATTGCTCTAGTTCCCAGTTTCCACGCTCTGCAACCGCTCAAAGGAGTCAACCCATCCGGAATCTCCGTAAACAGTTCCCGCACATCCACTGCCAGCAAAGCAACATGTCGAATCGCAAGGACCATGGTCTCAAAGAGCATGGGCTGTCAGATGACGCGGTCCAGGCTGGACACGACTTCATCCATAAGGCCGAGGTGGAGGAGGAGAGGGCAAGTCCAGGCATACAGAACTGCTACTCGTGGACACGAGACTGATGTAGCGGCTCATGTAGAGACACAGCGGAGACGCGAACGCGATGCCGCCCATGGCTGCGGCATCGGAGCAGAAGAAGGTCGGTCTCGAGGGAACACATCATGGGACAGCCAGTGGGCAGGATAAAGGCAAAAAGGCTTAGGGGATGAGTTTTGTAGGATTGAACATTGGGGTAAATTGTCATATTGGGCTGTTTCTTTTTTCATCCGGCGTCATCCTGCTTCACAATCCAGATTGAAGGTCTGAGTTGTCTGGTGTACTCTAGAGTCTTCGTACTATATTACTCTCCGTCTCGCGACTTGATGATCTAAAGCAGCGCCTTGCATCGTTCATGAAGCACCTCAGTCCATCATCGTGTGACCTCAGACACTTGGCCACTTGTAACTCAGCCACTTATCCAAAGTCGCGTTCCACGCTCCGCTCCCCAGCTGGACGTGCACCCACGCGTCGACAAAGTGCTTCCACACAACGTCCCTGGGCACCGCATACCCCAGCTCCTCAAAGTTGAAGGGCGCGTCCGGGTTGGCGATGCAGAGCTCGCCCTCGTGGAGCCTCACCTGCAGCTCGACCTCGACGAGGTCCGAAATCATGGCGTCTGCCGCGCCGTCCAGGACGGCCTGGTACACGGCGTTGTTGTCCTCGACCAGCACGATCTCGGCGGCCACGAGGTTCGCGCGGTCAAAGGCCTCGTTCGTGCCGCCCGGGTTCACCGCCACCTTGACGCCGGCCTGGTCCAGGGACGCGAGGGTGGTGAACCTGGCGGCGTCGGCGCAGCGTATGCAGGCCGTCTTGCCTACGCGCTGGACCGCCGTCGAGAAAAAGGCCGTCTTGGCACGCGCGAGGGTGAGGCTGACGCCGCCCATGGCGATGTCGAAGTTGCCCGCCGCCAGGTCGGAAGTGATGTTGGCCCATGCCGTCTTGACGAGGTGAGGTGGGTTGGGCAGGCCGAGGGCGTTGGATAGGGACTGGGCCGCGTCGATGTCGGCGCCAATGTAGGTCGTGTTGACGGCGGTGGCGTTGGGCAGGACGGTTTGGTTCGTTACGAGATAGGTAAAAGGCTTGTAGTCGCCTGTCGTGCCGACGTTGATGTGGCCTCGGGCCAGAATTGCGTCGAGAAGAGATGTGATGTTTCCATAGGAGAGTGACGAGTCAAGCTGCTGGGCTCCGGCGGTGATGCTCAAAGCCGCGGTCAGTATCGTAGAAGCTCGCAGGTTAACCATTTTGGTCAAGTTGACAGTCCGAGAATGGCAACTTCGGCGTCAAAGAAGACAAAAGAAGTCGTAACAACGTCTTGTTTTGATGGCTATTTTATTACTTCCTTTTGACGCCGATTCCGGGGCCCCGCACGCTCATTTCCCGGTGGGACCCTTATCACAAGATGAGAGGTTGTTGCGATAGTAGGATGCCTGCCATTGGTCCGCTACTGCGGTCAAATAATGCCAAGATAGCAGCAGGAGGTGTATGCGGAATGAAAATGCGATGAAATTCGGTATGAAATTCGGTCTGGACATCGTGATCTGAGAGTTGAGGTTGGTTCACTAATTACTTGCTTACGGTCCAAGTCGGTGATTTGCTGACGATTCCAGCTTCAGCAGCATACAGCTGCACGATCCCCTGTCCAGTATGGGCTACTGTACCGAACTGTTGGCTCTCTGAATGTTACCAAGAGCGCTTACTACGTAATGTGCCGCCTTGTGCTATCCAACCCATAGTATCCTTTCTGCTCTGCTTGGGTTGTTGAATCCCATGTCCACTCAAGGGTGTCGACTGGGACACTAAATGCCTCATTTTTCTCTGTTCAAATACCCCTCATAAGTGTAAATCGCCGTCCTCAGCTACCCTGAAAACACAGCCTGTCTGGATGTCGCGGGTTCTCATTCGTTCGGATGATCCGGCAGCCCCTGTGATGTGCAGACTGACCCAAGTTCGGAGCTGCTTCTGCCGCCAAGGCCCAAGACCACCAACGAGGTTGGTATCTCGCGGTTAAAAGAGGGGTCAGATCTGTCTAGCGTTCGCTGGAGAATTTAAAGAGACTCGTGATATCCTTTCGACCTCGGATTTCGAGAGAAATCCTGTTGCCTATCACCACGCCCTTCGCCCGACAGTGTGGCCACGGAAGAGACGAGACTACCGCAGCGGCCATGGCTTCTCCGCCTCACGTTGCGACGAGGGCGCATTACTGGAATGTCGTCGAACCTTCAACAGCCGCTATCGACCCAGTAAGTGAGAACAGAGGCCTTTCGAGCCGAGCCATCTCCACAACCAGACGTGTTTGGCTAACCTGGGCTTCTCCTCGCAGACGCCGGCTGCTGCCGATGACGACGATGACGACAGAAATTCCCAGGTAGACTCTGTCATGTAAGACCAAGCGCTCATACGTATATGTATGTATGAAACGACTAACCATGGGGACGTAGCGGAAGCAGCACACCAGCATCAACTGCCTCCGTCACGGACAGCATTACCGAATATCGTAGGCTTAATGGTCGAACATACACGAAAAGGACGGATTACTGGGGTCCCAATGACGAACAACAAAACGAGGGGCTCGAACTTGAGTGAGTATGACAGGACTGAGCGCCGCAAACCAACCACAATGTGCTTACGACCACGGTACGAAGACACTACTGGGAAACGCTCCTATTTCAAGACAAGCTCTTCCTCGCACCCCTCCGAGATAATCCCGGTGTAGGCGTCAAACATCTCAGTAGGTAGTCCACGAGTGGCCGCTAACGAGTTTCGCAGAAAGTCCTCGATCTGGGTACGGGAACTGGTATTTGGGCCATGTGTGTTTAATCACCTCCTTTCTGCCAGTTCGATGGCAAAATTACATGGGCTAACGCGAAGCAACTCAGCGACTTCGGCGACGAGTTCCCGAGCAGCGAAATCATAGGTGTCGACATATCACCGATCCAGCCGGCCTGGATACCGCCTCACTGCAAATTTCATATCGATGATGTCGAGCAGGACTGGACGTGGGCCCCCGACTTTGACTTTATCCACCTCCGCCACATGGAAGCTTGCATCTCGAATTGGCCGGCTTTTTACACAAAGATTTACAACCATCTCAAGCCCGGCGGATACTTTGAAATCAAGGACTTTGACATTGAATTCCGCTCACAAGCTTACCGCAACGACCTCCCAGAGGACCACATTTACCGCCGCTGGGGTAGGGTCTTCTTCGAGGCGGCAAACCGTCTCGGAAAGTCTATGGATCAGTCCCGCAACGAAAACATGATTGCCAACGGCCTCAGAGAAGCCGGGTTCGTCAATGTCGTGGAGAGAAGATGGGCCGTTCCCATCGGAGGCTGGCCTCGAGACCCGTTGCTGAAAGAAATCGGCGTGTGTAACTTGCAGTTTCACGACCAGTCACTCGAGGGCTTCTCCATGTTTCTTCTGACTCAGGTCATGGGCTGGAAGTCCGCTCCGGCTGGTGCTTTTGTGGCTGAATGTCGCCAAGCCTTGAAGGACCCAACGCTACAAACCGTTATATATCTGTACGTCTCTAGGAAGCTACTATGTTTCGGGCGCTGACGTTGAACAGGCAAGACGTCTATGGGCGCAAGCCAGAGTATTACTCGTAAGAAATGAAGTAAACTCGACTGGTACTCATACTTCAACATCAGAGAACGATCTTGGGTTCTCGCTCACAGCAATTGAACTTCTGGAGTTGCTATCTGTGTGGTTCGAAACACGATCTTGCTCCTAGCACACCGCAGTTTCCTGTACTGGTTGTTTAAGTCACAAAGAACATAACAGATACAGACAAGTGCAAGCAACAGACTCATTTCAGTATTCTTTATTCTAGCAGCTAACGAATTATATTCTACCCAAAATCACAGCTTCAACGTCCCCCTGCCCAGAATCGGAGGAATGCCTCCTTTCAATCCTTGGGCGGCAGCGTTGGCTCGGGGTTTCGGTCCTTCTCCCTCAACATCTGCCCATCGTTGCCAACATTCGTGACTGCGTTCTGCTGCTTTCCAAGGTGGAAGTTGGTCTGGAACAGTGCGGCGATGAGCGGGACAAAAGCCAAAGCCAGAGCAGGAACCAGACAGTAGTACAATGTTCGTCTGTAAGCTTCGATCGCACCCTGGCGCATAGGGTCGTCAAAGGTATACTTGGTCCGAATCGTCCTGACGCTGTCGAAGAGGCCCTTGACATCTTTGTCTGTTGCATTTTCCGGAAGATACTGCCTCAAAAGCTTCGGTATCTTCTCCGCCCAGATGACGGCGAAAACGGCGCTGCCAATGGAACTCCCGATCTTGGACCACAGTGACAGCAGAGCAATGGCCAGAGCCACGTCTTGATGAGGGACGGAGGTCTGCGATGCTGCTCGTGAACCGACGACGGAAAAGGCGCCTCCGCAATCAATCTAGATGAAGGAAAGGACCATCGGTGCGGTGGAGATTGTGGCTCGCGGTCCGTCGAGCATGATGCCCATGCCGATGATCTTCACGCAGAGGCCGACGATCTGGAGTAGCTTGTAGCGATGCATCTACCTTTGCAACAATCCAGCGACAAGCCCGAATACGCATAGAGCGAGCGTCAGTGTTGTTGTAGTAGACCCATTCTTGGGATGACCAGGGCTTCGCGATGTAGACGTAAGAAGACCAGTAAAGACCGCGTATGTTACCGGCGACTGCGCGGTCGATTAGCCCCAGCGAGTTCTCAATTTTGCAAATCCGTCAGGACACTTACGCATGTAGAAGGATTCGATGATAATAGCCATCATAAACGTCTTGTTCATGATCAGACAACGCGGCGCACTGGGTACCTGCGCCCACCTCGTCTCGTAGACGACGTACGCAATCAGCAGAACGCCCCCGACCACCATCATAGCAATGAGCGAAGGAATGAGCCATCCGTTATCGGCTGATGTCTTCAGACTAAAGGGCAAGAGGAGCAGACTCCACGCGAAGCCCAAAAGAACAAGACCGAGTGCATCAATCTCGATCAGGTTGCGCTTGAGACCCTGAGTCCAGGTGTTCTTAACCTTGGCAGCGGGACTTATAGTTGCGCCATGCGGACCATCGTAACCCTGCTCCCCCGATAGATCCCTTACAGCTCTGCTAGCTGCATTGGAAGACGCGAGGTTGGCTACCCTTGTTCTTCTGGCCTTCTTATCGAGCCATAGAAGTGTTCCAATGGCTGGCCCGAGTGCGGCGGGCATGATGGCGAACCTGCCGTATCCCCATCTCCACTGGTTCCTGGCCTGCATGGCATCTACAATTTTGTCCGCGAACCAGGTGTTGATGATCAGGGGAGTCGACAGCATGGAGCTGACGAAGCCGCGCCATTCCAGAGGCGTCAAGTCGGCGACGATGATGTCGTTGGTGAGGTCGAGACCGGACGAGCCGTTGGCGACGAAAACTTCGCCGGTGACGTACGCGAAAATTGATGTGCTTGAGGCGGCGGTGACATACCCGATGACGTAGAACATGAGAGTGACGATGTAGGTGTAGTCGGATAATTTGGCGATGAAGGTACATCCCTCTGAAGAAAACCCGAACATAAACGACCTGCTCCGGTGTGTTGAGCGTCAGGGTTGATTTTATAGACACGTGTTGCTTTTTTTAACCGGCGCCTTCAACATCTGGGTGTTTTTCATTCATGGAGAGGGTAGTTTATGGTTAAATGGATGAAGCGGGAATAATACGGCAGGCTTGCGTCCCGGCCGGGCATTCTGTGCCGGCGAAGTGGGGCCGCATCGGCTGTCAGCCAGACTCCGCTATCTGCCCGGGCACAAGTAGCGGGCTGCTAACAAAGCGGCTGCAACTGAGTAGCTAGGCAGGAATACAAATGAATTCTCTTCGCCATAAATGCGGCCGGCACCCTTGTTGTTTTTCTCGCATACCCAACGAGTACACAGGCCTAGGTAGTGGATCACGGCCTGCACGGCCTGGGATCCGGAACTGTCTCCCTGATCCATGTGGAGTCACGACCAACAAATACTGCAGTGTACCACAGCATTGAGTGGATTGATTGATGAACAACATAAGGTACTTAACAGTAAACATCCCCGGGAACCAAAAGTAGGCAACACCGCCGCTCTTCGTTTCGTACAGCATCTCGTCTCTCCATCTTTCCAGGTCCTTTTCATGGCGGTCTCTTTACCTACACTACCCTCCATGGGGTCTGCATCCATCATCGACTTCATCGCCGACTCACCCTTGGAGATATCCGCCCTCGTCTTCTCTCACCTTGACAACTGCGACCTTAAAGCCCTACGATTATCCTGCAAAAAGGTTGCTGACCTCGCCCGTCCTCGCTTCAAGCGCGTCTTCATATCCGCCAGTCCTCTGAATGTGCACGTGTTCCGCGCCGTCGCGGGACACGACACCTTCCGCCACGACGTCCGCGAGATAATCTGGGACGATGCCCGCTACGAAAAGCCGCCGCCTCCAGACCCAAGATTCCAGGACGAGTACGAAGACGATGATGAAGATGAGAGGCCACCACGTGGCGTTCCATTCTGGTATTTCAAGCACTGCAAAGACAACATTGAGTATTTGGAGAGTAGAAGATTCGAAGATGTCAAGACCTTGCCTCAGCATCTCGAGACTTCAAAAAAGCTTGAAGCCCAAATGCCTCTCGACGTAACCTACGCTCACTATCAAGTCCTCCTTGCACAACAAGACCAAGTGCTTTCTACATCAGCCGATATAGCTGCTTTCGAAAGGGCTTTAGAGAAGGATAGATTCCCCAAGTGAGGAATCCAAGAACAAATGGCGTGGTTTCCTCCATATTATAAAAATCCTCGCTCGGCAGGGGAGCACGAGGATCCCAGAGCTGGTCTTCGACGGCAACCAGGTCTGGTCTGGGCTCACGTGTTGCATCTTTCACGCAAGGGAGCCGTGTGTCGAGTATGATGAACTCGTTTCTGTAATCAAGAAGCCAGGATTTACGACACTCATCCTCAATCTCATGGCCACCCAGCAGGAAGACAACAACTACCTTGCGTTTCGCAACGGGCGTCTGAGGCAGGCTCTGGAGGCTGATTTGCGACACTTTTCGTTGGAGACCGACGAAGAAGGCAGCCACGAAGACACGCCCTTTCCCTCACATTGGGTGTTGGATCACTTCATCCCGTTGCGATCCATTTTCCCCGTCGAGGCGTGGAAAAACTTGGCGCACTTTGGGCTATCGCGCTTTCTCGTCAAGCAGCAGCACTTGCTCGACTTTCTCTCGGCGCTGCCGCAAACCCTGCAATCGGTGGAACTCAGCTTTCTTTGGTTCATGAAAGACAACGGCAACTATAGAGAGCTGCTCTTTGGTATCCGTGACGACTTGGGCTGGCAGAATCGAACAGTCAGACCTCGTCTGCTCGTGCGAGACCACCCATGTGTTATGTTGGCAGGGCGCGCCGTCTGGCTCGAAGATGAGTTGCAAGAGTTTCTATACAACGACGGCGAGAACCCGTAAGCTCCTCCTTCACTGGAAGGAATGATGGTGAGGCCAGGTGATGGTCCTCCGTCTCCGATCTTGAGATATGGGTTTGGGAAGGAGAAGGACGCGTTTGACCCTAGATTTGAACGGCCCTTCGAGTCGGAGGATGAGCTTATTCGTTTGGGAATCATTCGGAATTGGGGGGCGGGGTAATGTAGGGACTGGACGGGTTCGTATCAGCAGCATGTCCGTCAGCGGGCCGCGACCCAACAAAACAACCATTGAGACACGCATGCGATTCGAGGCCGGCGAAATGTTTGGCAAAACACTATCCGCCGACGGTCATTTTGATACCAGTTGAACTCACGCAGCAGTTGTGACCATGGTCGGGATACCTTGCGAGTTGCTCGGCAAAGCATAGTTTCCAAGGGGGTTGCTGACGCAAATATCGCCGCCTTGAAACCATTTGTTCTTGCCGTGTTATCCCCTAGTTCCGCGCCCTCGGATTGTATTCACACGGGGTACCCAGCCGGGCAAGCTCGGGAATTGTGGATACAACGGAGTGGGGAACACGGGGGCTCTCCGTGACATCTCGGAGGGCAGGACGGGACGGCAACGCAGCGTCACGCGACATCGCCGCTGGTTGCCAGAAGAATGAGCTCACGCAAAAAGCTAGATAAATGCAGACAGCTAGCTTCAGTTCTGTTCTACATAACCCCATTTCTACCAGATAGGTATCTATCAGTACCCTTGCTACCTTATCTCTCAGTCGTACGTTCAATGGCGATCTTCGGCGGTGCTAAGAAACCCCCTCCGGTGGAGTTTTACCCCAAACAACTTCAATGAGTGGTAAGGTGGGGAAAAATCGAGGCCGTAAAGCTGCTCTTCAGCGTCGTGCTGGACTGCTTTCTGTGATGAGCACTCACCAACGACTAGCTTCATACGTTGGACTTTTCGTATCAAGTACTTCGGAGGACGCCAGTATTTGCCAAGCCTAACGATTTCAACACTTCACAGGCTCTAACAGGACGTACGAATGACGGCTCTACTGGTGTTTCGCCAAATGCCGAAGGGGAACCAACTCCACGGCTGCCGAGCGGTTGAGTCCCTGTTACCCCAACGAATGACGATTGCATTGGAGCAGACGTGATCAGCACTTGAGGGGTTGCGGGGTTCAAGCCATCCGGATCGTAATCTCACACCTGCGCTGGAGCGGTGCCATTCAGAATATCCAGCGCATTTATCGCCGATCTTTCCTGAGGTTCGTGCCTCTCAAAACGCATCAACACCACGGACATTTGCTTCGACGTCGTCGCAATGGGGAGCAAACAAGTCGAGGTGAACTGTGACATGGGGGAGGGCTTCGGCAAGTGGAAGATGGTAATTCGCCCAGCAGACAATGCCAACCATGACTAACAGACGCAACTTTCCATCCAGGGGCCAGACGAAGAGCTGATGAAGTTCATCGACGTCGCCAACGTCGCCTGTGGCTTCCACGCCGGAGACCCAACCATCATGCTGCGGACGGTCCGCCTGGCGAAACAACACGGCGTCCGGGTCGGCGCGCATCCCGGATTTCCGGACCTTTTCGGCTTCGGCCGACGGAGAATGGAGATCGACCCGGAGGACATGTACGCGCTCATGCTCTACCAAGTCGGTGCCCTGGTCGGCATCCTCGAAGCGGAGGGCATGAAGCTCAATCACGTCAAACCTCACGGGCAGCTCTACTTTTACGTGCACAAGGATGAGGGGATCAGGGACGCCGTTGTCCGAGCCGTCAGCAAGTTCAACGTACCGCTATACGGGCTACCGCACGAATCAATGAAGGCAGCTTGCGCAAAGTATGGAGTTACGCTGGTCCACGAGTTTTACCCCGACATCCAGTACGATGAGACTGGCCACCTCGCGCCAGTAAAGGGGGAACAGGCGAATGGCAAGATTGTTGGTCAAAGACTGAAGGAGTTTGCTCGAGATGGACATGCTACGACTGCGGATGGCGTTCGTGTTGACCTGGGTTTTGGCGACGTGTCGAAGGCCACCTTGAGCATATGCGTTCACTCCGATTTCCCAACGGCCCTTGAGAATGCTGCGGCAGTCAGGCAGACAGTCGATCGTGTGTTCAACGCGTAGTAATAATTCTGGAGAATAAGTTTGACACGAGGCGAAAAGGCTCCTGCTTCCTGCTGAACACTCACGATGCTATGGCCATTCCACTAAATGTCAACGAGTGGTTAATAAAAGAATTCTTGTGAACCTCTCTAAGCTGACATCATTATCCAGCAGTGCTCATCAGACTTCTCAAAGGGCACAGCCTCCAGTGCCAGCTAGATCATCCCCGGAGGCTGACATTCACTACTCATCATGACAAGCTACGATAGTATGGATAAACTTCGCGGGGAGTGGTGCGTCACATGCCCCTCTTGGAACCTTGCTTTCGCGCGGGGGTCCGCATTGGAGATGCTTCTCCAAGTGTTATCTCGACGCGCTCATTGCTTCCTTTTCCCCGACTCTGCCGCACCAACTCGGTTACAGTACTTGGCAGGTCATCGGAGCGTCGAGATTGGATAGGCCGCAGAGTCATCGAGGAAGATACCGGATAAATACCGCCATCAGAATCTCCATCACTTGGCCTCGTACAGTCTCGAGCTCGAAGCCTCTCGTCTGCTACCACAACGTCCATGTCTTTGTGACCTCCAGCAGCACAATGCGAGCAATCAGAACAGTCCTGATTGCCAATCGCGGCGAGATCGCAGTCCGATGCACCCGCGCATGTAGGAAGCTCGACATTGATACTGTGGCGATCTATACAGCAGCCGACTCCGGATCCTTGCATGTGTCCCAAGCCACTCGGAGCGTTCTGCTCGACGACGATGGACCCGGCGCATTTGCGAATGTGTACGACTTTCTATATCCCATAGTTTTTCCAGTGTTTCACAAAAGATGACTAACAACGACTTGTAGCGAGAAACTACTCGAGATCTGCAAGACAGAGAGCATCGACGCCGTTTTTGCTGGGTATGGGTTTCTGAGCGAGAATGCGGAATTCGCGCGTCAAGTCGAAGAACATGACATTGCTTTCGTTGGCCCCGACTACAGGTCCATCGAGGCGATGGGCTTGAAGCACACCGCTCGCGAGCTCGCGGTTGCTGCCAATGTGCCAGTCGTCAAAGGCTCGGGACTGCTCAGGAACCCCGATGAGGCTGTTGAAGCAGCAAGAGTGGCGGGTCTCCCCGTAAGTACGATCCTTTCTCATCAAGACAACTGTTTGACCCATCAAGCCTGGAACAACATCTGATGAGGTTTGCGTAGGTTATGCTGAAGGCGTCAGGGGGTGGGGGAGGCATGGGCACGCAGGTCTGCTGGACCGAGGACGAGGTAAGAACAGGCTTCTCCTATGTAGAGGGGAAGTCCAAAGCTCTTTTCAACGGTTCTGGAGTCTTTCTGGAACGATACTATTCAAAGTGTCACCATATCGAAGTCCAGGTAAGCACAACTAGATCCTCGTCAAAGGGGAATGCTTGGACTTAGTGTTTACAGGTATTCGGCAACGGGTCAACTGTCATTCGCTTCGGTGAGCGAGAATGCAGTATACAAAGAAGGCTTCAGAAGGTCAGCGAGAGCAGCCTTCTACTTTTCAGAGTACTCAGAGACTAACACTTTCTAGGTGGTAGAGGAGTGCCCCAGCCCTCATCTGGCTGATAAGCCCGAGCTACGACAACAACTTCTCGACTGCGCCATCTCCTTAACGAGATCTATCAACTACCGCTCCGCAGGAACTGTCGAGTTTCTGGTGGATGATGAGTCGGATGATTTCTTCTTCTTGGAGATGAACACTCGTCTTCAAGTTGAGCACGGAATCTCAGAGCTTTGCTATGATGTCGACATTGTAGAGCTTATGCTCAAGCAAGCGGACTACGAGCTCGCAAAAGCGGGAGGAATACCATCGGATGTTCTCCTCGAACTTCAAAAGGACACTCCGAATGGTGCCGCGATCGAGGTGCGAATCTGTTGCGAGAACCCGGCTTCACAATTCCTGCCGTCGTCTGGACTTGTCCAGCAGTTGCGCTGGCCGGCAGAAGACACTGCGCGTGTGGATACTTGGATCCAGGCTGGCACTCAGGTCAGCTCAGACTTTGGTAAGTGTGCTGATGATTTGAAAAGACATTTGCTGAACTTTGGCAGATTCTCTGCTTGCGAAAGTCATGGTCCGTAAAGACACGAGGGATTCGGCGATTCGACATCTGGCAGATGTCCTCCAGTGTACCCAGATTGGCGGTATAGTCAACAACCTGTCATTCCTTCGGGATCTCATCACTTCTCAGCGTAGGTGGCCCGACAGCTTTCCTCCCTTTGCCTTACTTTGGCTGACATCACACAGCTTTCAGGAACGGGCGCACCTTGACAACGTTTCTCTCCGAGCAGTACAAATTCGAACCGTGTGGTATACAAGTGATTGCGCCCGGTGGCCACACGACTATTCAGCAAGCTCGTATCCGCAGCATCAACGGCTTCGGCATTCCCAAAGGTGGCCCCATGGATGACCTGTCAGCGACGCGTAAGTGCTGTAGTCTCCTACACACTCATTCTCTGGGCACCATGCTAACATGACCTTGTCAGTGGCCAACTTGATTGTGGGAAACGAAAAAGACACCGAATGTCTTGAAGTCATCATGATGGGCCCTGAGCTTATTTTCTTGAGCGAAGCCATCATTTCCATCTGCGGCGCAGAACTGCCGGTCGAGCTTGATGGGAAAACAGTCGACATGTGGACTCGAGTTCATGTGCGGCCAGGCCAAAAGCTGAAGCTCGGCATCGTCCGTGGTCATGGAGCGAGCTGCTACATCGCTTTTAAAGGCGGACTTCCTTCTGCGTATGAAGCACCCTTTATGAGAAATACCAGCGGTGCATACTGACGGGCACATCGCAGTGCCGATTGGCTCGGTTCCAAGTCGACTACTCCAAGCCTTGGTCTAGGTGGTTTGCAGGTAGGTCTTTAATCTGGAACTCTTCCATCGTCTTCGATGACGACAGGCTCACGCAGTGCACCAAGGGACGTATCCTCAGACACGGTGACTACCTTGAGCTGGCCAAGATCAACTTCGATGCTGACCGTGGGACGTCAACGCTGCCATTGGAGTTACGTCCACCTCTGAATGTCACCGAGATCTACGTCATGCATGGCCCGCACGACTCTGACGATTTCATCACCCATAAGGGCCGTGATCAGCTGTCGTCCGCTACCTGGAAGGTCAACCACAACTGCAGCAGAACCGGTATCAGACTAGACGGTCCGTCCATCGAATGGGCTCGAGAAACCGGTGGTACGGCCGGCGCACATCCGAGCAACGTGGTAGATTATCCCTACCCGTCGCCAGGAGGAGTTAACTGGACTGGAGATAGCCCGGCAATCTTTCCACGGGACGCGCCCGACCTTGGTGGTTTCCTCTGCTCTTCCACGGTTCCTTCAGCCGAGCTCTGGAAGCTGGGCCAACTGAGGCCTGGACATGCATTCAAGTTTGTGCCCGTGTCTTTCAGTGCGGCTCGGAAGCTGTCAAGGTTGAAGAGTGCTTTCATCGACGCAGTTCGACGCTTTCTTTCCAATGAAAAAGTCGAATCTGTGAGGTGGAATTTGGACAAGGAGGAGGATACGAAGAGCTCCATCATCAAGGTGATCACCGGGGATACGCATACGTCCACGTTAACGCTCCGCCAAGTGAGCAAACATCTTGTCAAGGCAAAGGTTCGCGGCTGACCGTGTTCAAGGCTGGAGATACTGGGGTCTTGGTAGACCTCGGCTTTCAAAACGCCACGTTGGAGACGTCTGTCAAAGCCAACAGTCTTGCATCTGCCATCCAGGCCACGTCTACGAGTGGGCTTTCCGTCCGCATCAACATCAGCTGTAAGCATGCGTTTCTGCTTGTGTGTTGCTATCTAACAAGGCACAGCCGTTCTTGTTGAGTTCGACCCCGAGCTGTTCTCACAAGAGTTCATCGTGGACCTCGTTGCGGCCTCGAGTCTAAGCGTGGCTAGGATTGAAAAGCCAATGAAGTGCAGGCTCCTGAAGTTGCCCATTGTTTTTAACCATCCAGCAATCAAAGAATCCGAAGAGCGGTACACGAAGCTGATTCGCTCAAAGGCGGCATATCTTCCGGACGGTGTCGCGTACGTACAAGAAAACAACGCTCTTCCGAAGCGAGAGGATGTTTTTCACATCCTGCGCAACAGCCGCTTCATCGTGGTCGCCGTCGGCTTCATGATAGGCCTGCCTCTGATGCTGCCGTTGGACCCGCGAGCTCGCCTGTCGGCTCAAAAGTACAATTCGCCGCGCACATCTACGCCGCCCGGCACCGTCGGCCTCGGCGGCCGGAGTTTCTGCATATATCCTACCGATCAGCCGGGTGGCTACGTGCCCATTGCCCGTTCGATACCTGTCTGGGACACGTTCTCGTTGCGCAAAGGCTTTGCCGAGGGTCGACCATGGCTATGCGAGCCGTTTGACCTCGTGGAGTTTTACAATGTCAACCTGGAGGAGTTTTCGCGGATCGAAAAGGCTTTTCAATCAGGTACTTGGGAGCCGTCTATCGAGAACGCCGTCTTTGACGGTGCGCTTGAGCTTGTCAAGGAGGCCGAGATCGAGGCTTCGCCCGAGGGCAAAGAGTTTGTGAAAAAGCAGAAGATTGCTGCAGACGACATTGGACGTCGAGAGCAACAGCTAAACGCCGAATGGAAGGTTGAGACATCAACTGATGACGAAGTCAGCGGACCTGTTGAACTCCAAGTCGGTGGCAGGGAGGTAATCTCACCTCATCAGGGTAAAGTCTGGAAGAGCTTGGTCAAGGCAGGAGACAAGGTGTCTGCAGGACAGACGGTGGCCATATTGGAGTCCATGAAGATGGAGATTCCCATCGTTGCTGGTTCTAAGCACGATGGGTTCCTTGTGAAAGTTATCGCTGCAAAGGAAGGTGCTCTCGTGTACCCTGGCGATGTCATCGTCGTGTTAGCAAACTGAGCCTGGGATGTTGAATCAACATGCAATCAAGTTCCACGCTGATGACACGGCCTTGTGAGCGTTCCGTACGTCAACCAACAGAGACCCTGTCGATCAAGAGGGTAAATGTGGACTTGACGCTCATCGTCTCCATCCAAACGGACGAACGATCCGATACGTTTCTTCGGACAAGGAGCATCACCTGGTACTGCTGTGGAAATCATTGAGGACACCCAATAACTTATTGGCTGTTCATATTATCCTATAGCACAGCATCTCCTATTCGCAGGAATGCACCCATGTGACACTGGCGCCGTCGGCGAAGTCGGTCTTGCTATTGACTCGGTCTTCTACTATACTCCTTGCATATATAGTCATACCATGGTAAAACACATTGCTCGCTCCCCCTCATTCTTCCCCGTTGAAGAAGGTTTTCTTCCGCTGACAGAGTTACATCACCTCACGCAGGGACAACCATACCAAACAACGCCGAGTCTTTGTATGCTGTGAGTGAAATCCGTCCCCTTAATCAATCTGTCGCCCCCAAAGCGTAGCATCGTGCGCTTCTGTTTCCCATCGTGAGCCATCATCCGAACCCAGTGGATCCGGCGGACTCTACCGGGGACTTAAGATGCGGCCAGCACGCATTCGACCCCCAAGGATGATATGAATGCACGTGGGCGACACGGAGTTTATGGCTCCGAACCTCTTAAGTAGCCAAGAAGACCCTTGTACCCCCCGAACAACAAAAAAGCGGCATTCTGCAAGGAACCGACGGCTCGGCGCCAATGCAAATGCCGTCTCCCAAGCATCATCCCCGCCGAGACGGACTGGCCGTAGTGTATCTCATACCGCCGAAAAAGTCACCTCAGAATGCTGGGCACTGCGCACTTTTAGGTGTCTCGTTACTCTTGATCATCTAATCAGGAACTCCTGCGTACGGACTGGTACAGATGACCGGGTCGACCCTTGAGCCACGATGCTCTCTGTCAGGAACAAGTCAAACTCCGGGGTCAGGGCTGTCTCATTTGCTTGGCAGGAGACCAGTCCGGTATAAGAAGACAAGTTTCGCCTGCAACGAATGATGGGATGATATTAGTTCAGTCCACCACGCAAGGGCCAGCAGCTAATCGCAGACACGACACTCTTTTTGCCTCATCCTTTCTTGACTTAAGCTACAATATGTTTGCTCAGTTTTTGCTCGCCGCCGCACTTGCGCCGGCCGTCATCGCCGGACCTCTCAAAACCAGGCAGACCGCTTCTTACGAGGGAAACCCTCTTGCCGACAGGCAGCTGTTCCCCAACCCGTACTACACGGATGAGATCAAAACTCTGGCTATTCCCAAGTTGAGCCCCGAGCTCGCTGAAAAGGCTGCAAAAGTCGCCGAGGTGCCATCTTTTGCATGGCTGTGAGTACCTTTGGTCCTTAGTCGAGTCGTGACTGTGTCTAAATGCTTCGCAGAGACAAGCGTGAAAAGATCAGCTTGATGAACAGCACCCTTGCCCAGATCCGCAAGCTCAACCAGGAGGGTGCGAATCCTCCGTTCGCCGGTACCTATGTCGTCTACAACTTCCCTGACCGTGACTGCTCGGCCAAGTCTTCTGCTGGAGAGCTCGTCATCGCCGAGGACGGTATCAACAAGTACAAGAAAGAGTACATCGACCCCATCGCCGCTCTGGCCAAGGAGTACTCCGACACCCGCATCGTCTTTATCTACGGTTAGTTCTAGTTATTATCAGCATCTGATTCCTTCAGCTGACTTGGCGGTTGTCGTAGAACCCGATGGCCTGGCCAACCTCGTCACCAATCTCGCTGTCCCAAAGTGCGCCGGAGCGGCGGATACATACAAGGAAGCCACCGACTACGCCTTCAAGACGCTGAACCTGGATAACGTCGCCATCTACGCCGACGCCGGACACGCCGGCTGGCTCGGCTGGGACGCCAACCTCAAGCCGGCGGCCGAGCTCTACGCCGAGGTGTACAAGAAGGCCGGCTCGCCCAAGGCCGTCCGCGGCCTCGTCACCAACGTGTCCAACTTCAACGGCTGGAATCTGACCACGGCCCCGTCCTACACGACCCCCAACAAGCAGTGGGACGAGTCAAAGTTCCACGCGGCGCTGACACCCGCCCTCAAGGAGGCCGGATACCCCGCCAACTACCTCCTCGACCAGGGCCGCAGCGGGAAGCAGCCCACGGGCCGGCAGATCTGGGGCGACTGGTGCAACATCAAGGAGGTGGGTTTCGGCGCCCGTCCGACCGTCAAGACGGGCATCGACACGCTGGATGCCATTGTCTGGGTCAAGCCCGGTGGCGAGAGTGACGGCACGAGTGACTCTACCGCTTCGCGGTACGATGAGAAGTGCAGCTCTGCGTCCTCTGTCACGCCTGCGCCGGAGGCCGGCGCGTGGTTCCAGGAGTACTTTGAGATGCTGCTCAAGAACGCCGACCCTGCATTCTGAGTTGATGGCGTGGCTGGTCCAAATAGCTTTCTACATTCTTGGTACATCTCTAGCCTCTAGGGTATCGGCGTTGTGGTTTTTTTGCGAATTAAACCTTCCAAACTTTGCACAGTAGTTCGTCGTCTTAGCTCTAGTGCTGTTAAAATCATAGGTTTTTGATCTGATATGTGTGACGCTTCGCCAGTTCTGGAAAAACGTTGGATCTCAAGTAGAACGGTAACTGAGTCACTCGTTCACGAAGGAACCCCTCTCGCCCGTCTACGCGTCAGCAAACTGAACCCTTATCTTTTGTCGTCTCTCTGTGGTATTGACTACTACTCCAGGTGCAGAAGTTCGACCACTTTAGTCCCCATCTCTTGTGCTATTGAACTCTGGTCCCTTTCCTTTGCGGGGGGAGAAGCCACCTCTCCAGCCAAACCAACGGACTTCATGCGGTCCTCTCGCCAATGTAACTATTACAGAACTTGCAAGAAATGTCATTCCAGCTATCCCTACTCCCCTCCAGCCTTGTCGGACATATAAAGCGTTGCCAACCCTGGTACCAATAGTTTGCCCAACGAATGAGCATGCCGTATAAGCAGCGTTGGCTTGGTTACCTCCTTTTGGGACAGCTTCGTAAATCGCCGAGCGGTACGCAATGCTTGTGGAATCCACACCAAAGTCTATGGCCAGAGCTTGTACTACAAGCCCGACGAGACTGAACGTGCCGGTGAAGGTGCCAACGGCGACGCCTGCGATGCCACAGATCAGGACAATGCTCGCCGCTAGGTACGTTGCAACATGCTCCACAACGAATGAGCTGTATAGCGGAACCAAGACAACGGGGGCAATGGCCGTAAGAGAGAAGAGGCCAATCTGGAGGGGAGAGAAGCCCAAGGGGTCCGAGGCGAGCAGCGCAGTTAGTGTAGTCCAAAAAGAGGACATTGCAGCATTGGATAGGAGCGATACGACGCACCCGTAAGCCAATATCGGCTCAGTGAAGGCAAGACGCACAACTCTCCAAAGCAGCTGGACGGGGTTGGTGCTCGATTTTGCATTGTTGGACGGATAGTCTGGGAAGAAGAGCCATAGCAAGCCGAGGAGTAGAAACTGTAACCCCAAGGCGGCCCAGTAAACGTTTCGCCAGCTAGTGAAGGACGTCAGGGCTCCCGATATAACACGTGGGAGCACCTGGCCCAGCATGAGGCCCCCAAAGACAACCGACATGGTTCTGACTCTTTTGGTGGAGGGCGCAAGAGAGTGGGCCAAAGGGAGCATTATCTGCGGAGTGACGGACGTGAAGCCCGCGATGAAGTGAAAAGCGCAAGCGGCAGGGAAGACTTTGATGACGCACAAGCCGAGCCAGATGAGCGTCGAAAGCAGGACCAAGACAAGGGTAAAAGGTCTTGGTCGTACGTGATCTCCAAGGGGGCAGAGTAGCAGGATGGCAGCTCCATAGCCGGCCTGAAGAGTAGTTGGAATAAGGGAAGCCCTTTCGTAGGTGATGTCGAAGTCATGGGCAATCTTATTCAGGATTGGATATGCGTAGTAGAGATTCCCAACCGTGATGACACTTGCGAGGCTGAAAAGAAGGTTCAACAACCAAGTGAAGGGGAACTCTTGCTGGGGGGATTGCCGGCATCTTGGTGGCGTCCAGCTGATGATTTTCACAAGGTGCTTCCAGGGGTGTGGCGCTTGCTTTGGGGCGGCTGAGTCGCAGTCCTCTTGAGCCACGATCGTGGGCGATGACGTCTGCGTCGTGACGACGGGACTCGACAGTTCAAGCGACTTCATGATGAGTGTATGTATAAAGAGCACTTGGATATAGAATGGCATCTAACCATGACATGAGGGATGTGTCGATGCGAGGAGGTCAGAGCCCCTATATATCCCAACCGTGCCTGGGGGTCTACCAGAGTAGTCTTCAACTTTCACATGGAGCTTCAGTTTACCATCCGGCTCCTCCGCGATGGCGCCGCAGCAGGAATATTGCCGGCGTCGATACGGGAAAAGCCCCAACGCCTTTGCCTTTACCCATGGGGCATCAGGGCTGATTCGCGGCAATCGTCGTCTTGCCGATCCGCCGACTCGGCATCCAGGGGTTATGCCGAGAAAGCGGGGCCGGCCCGGTCGCTCACGTGCCTGAGATTCGGAATACGCCTCCCAAGTAAACTAGTTGGTATAAACGCGGCCTTGAAATCCATGCCATCTACATGGAGATTTTCTCTTCGGCAATCGAACTGGTACCGAGATTTGCTCCTAGGAACCCGAGGACTTCATCACCATGGCCCGCCCAAGGTCACAATCAAAACAAGCGACCAGTGTGCCGCCTCGTCTTCGCCCGACGAGACCGAAGCTTTCGGCGTACGTAATTATCATCCTCTCTTGGGTTCACTGCGACCTCTGGAATGACTACAAACTTCCGAAGGGCCTCATTGTCAGACGTCGCTGACAAGGTCTCGTCAGCTGCCACGCATGTCACTCACGGAAAGTCAAGTGCTCCGGCGGTGACCCGTGTTCTAACTGTCGTAAGCGGACGACCAAGTGCTCGTATCCGATAAGCAATCGCCTCATCCGAGTCCCAGAAAGGTATGTATAGCCACCCATCTACAGCCCGCCAGAGTGCAATCAATGCATTAACTGTCTGAAGCTACCTCAAAGATATCCTCCGCCAGAACACGAGTTCGCAATCCTCCCGCAGCAGCTCTCCCCAATCTCCATCAGATGGCAAGGCCGATAGCTCAGTGACAGTCGTCCCGTCGACAGCTCCACACAACCTCGCCAGCGACGGCATTGACCCGCACATTTCGCTCGATGTCGAATCATTATTCATCGATGTCGATCTGCCCTACATGCCAGTACCGGTGAATGAAGCCATGGACACGGCGTTTGCGACGCGATTCCGCCAGGTCATGTCAGATTTATCGGCCTCGCAGAAAACCTACATCCCTCGTAACGACTTTGCCTCTGACGAAAGAATTATGAATCTTGCCGAGGCCACCTGTCCATGGCCCAGTCCTCCGAAAGCACGCCTCTTGATCGAGGTTGCCCTGAGAAATGTCTCGGGCTGCTTTCACATTGTGCGCAAGAGCTGCGTACTGGACGCTGTGGAGATGAGTCACAGCACCAGCAGCAGCAACCAGATCCCGACCTGGAAGGACTATAGTGTCAAGTGTAAGATTTGGGCTTTGTTCGCCATGGGTGAATTGTACTCTTCAAGGACAGCCCGCGCAGACCATGATTTCCCGGGGCTGCACTACTTCGCCAAAGCCACCAAGATACTGAATTATCTCGGCGAGCGACCAACCTTGGACCTATTGGAGACGCGTCTCATCCTGGTAAGTCGTCCACGGCTTGCTCGTCCCTGTCAACTGACGTGAGGTTCGACAGTCCCTCTATTCGCTAGCAGTCAACCGTCAATATGCCGCCTATACGTTGGTTGGGAGTTCAGTGCGCATGGCCATCATCATGGGCCTCCACATCAGCATAACACCAGATCAGCTAGACGACGCCGCAGTCAGAGAACACAGGACGAGGCTCTGGTGGACCGCCCACGTCATGGACTGCCTCTTCTCGTCAAGACTTGGCCATCGACCCACGGTCCACGAAGATGACATCAAAGCCAGCCTTCCTCGCGAAATTGAAGCAGCGGAAGCAACGTCGGCTGACTTTTCAGACGCCAGCTACTTTACCGCGAACGCCAAACTTTTAGTCATAATGACCAAGATTATTCGCTCGGTTTATGGGAGTCCAACTGGTAGTGGTAACCTATCCGAACGAGTGAAGCAGGCCTTGGATGACTTGAGCCTCTGGACTCGGGATCTCCCTCCTGAACTCCACTTGGAAAACACGACAACGTCGAAACGCTGCAACCTTGGTCTTGTCTACCTCCGCCTCACGCTCAATCAGGTTAATCAGCTTTGCTTCGAGTACCACCACTTCTCAAACATTGCTGATGCATCCAGCCTGTCATCCTGTCAACGCGTCCGATCCTCCTCTACGGCCTGCGCAACATCTGGACGACGGCAAAGCCAAGTACGGGACCACATGGCGTGCAGTCGACCCGGGGAAACCAGTCAGCCATGCTCCTCATCGAATCCTGCATCCGCTGTGCGAGGCATTCTTGCAGCACCCTGATCCAGAGCTGGATCGACGGGTTGTTTCCGGCATTTGACCCGTTTCTGACGCAGTATCTCTTCTCGGCACTCACCATCCTTGCTATTTCCAGCCTGTTTAGCGCAAACGAAAGCGGCAAGGACAGAGAGCAGCTTGAGCAGTCTGCTCAACTGCTGTCTCAACTGAAAGACGGGGGCAACTTCGTGGCCCAAGAGCTGCATCAGCATGTTGGCGCAATTTTGGCTGGACTGATTGAGATCCAATCAAGGCAGTCTTGCTGCGCAACGAACTCGGAGTCGAACAAGGCCGTAACAAGTTCGCAAACGGGCAGTTCTGGACGTCGAGTTCAGCTTGAAATGCACTGGGGCGATACAGAGGCAACGAATACTGACGGATCGGTCGCTAGCGAGCCTTCTATACAAGAGCTTCTCGGGCAGCCAGACCTGGATTTGCAGTTCCTTGACACATTGAGCTTCATGGACCAAAGTTCATGGCTTTATTGGCCGGAAGGGGATAGCAATCCATAGGGAGCAGAACTTTGAGCTGAATAGTCAGCACTGTGAACACGACACTGGAACATGTTTGTGCATTAGGAAACAAGTCGATATCAACCATGGTGGACAAGGACTCTTAGCCAACAAGGGATGTGGTCATCGGAAACATGACACAGACTTATAAGTTTCGAAACTTTCATAGCACAATGTATACTCGTAATCTATCCCTCTAGGTCTAGAGATCTACTCCAAACTCGAAAGGAAGTCAATTTCCGTGTGCGACTTCTAGTTGCAAGTTGAGTCGCCGGCTCCATTCTTCCTGCAGCAGTCGTAAAAGTTGTTGCCGTCAAGCTCGTCACTTGCAGTAAGACACTATTATAAAGTCTCAGGCTTTAGCTTCTAATCAAAGTGATAAGCGGGGGCGTAGCAGATGACAATGGAGAACTGACATAATAGCCCGTGAACCGGATAGTGCTCGATCCTTTGGTTCCGTCATCGTAAACTAGGGTTATTAGCTGGAGTCACAAAACCGTTTCGCTCATTCATTGAGACGCACAGTGGTTACTGGTGGCATCAGAGGGACAACAGGCTTTGGTGGCAGCGTCCACGAAAACCGAAGAGCCCGTGGATTGCTGGCAAGCGCACTCGAAATGAGAAGATGCAAGAGCCGTTCTATGAATTTGTTAGCCATAGGCTGATACTGAGGCAAAGATACAGCCTACGAGGCGAGCATGACGGTTGCAATGGAAAACTTCATGGCTGCTTTGGTGTTGCGAGTGATCTCTGCGGGTGTTTTATGAGAATTGGTTGATGTCACTGGTTCCTGACGCGATTGGTTTGATGGCTGAGTATCTTAATGCTGCAAGATGGAGCGTTCAACTTATATAGCAATGGATGCCAGCAAGTGATAGTTTTGTTTTGCTTAGGTGGAGTGCTCTTCACGACTGGATGTCATGCGCAGGTGGTTCGCGGCGTCCGAGGAGACCGGCCGGCAGTGGATTGAAGACGTAGATGCACCACTTTTGTGAGTTTTCTAGTCGATGGCTCCGGATTGTGCTCTAGATTGAACACGAGAGTATTGGTAGCGGAAGGAGATTCGTTTTGTTTGAGACTAGATTATAGGGAGTGGCTCAGTCTTCTACCAGCCTTGCAACAGCCATCACAACGTCATTCGAGTGATTGTACAAGGCAGAGCTCGATATCATCAGAGACGGTTCGACAAAATCGCAGCATCATTGTTAATCAAAGCAGATTCTGAAACCCCAATCATATGTGTAGACGAGATCAAACAACAAAATGCAGTCTCACGAAAGCCAGGAAAACAACAGCAAGGTGACGAGCAGTCTGTTGCAAGGATGGCTCATGAGGTTGCTGTGAGATACACTCTGAGCCCGGCCTGGCTAGTGACAGTATGCAGAGCACATGTTCGGCTCCTCCATTGCCCAGCACACGATTCTACGAGACACATACCTTGATACCCAGCGTGATCAAAACTCCTAGTGCCGCGTCACCCTTCCGTCCATAGGCATCGAACCGGATCGGCCGGGAACTCTTTGCGGGATTGACGTCCGTTGTCATCCCGAACGAGCTACACATGTACGACCATCCGCGGCGTAGAGATCGCACCAGCATCGGCTTCACGGAAGCCGCAGTTGTATCAGTTGCACGACTATCAAGCCTTGACGCGCGGTCAATTTTCCCGATCAGATGTCAGTGCTAAACGAATGGTGGTTAAGACGTAAATGAGTGGAAACAATCTGACGTCAGAGCCAGACGTCAGTAATTCTGCGGCTCTCGGGACTCATTGATCGATATAATTAACTTTAATCCAAGGTAGCTGGTATGAATGGTGGGCATCGGTAGCATCAGATGATAACGTCGATGCATTGGACAAGAGGACAGATGACGTACTTAGTTGATCTGTTGCGGGTCATGTAAGCTCCCTCACGGTGTTCCGCGGGGCCCTTCGTGTAGACTATGAGGAGCCGAAGCTGTCGCTTTTATGCTTCGGGGATCTAACACAGTTCTCTCCGCGGCCTGATGAACGACGCTTGGGAAACGTATAGATCATGACGTCTTTTGAACCAACTAGCGCATAGCCTCCTTGCAGTGCGTCAAGATTGTGGGCTCATGGTCGAAGTGTAGACGACCCGATCCGATCCGGGGCAGTATTTGAATTTGTCGACAGCACTGATCTTTCTACACTCTGAAAGCAATGAGATACGTCTCTGAAGTTGCTGGACAAGAGACACGAGAGGCTATCTTCATACCTAGCAGGTGAGCTGAAAACTACGATTCCAAGACCTTCTTCGGCAGATAAGAGCGTAGGCAAGATCACTGCGAAGACGAGATATCGATCGTATGTGCACACTCCTGCGAGGCAAAGTCAGCTCGCTTTACCGCGCCCGTAGCTGCAACGTCATATTCGAAGCACAAGCAGAAAGAAGAGAAACGTGTATTGTAGCCGTCGAGATGTCGTAGGTTTGGTAAATTTTGAGATGGAGTCTGCTGTTTCCGATGCTTTACGGGGATGGATGTGTCCCCATGGCCCATTTCCTAACCACGCCTCTGAATGGTAGGTGTAACAAGACGAGGTATGTCCAAGAGCTACGATGAAAACCAAGTCGGTTTGAGCGGTCGGGTGCTTTTCGGGCCCAGTCTGAATCACGGGCGACTGATGTGTCGGGATATTGGTTACATTGCGAGGTTGAGTTGCAAGCGAGGTTGTGGTGTAGACATTACCTTGCTGCGAGCCTTGGAGGCCAGTCCTGACCAAATTATACCTTTTCGAAATAGTGCAAGAGAAAGACCGTGCTGTGCAGCATTGACACCAACTATTACTACTCTGAAAGGACTCAAGGGTAACCTGAGTAGTCGTCGGGAGTCGGCAGGGTCGGCTATCGTCAACCAACTCTAAACTTGCTAGGCATCGAGACTCTTTACGAATCTGGAAACTTTCCTAATTCAGAGCTCGTCAACCCCTATGCTATATTAGAGTCCCGATCAAAGCGGAACCCGAGCTACTGGTGGTGCAATCTGTCGACTTGTCGGCCGCACGAAGCCGTAAAGGGCAAAGGGGAACCGGAGTGTGGTGGTTCGAGCCGCGGCCCCGCAGGTTTCCCCAGCGGAAAGCCTGCAATCTCTTCTCCTTTGGGAATTGCACCGGTCAGGCCGGGATCCTGACTGGGAATCCCACCAATCATGTTCTACCATAACGTGACAGAGGATGGGGAAGACAATGTACTGAAAACGAGCAATGACGGAAACTTTCCTCGACTAAGCGCCCCTGGTTTTGTATGTACGCAGTACGGGAGCGCTACTCTCGGATCACTCCAGCTGGTCGGTGTTTAGCGGCGAGACTCTGTCTTGGGTGTAATATAATGTGTGAACCAGCACCTCTCGCGTACCTGGGACCTCTCTTCGCTCGGTTTGGTTGACGGTTCACACATACCTTCGTCCCTCGTTCGACCTACACTCTTTTCGCTTCTGATTCATTCTGTTGATATTATTCTGCTGGGACATAACATACAACCTCCGACAACATGAAGTCCTTCACCCAAGCCCTCTCTCTGGCAGCCGGCCTGTCTCTGTCTTTCGCCAGTCCCACCCCTGCGGCCCTCCCCAGGCAGGCCAAAGGCTCCAAGAGTCTGATCGTCTTGTAAGTCATGGCCTCGATGTACGAGTCTCGGGTCCCCGCCGAAGCTGACCGGACCTAGCGGCGATTCCTACTCCACAGTCGGCTTCTGGCCCGGCGGCACCCTTCCGGCAGCCGGTAACCCTCTCGGAAACCCTTCTCTCCCGGGCCAGACCACCTCCGGCGGTCTCAACTGGGTCGGACAACTCACGAGCACGCTCAACACGTCGCTGGTTCTCACCTACGACTTCGCCGTGACGGGCGCCACCACCGACAAGGCCATCGTCGACACTTACGCCCAGTACTGCGTCGACGACCAGGTCGACCAGTACAAGCAGTACGCCTCGAGCAAGGTCGACAAGGCCAACGCCCTGGTCGCCGTCTGGATCGGCATCAACGATGTCGGCGAGCCGTTCTGGGACAAGCAGTCGGCGCCCGTCGCCAAGATCATGGACCGCTACTTTGAGCTCCTCCAGACCCTGGCCGACGATGGCCTGAACAACTTTGCCCTGCTCACTGTTCCCCGTAAGTTGCCCACCTACGTCGTCCGCATGTCGAAACCAGATAACTGACGTCGCGAACAGCCTTCTCCGACCAGATCCCCGCCATGATCGGCCAGTCCGAGACGGACCTCCAGCGCCTGCGCGACGACATCACCGCCTACAACAAGGGTCTCAACGACCGCCTCGCCAGCTTCAAGTCGGCCAACAGCGGCGTCAAGGCCCTGGTTTTCGACACGAAGCCTTCTTTCGACGCCGTCGTCGGGAGCTTTGCAAAGTACGGCGCCAAGGATGCCACCTGCTACGGATCCAGCAACTGCCTCTGGGCCGACAACTACCACGCCGGCGTTGCCATCCACAAGTTGCTTGCCGAGAACCTCGTCAAGGGCGTCGCGGCGAACTTTGTCTTTTAGACAAGTGGTGGTAATTGGTGTAAGATAATTAGCTGGAGAGCTGGATGGAATAAACACATGACGTTGCTATCCGATTATGTTGCTCGCGTGACGCACGGTGGTTTGAGCTTGATGCTTTGGAAGGGATGTGAGTGATACTGCCTGGTACAACTTCACGTGAGACAGGGCTGCGTTTGTGAGGCCATCGTGAAGGTGTCAGTCACCACCGAGCAGCACCCCACAGCCCACGGTTCGACCTTGCCATGTAGCCAAGCCCAACACTATGGACGATTTTTACCCCATGTCAGGCCGGCGGCTGAGACGGCCAGGTATCTCGGCGCTAGAACGTGGAGGGAATGTTCTTCCAGCGCGACGCATATTCACGTGGCTGCGGCTGGATTCATGCTCGCTAATCTCTCATCTCGAACCTTTGCAACCTTCTTTTGACATCGTGGGAGTCATCTCAAACCCCATTTGATGAGACTGCAGATGCGGTGTGCCTGGTGACATGGCCCAGCCACTCGCAGACTACCGTCAGGTCGTGTCCTGGCGAGAGACTTCGTCAGCGAAATCAATAGACCGCTCTGAGAGACCCCAGTCAAAGCCAGACGACAACCAAAAGTGCAGATATCCGCGCGTCGACAGGGCACAACGGTCCAGTGGCTGTGCTGTCACATCCCTTGGCATTTTTGCCCCAGATACACCATCGTGGCCTGAAGTGTTCTAGCCCAGCTCGCTTCCAACACCACCTGGACTGAGAGGCCGGTCAGTCGGAACACGACGTGACTGGCGACCGCTGGGCAAACCGGCCCAACAATCGCCCAGGAGGTCGCAGCTGTCCTATTTTCTTACATGCTGCAAATATCCCGATTGGCTGCTTCGAGATCGTCTTAACCCTTTAGACGGGGGGGCTTTCGCCCGACTGAACCATCTTTCCGCTTGGTCGAAGCTTTATTTCTTGAGGCGTTCTTTGGGCTGCGGGCGCTAATCTGCTGTGATTTGGCGTGGTCGCGAACTGCGCCTCGATATGCATGTTTCTCTTCGTGGTCTGCCTCGCCGTTTTCCGGGCGTCGTTCTCGGCTGATCTGGCGACCTTGCTCTCTGTCTGACGGCTGCAGAATACTACGTATTTCTTGTCACTTGTGAGGCAGTGGTAGGGTCGAGAATTGTGTTCAAAAGCTGGTCCGGAGCCAGTATGTCTCGACTTTCACGATCCTCACGAATAGCCTCTTCGATTGCTGACCTCCAAAGACATCAACTTCCAAACCCCGCCTTTCCTGACTTCTCTTCAGATCCTCCCCGACTCGTACCATCAGTGAACAAGATGCCTTCGCTGTTCAAATGGCCAAAGTCCAAGGAGAAGGAGGCAGAGGCAGAGGCGGAAAGGGCAAGGAACACGAGGGCTGCAACGCCGCCCCCAACATACGAAAGTGCCCAGGACGACCCTCCGGCATTTGAAGATGCGCCGCCGTCCTTTGAGTCGATCCACGGCTCCAAGTCATCTGGCAAGGGAGACAAGAAAGCCCGCATCGAACAGGACGTCGTCGACCTCACCGCGACGTTCTCGTCTCTCCGGTTCGAAACTCAGAAAGACCCAGACGTCGACTCGTGCCTCGCCCACCTGAAGCTCCTCTACGCCATCCACACGCTGAAGGAGGAGGTCGGCTACACCGACGGTCTCTGGGACCTGTGGGACTCGCGCGCCGGGCCGCTTCCCGACAGCGAAAAGGCGGCGTCGAGCAAGGAGCCCGAGGACCGCGTCAAGGACGTCTTGGCCAAAATCAGAGAGAAGCGCTGGGCGGTGTACCTCGCGCGAGCTGTTGATCGTTACGAGACGTGGTGGAAGGCCCTCTCGCCCTACCGACTCCGCGAGGAGGACATGAAGCGGGACGACGAAAAGTACGCGACCTTTGCGGACGGCGGTGCAGACTTTCCTTGGACGGTGGATGTTCTCCCACCCTTGGGTGAGTGTCCCGAGTGTTTGAGGTAATGGCGTTGCGTCGGCTGATGGTGGTAGATGTTCTCATGATCTGGCACTCCCACATGCTCAACCCCAGGGCCTTCCTTGAGGACACCATGCGATGGGGTCTCAGGGCCTTTTGGACGACGGGTATGCCTTGGGCGCAGGTCAATCAGGCCATCGACTCCAAGTTCGACTACACAGGCACAGAAGCTGCCAAGGCGAACTGGGAGGCGGCTACTGGCAAGTCCTGGGACAACGTCCAAGACCCAATGACCAAGAGTCTGGAGTGTCCGGCGTGCAAGCAGCTGTTCGAGGTTCCCTGGACAACCTGCGGTCTTCCTGAGACGTACAAAGGTGACGAGTGAGTCGCGGCGCTCAACAGTCTATCAGTGTCACAGTCGTTGACCATCAGCAGGAAGCCGGGCATCGTGGGAGCGGGCTATGGTGACGGGAGCTTCTCTCAGGTTTGCACGGCAGGGTGTGAAACCCTCGTCACACGCTACCTCCTTTCTGTGGCCAAGATGGTGCAGGACACGGAAGACTACCTCGACCATAACTACACCGTACCTAGCTCTGTCCTCGATCCCAAGGTTGGCACCGCTGTAAGTACGAGGATGAAGCTGGTCGAAGTCACATTCCCCAACCGCGTTCTCGGTCTGGGTGTAGTCGACGAGCTCAGAAAGCTCATCGTACCCGGGACACAAACGCCACCATCGATGGAGAATGTCAAGTACATCATCGAGGCCGGTCTGGCTGATGATGCAGCCTACAAGAGAATGCAGGGACGAGATCCTCTCCCAATTGAGGGAGCCACCACGGCGAGCGGTAGGATACTGACCAGAACACAAAGATTTGGCACCAGGAAGATGATGTCTCGCTACTGGGACAATTATTCCATCTTTGCTCTTGATCTCGTCGGTGCCACGATGAGGCAGGGCGTGTTTGTCGACAAGATGTACAACGTGAGCCACTCCGGTCTGCCTTTCTTAACCCCTGGCTAACCCGCAATCCAGATCGACTGGCTCCAGGGCCCGGCTCCTCGCGGCGTGATGGACCGCCTCCTTCAAAAGTACCACCGCTTCATGCTCATCATGACGGAAAACACTCTGTCTCTCTGCGTGCCGACTCTCGACGTCGACCTGGCGTGGCACACTCACCAGCTCGCGCCCAGAGCGTACTACCGCTTCTCGACGTTCAACACGGCCACTCACGGGGTGAAGGAAGCGAGATTCATCGACCACAACGACAAGATTGACGAGATGAAGCTCTCCAGTTCCTTTGAGCGGACCAGTCTTGCGTACCTCAACAAGTTCAACGACGTGTACTCACAATGCGTCTGTGCCTACTGCGAGGGTTCGTCCACTCTTCTCCTGGTCTTGGTCTCGTACGAGAACTAATGTCGTTCTTTTCTGCAGCCACACGAGTCTTCCACACTTTGAACACGTCAAACCTTTTTGGTAGAACAAAGCAACAAAAAGGTAAGGCTTTCTCGGAGTCTCGGGCTCTAGCCTCTTGCTCATCCGTCATAGCCATCGACAACTTCACAACAACAACGGAGCCGACCGCCGACCCGACCACCGCGATCCACGTCTCGAACCACAACGCCGTACGCTCCAGCGAGTCGGCCGTCCGCAAGCGGTATCGCTCCCACGCTCGGGTGGTGTACAAAACGCGCCTCGACGACAGCTACGAGCGCGCGTACAAGCGCGCAGCCAAGAAGGGCAAGACTCTGCCCCCACGCGAGGAGTACTACTCCCACTGGGACAGCAAGTATCATCTCTACGGCCCATGCGCGTACCCTGCCTACCTCACCACTGGCATCTACATCAACGGCGACCCTGGCATCATGCACGCTGGGGCCGACGGGTGGGCCGGCTGCGCTCAGGGGCTATGCGGCACGAACGACATACCAGGCGGAGGCTGCGGTGGGCCGGGAGGCTGCACCAGCCTGGATGTGAGTCTCACGCAGCAGCTGAGGTGCATCCGTGTGCTGACTTTTTTTTTTTTTTGAAAAGGGCGTGTGGTCTGGCAAGCACAATGCAAGTGGATGTGAGTCCCATGTCCATCTTTTATACGAGACTAGTCTGGCTGACTTATTTTCGCAGTGTGTGGTGGAGTGGCAGCGATGGGTGTCGGAGTGGCGTGTGGAGGAGGAGGGGGAGGAGGAGGTTGTGGTGGTGGTTCTTAGAGCAATTGATGATGGACCATGGTGATTTATCCTCGTGGCTTTCTGCTTCAGACCCCTTGCAATGCACTGCCATCATAAATACCGGACGTTCTGCTCGTGGCATCTTTCATATCTGTTTAGCTTCAGCTGCTGGTTCATACGTAGCATCTATCATGGTACTCCCTTGGATTCGATGTTTTAACGACTCAGTTGAAAAATATTTATGAAATCATGTTAGCTCAACCGTTTAATGAGAGCATTACGTCCATCAGGTCACAATATATATGATCCTAACATGACTAGGCATACTACATTTAAATACTGCCATGAAAGTATGAGAGATAAGTAGTGACAAATTTTCCAACACATTCTCAGGTAGCTGGACACCTCGTCCAAGCTTAACTGAGCTCAAATCAAGACGACGATAAATCTCTGGAGGTTGAGTCAGGCAGTTACGTGTTGATGGCTCCTTCCGTTCATGTTCGGCGTTGCCTTTCAGCCCTCTTTTCTCATTCATCTTCAGCTCCAGCTCCAGCTTGCTGAGGTATTCCGTCAGCTGGTCTACCACTCGCTGATTCAAATCTCATTGCAACTGAGGCCACTTGACTAACTACAAAGTTAATTTTTTTCGAGCTTGACATCCTCGTCGAAAGCAATTACCACCAAGTACTTCGCCTCACGTTCGTCTTTCCTCTCGTTCATCGAGGTTCGTCCTGGCCCATTTCTGGCTTCTTCTCTGTCTCCATCTCTCCTACTTACGCAATCTCCTGCGGGCTTACGATGACTGCCTTGCTCAAGATGGGTCTTGTCCAGAAGCTCTCGACAGCTGCCACCTCCGTCTCTTCGGTCTTCTCTCCTGGCACCCTTCTGGCTATAGTTCTCATCAAGTTGCTGATCTATCAGCTTTCGGCCGCTGCCTTTTCCATGTCCATCCTCACTTCCAGAGCCAAAAGACACAGAAAGCACCGGCAGAAGCGCAAGCACAAGCACAAGGCAATCAACCAGATTCTGCATTCCGGGCCTGTTTTCATATTCTGTCGTGACGAATCTGACAACGACATCCTCCTGAGCCACATTATGGCTGAACGCTGGGTCTTTTCCATCAAGAATGCTCTCCGGCAGGTCAGCCCCGGCTTTGACAAGGCCGAAGTCGACAAGGCCTTCTCACGCATCTTCGTCTCAGCTGCCGAATCGGTCGAGGAGCTTCCCCTCGCTTCCTGCAGCAGCATCTTCGATCGTCTCCTCTGGGTCTGTAAGCACAACGTGGATTGGGTTGCTAGCTACAAGCCCCTGGGTCCCTCCATCACCGCTAAACTTGCCTACGAGTTCACATTGGCACGCCACTTGGCCATCAACTTTTCACGTGTTCGGCAACACCCGATACCATACCACGAGGCGACGTTCACTGCACGAGCAATCGACAAACTTTGCGGTAAGAAGCCTTTGGACAAGCCCGACGAGATGTTTGCCAGCTGCACCCAGGGACAGCTCACACAGGTCATGGGTCAGATTTGCCGAGACGAGCAAGTCACTTGGAATGGCGACATCCACATCGACTGGTATGATGTCCTGGAGATTGTGGGCGGAGACAGGTGGTATAACTAGCCTTAAGCTTTCACGGGAGGTGGGCCGAAGAACACCTGGCCTCGGACGGGATCGGAAGAGTGGCTTGGGAGCTGATGATCCAGAGCGTAGTTTCCTGAGTACGTAGCGCAGCGTAGCATGAAGGAGCGAAGCGATGAAGTTAAGGGGAGAAGAATACTAAAGTACACATGTTTTTTAATATGAATCCCTATCCCTTAGTATAAAGTACTTAAGAGCTTTTCTAGGTGTATACTTACTTGAAGTTAGCTACTGTATACCTACCTTATTTGCTATATCCTTACTCTGCTTACTTATATACCTATTATATACGCTCTAGTAGTTTCACTAGAAGGACCCTTCCCTACCTATTGCCTCTAGCGTCTATGGTCTTGTAGATATAGACGTATATCTATGATGATTTTGGTCTAGCAACATAGGCTTCCATCGACTGGCAAGTTACTCCGGGCTTTCTTTGGTCTTAGTATGGGTCAAGCCACGCAGATGATTGATACGAAGAATCAATATTTCCTATCAACAGTCGCTTTTGGATATCCTTAGAGACGTGTTTTCCGGCCGCGACCAAAGTCCGATGTAGACCGAATAGCGACCAGGTCCATTGAATTACAATCTGTGACGTACCAAATACAACTCACAAAGGTTCACACAATGCCAACAGTGAGAGGGCGATATTGCAAAGAGGAAGAAAACCCCGTCCTTCGCCAACGCCGAATGGTAACAAGAACCCCAATATCCACGAACATTCACATCGACTGTCTTCCGCTCACTTTTTCTTTTCCTTCTTCTTCTTAGACTCAGTGTTGGCAGATTGTCTCGGTGTCGATGGCTTTGACGGCTTGTATTGTGGATGCAAAAGTCTGTCTTGTACAGTGTCTGTGTTACTGATGTAGTCGTGAAGCGTTTCGTTCCCGTAGGAAGTAGTTTTCCTGTTACTTATTAAAGCCTGCAAACTTGCATATTGTGGCAGCTTACGTGGTAGGCATTTTGGCTGCACACTCAAGCTGCGTAAGTTGTTTTAAGTTCTCAACACTAGATGCGTGTTGATGCGTGTTTGAGATGTTGTAAAGCTTCCGTTGGATAAATGCATAGTTCGTATAGCCTCGCGGTCTCCGGGCGAGGTATCTCAGTCCCCTTAAGTATTTTGAAGAATGCCTCAACACTGAGAGGAACTCAAGACCCTTGCCGTCTCGGATATCGTCCGTCAATTTGGCTCGTCTAGTTCCGCTCAGGGACTCCTGACGTGGTCAGCTGCTCCCTCCACCAGCATGACGATATCGAACCATTTTCTGGCCATGACATTCCGTTCCGTCACCAATCCAAGTCCTCATGTAGAGAACCTGTTAAATTGCAATGGTCAAAGAGACCACAGCCATCACTTGCGTCCAAAACCATGCGTATCTCGGAGTTAATGGCCAACTCAGCCAACGAGGGTCATGTTCTTCCCCGATATCTTGCGGCTCTACCGCGGCCATCTCCGAGGGTAAACGGAGCCAAGCTGTTGTCGGATTTCATCCCAATCACCACGAGAATGCAAAGTTTGTCAATCCTTCAGCCGCTAATACGCGCTTTCTGGACGGGCCGACGGCCGCTACGTGCAACGATGTGGCATCATGAGGCTTTCATCCCGTGGTAGAACATGACCCTCCAAATCTATGCCGAGAGAGAACTTGCTGTATATCAACCGAGTTATGTATCCAAAAGCGGATAAAGCTTCAACACCTCTCGGAAGAGGCACTGGATGCAGCTACGACGCGCTACCATTCTCGGAAGCGTGTTCCAATCAACCCCCTGTATTGTCTGGGAGCTGTCTTGCATGCACCTACATGAAGACGTGACGACGTCTTGCTATCTTGCTGTGAAGCTGCTGCCAAGTGTCCCTGTGAGGTATGCCTCTACGGCTGATGTCGCTCCTATTGGTTTAAATACAGAGAGCTCCTGCAAGAGGTTCGCTCAGCGTGGCTTGCAGAGTACTTCTCGAGGGTGGAGAGAGACGGTTCGAACGGTGGATCAGTGCTCTGCCGGAGCTGAAGTTCGCGCGCGATGCCGTCATGATTGATTGATGGGCGATGATGTGCAGTGATTGCTGGTACGTATATGTAAATGCGGTATCCCGAGACGTGGCGTGGTGATCTTTCTGGGGTGCTTTCTCAAAGTAGCCCTGACTTTTCAGTACAGTCTCGTCACGATAGCTAGGGGCTTGGATGTTTCGACTCGAGTTCACGAGAGACTTGGGCGCCGGAGATGTGTCTCTTGTCCCGCTCGGGTTCCCTATCGGGCACAGCAGGTCACCTTGGCGTCTCATCGCTCGAGGCCAAGCTTTCTCTGGCGCTGAAGACTGACAAGCAGTCAGATTAAGCCACACCCACCTGCTTTTTGGCGAGAGAGACACATCGGACATGATACGACTCGGAGCAGTCTAGCATGCCTGGCTTCTGATCGGCGAAACGTCATGGTAGCGCAAAGAGGCGAATCATGCTGGACCACGACCATGTCGGAACCAGCACAAGCCCGGTCTGATAAGAGTCAGATGACCAAGACTAGAGGATGAACGGAACAGCTGCCACGAGCCCGGTGTATACAATCGAGGACTTGCCTCTGACAGGGGTTGTATGAAGAGGTGGTGAGGCCAATCAGTACGTGGTATGGTGGTGACTTTGCATAGGTCTGATAGGCAAATCTTTAGAGCCTCATGTCACTACCTTAGGAGTACTGGGTTTCCTTGACCCTGTACATGCTCGACAGGCTCCTTTCGATATGTCTTCCAACCTCCCGTGGCCTCTTATCTGTATTGCACGGAAGCTGCTGCAGAGGCTGCAGAGGCTGTCAGAGCAGACGTTGTTCACGTTGTAACATAGAATAATGTCGAGCAGAGCGAAACGTTTCATTCCCTAAACAATCAAACTGGCATTTTCCAAGTACGTTCGCGTAGCCATCCCCAAGTTCTGAGCATCTAGCCACATTAAGGTTGCATAATGACCAGCATCTCATCGTATCAGGTTCCGCCCCAGGGTATCACGACTTTCCGCCCCCATTCACTGAAACGTTCGATATAATGCAGTTGTTTCTGCCGCCAGGGCTTCCTTGTTGTCGTAGTAGTATATGGTACTACGAAGAGTTGGGGGCCAATCCGATTTCGTTCACGTTGCCAGTGGTGCTGTCCAGCCAGATATCGAGGATGGGCAGAGGGCTGGCATCGGAGCTGTAACCGTGTAAGTCGGTCATATCTCGGTCACGTTTTGGACACATCTTACTTTGATTCTGGCATATTGAATGGTGTTTTGATGTGCAAAGATGTGGTCTGGTCTCAAACCAGCAGATTCGGGTTCTTGATATCGATTGGATATTGTGGTATCAGTGAAGACCGGCTTCGATGGTTTTCAAATGTTTCTAATGAGCAGTGAGGGAGACCCTGATGGGTCTTATAAGTTTTTGTTTCCTCGACAGCAGTAGTATTTTGAGCTTGTCCTGCCGATTGACACACAATGTCTAATCCTGTACTAGACTCGGATAGGCCTGCCATGTTGATCACTTCTGGTCCATCTTTAGGGATATCTTCTCGCTTGATGGTCACCTGCTTCTCCCTAAGCACGTCGTACGTCCCATCGCGCGGCGGTCCGTTCCTATCAGATACATCCTCCCCAGTCGGAACCGAAGGGCCAAACCGCCGACCTCTCAGGCCGCTTCGGCTGCGATCTACCCATGGCATGTCACCCACAGCCAAGGATGAACTGGCCAGCAACGTTCTACCCGATTCGTCCATGAGGCTCTTTCCGATATCATTGCTACGTTGCCGAAGTCCTCTTATACATCGTCTCCCGTTCTCCATCCGGCACCCCCTCGCCACCATCCTCCTCCACCCGGATGAAGCCACGATATGCGCGCTACACGGAAAGATGACGAGCTCAGCGCCATTCCTGACCACGTTCCATTACTCCCCGCAACTTCCACCTGAAACTTCGTTCTCCATCTCTGTTTTTCCGTCCCGTATCTTTCATGTGGACTTGTCTTTGGAGCAACGCTGCTCCGGGAGTAGGCTGAATTGGGTTACAGAATCCGCTCGACGCCAACAAATGTCACGCCAACAGAATCATGCATAACCGACCCTCTCTCTTGCAGCTCCATGCATAAATCCCAGCTTCATTGCTTCAGAGAACGAGAGCTCCATCCAATCATCGGTATCTCGGAGCGGGCCAGTACGAGAAGGAGCTCGCGAAAGCTGCCATATACGTGAGTAGGCCATGCGTGCTGGTCCTGGACTACTTGATTCCTGCTTGTCTAATGCTGTGGCCGCATTTCTCATGCCACTGGAAATGGCTTCTTGCATCTTGGGGCAGATATGCGCCCAGGACACAAGCCTTTTGCAACACAGTAAGCCAAGATCGGTGCAGCAAGGTAATCTGCCCATGCATTTTGCTTCATTTTGGGAGCGTGTGTGGGCAAGATTAGATCTCGAAATGTATCGACATGCGTCATTCTTCAGCCAAGAAGCGGTGAGCGTACCCGAAACTCGAACCTCGCGCTGCAAAAAGATTGAAGTTGTCTCTGCTGTGTTGATCTTTGTTCCTTTCCGGCGCAAGTCAAGCACGGCATGCTCGTCGTCGTCTTTCGAGACCGAATCTAAAATGGTAAGGTAATCAAGCGTACCTATTCCACGGGGGAATGGGTTCCGACGGAGCTGGCAGCTGTACCGCGTGGGACAACACCACCTATGGGTTTGGGACGCAAAACTGAAGCATTCCCATGCGGCCAATGTCAAGATAGAGCCAGTAAACACAGCGTCAGGTCGATTCATCGACGTGGACGCCCCTCCATTCAACCGCCAGGCAACGTCACCATCATCCGATAAAACGTCCACGAGACCAGCTCTCAAGTCCAGAGGTATCGACGGCCATGTCGCCACGTATGCCAACCATCGGAACATGTACGTGATGTTCGGAAGACGAGGATCAGGGATCGAAGAGGGACCGCCGACAACGACGCCCGGGGGGCGTATAACCGCTCGCTCCAGACCCATTTCATCGCCGAAGAGCCTCAAAACATCCGGCCAGCCGTCCATTCACACTCCCGTCAGAGGCGTCGCTTCCACGCAATCCGACCCCGATGACGCGGGGGTTGACCACGAACAAAAAAAGCCGGAATGCCGTCAATATCCAGAACCGTCTGCTGCTGATCTCGAGGGCCAACCAGAGCGAGCCGAGCTGTGCCAGCTCAGGTAACTAGATCACAAAGCTCCTAATCTGGAGCCAATGGTCATCATCTAAGAAAGCTTGGGGTGGGCAGAGGGGTGACAGAGAGAGAAGAAGTGAGTGGACGACAGGGGGAGAACAGCTGTGGGATCACGACAACCACTCCCCGATACCCCAGTTCACATATCCGTATACACACACTCGCCCTCCTGGCCGCCGAGACGCGGCCACCACAGCGGCAGGCATCACGCCCGCATGGCGGTCCTGCACCGGTCAAGCCCTCTCTCACTCCTACTCACACCCACCTGCGCGCTTCCAAGCACAGCGCTACATCCCCAGTGGAGTTTCCCGTCTCATTCGGGTGTCTTGAGGCTCTGCTCACTGGAAGCGGCGAAGTTCAGGGAGTCCGTTGGCCCCCAGCTCCCACCTTTCATCCTCTCTCCTCTCATGCTACGTTTGCTGTGAAGGGGCCACCCCTAGATGGATCGCTGCCGAAGGGGGTGAGGGGGGCAGTGTCGTTTTCGCGGAGAGTTGTGCAGCAAAACTGCACTTTCAAAGAGGTTATTTCCTCCCAATACCCCGTCACATCACATCTCACGCGTCCCATCTTGCAGGTTTTTTGTTCTTCATGTTTTCGGAGGGGGCGTGGCCCGTGAAGTGCAAATGTGATGCGGTTCCGTGGTGCTGGGTTGCGTGAGTGAGGCGACATGAATCCTGCTGACGGCTTTGTTTTCTCGCTGTCATCAAGGTAAGCAAAATTGCATTTTGGCCGACTTCATGTCTTTGAAATACCGTTGTCTGTGGCATTCGAGGATTTCTAACGTCACGGAGAAAACGCAGCAATCACAGGTTCGACTTCCCCGAGGTCCCATCGATCTGGTCGGCCTCCCTCTTTTCCCGCAAAACATCCTCTCGATTCCGAACCCGAACCTGACGCGGCCCTTCCTTGGTAAATTTTACGAGAATCACGCGCTCCCAGTCGCCTCCGCGGCCCGAATCCTTGAGCTCGGGGCCAGGCTTGTCGATGCCGAGGACGACGTGGGCAGTCTTCCCTTCTTGGCGCGTGAAGAGGTTGTGCGGGGACATGACCTTGTCTGCCCAAGCAATCTGCGACGTGGGATGCTTCCTCGCGCTCTCCGACTCGGCCGTCGGGACCGTGGCGAGGAACGTCCGCAATCGGTCCCGCTGCGCCGCGAGCTCCTTGACGTCGGACCCTCCACTGCAGAAGAGAGACACGAGGTGAAGGAGATAATACTGGGGCGGGAACAAGATGATGTGGCCAGCATCGGCGCGCTCCAGCCACGTGGAGGCGGTATCGAACTTGGCGGCCGTGTGCTCGACGCCTCCGTCCGGCGTCGGGACGATGATATCGTGTTCCTCGGCCTCTGCGCCCGTCGAAGCGGAGAACGGGAGCATGTAGATGTACATCTGGGTCGTGAAGCGGTTCTGGTGCTTCATCGTGGGCGTGATCCAGCGCGTAAACGGGATGAGTGCGTCTGGCGGGTCGTGAGCGAAGTGCACCAAGATGACGACGATGTTGCGGAGTGCTTACCAACGTCTGGGACTCCGCCAATGTTTTCAACCCAGTCACTGAAGCGGACTTGGTTCCCGTGCATCTGCTTTCGTGCGGCATCTCGGTCCGAAACCGATAGATTGACCAGCGTAGATGCATCGCCGGACCCCTTCTTCGTGGCGAGGAGGATGCCCGTTTCTTCGAAGCATTCGCGGATGGCTCCGAGTCGATACGCAGGGCTGTCTTCGTGCCGCTCTTTTGCGTCTGCTGGTGGAGGATCGCCCTCGTGAAACGAGTCGAGGTTCCCGCCTGGGAAGACGTGTGCCGATGCAAAAGATGTGGAGGTCTTTACCCTGTGAAGAAGCAAGACTTGGTTCGTCGGCGAGAGGAGCACGATGCTGCCAAACGTGAGCGACCGAGAGATGCTGAGGACCAAAAATGCAGACTAACCTTGAACTGGGCCGCGGGGTTTTCGGGATGGTGTTATCCTTTGATGACGACGATGATGATGAAGCTCGTTTTTGTGACATGATTGACGTTCTTGAGGCGACGTACGGTCGGCCTGGTCTAAAGACAGCTGTAGTATTGGCCGATGACCTGCTCATAGTTCGACCTCGGTTCGGAAATGACGCGGTAGTTGAATAGCGATAGGAGTTGTCAATCAGATGCTTTATTGAGACATTGGGCTTCTTGGGCATAAAAATGCCATGAGCGTTCATTGATAAAGACATCGAGGGTGCTGTGGCCGTCTAGCTCCAAATCATGATGTGTTGCAAACAACTCGATTCATCGCGGGGATGTTTTGCCGAGGTTCAGAGAGACGCGCCAACGCCCTGTGACTGCGCCCTGTCGGTCTACCATGACAAAAATGCCAAAAATGCATTGTTCTAAACATGGATGTTTTTACGTCATTCAACTAACCTCGTATCATCCGCGAAGGACTCATACTGTCAATGAGTGTAGTGTAACCGTTTGGTGGAAGACGACCTCCTTGTGCTTATTTTGAAGTATAGGTACTCTACCAGTGTCATCAACCAAGCTCTTCTGCAGCATTATCCAAAGACGCAAAACACCAGACGAGGCGCATCAATATGTAATGGGTATCGTCATAATCGCCTGGACTCCAATTCAAAACCTCTTTCGCTCTCCTCCCCGAAAGCTTTCACGCCAAAGACAGCAAATGCTCCTCGATTCGCACCATTGTTTGGCTTCCGCGGCCGAGACCTCGCCGTCGTAGCCCACCCTTGATAATTGCCCCGTATTAAGCCACATTGCGAAGTCCTCCAGCACAATCGGATCGTACATTAACATCATTTCGTGGAAAGAGGGCTGCTTGGGGTCGGTGGCTGGTGGCGCCGTCGTGACGGCTTTGGTGATATACTCGAACAGAGCCGCTGGTGGCGTGCTTGTTGGGGCCGCAGCAAGCGATATCTCTGTATCCTCTCCGACCGACACCGACATGGAGATCTCTTCTGGGGATAAGTCTTCTGGAGGTGGCGACGAGAAGCTGATCTCAGGTGATGATGGAGGTGACGGAGAGACAAAACCTTCTGATGCCGAATCAGGAATCTCGATAACCTCCTTCGCTTTGCCCTTGGCCGCTGCAGTAGGCGCCGCCGCCGTCAGCGCCGTTTCCCGGATCGATGACATCGATGCGGCCCACTGAGCTGCTGCCTCCTCCATCGTGATTGACGTGATGGTAATTGTCGCCTCGGTTTTTCTTGGTCGGCCACGTAGGGGTTTCGGGGATGGTGCTAGAGGCTGCGCTGACGGCGGTGGTTCGCTAGACGAAAGCTCTACGGTGCTGTTCTTGCGCGGCCGCCCACGCCCCCTTTTTGGTGGCACAATCGCTGCCGATGCCTGTAGCTTGGCAGTTGCTGATGGTTGCGAGGCTGTCGAGACTGGGCGGTTCGTGGAGAGTGAGGATAAGGCCGTTCTTTGCCTACTCGCCCAGCACTGATCTAAAAGCGCAAGCATGGCCTGTCGACGTTTGACTGGCTTGAAACCGTACGATGAAATCTCCCGCGCAAGCTGAGTATCTGTGAACAGACCAAAGTTGGGCTTCTGTGCGACTTGAGCAGAAGAACCCGTAGACGCGGGAGTCGGGTTCTGCATTACTAAAGGTCTGGGAGGCGGCAAATCGATTTCTTCCCCGTCAAGACTTCCTGGCTCGTCCGAATTGAGCTCTTCTTCCACAGGCGTCATCTGCTTTGGCGCAGCTTTTGCGACAGGTGCTGCTGTTGACGCCGATGCTGAGACCGGCTGGGCGGTCGAAAAGAATGGCGAGACTTCCTTCTGCGCTCTAGACAGGTCGATAGTTTCTTGTGCCAAGAGGTCGTCAATATCGGGAAACGAATCTTCGGATCGAAAATGAGTCGCTAATTGTTTTGTTTCCCTGCCATTCTCCTTCTCAGTCGGCACATATCCAAACGGGTTTGCGTCCTCGGATGTTCTTGTGACTGCTTCTGGCGTGTCAGCCAAGTTGATAACTTCGAGGTCCAACACTCTTCCGTCCTCGTCCCTTGCGCCCACCGCCCACAGCTTGTTCCGGGACTCTGGCTCGATGGCGTCGCTATTGATGGGCGTGGCGAATGGCTCGTCCTCAAGCCGTGAATTGGAAGCTCGAAGAGCAGTTTGTAGATCTCTGAGAAAAGTCGGCGACTGCTCCCGCGCTAGCTGGCTTGATGTCCCGAATATGTAGTCCTGTCGCGCAGCCTGTCGAAGGGCTGCTGTTGGCGAAAGCAGAACAGGTTCTGGCGGCGGCATCTTCTTGGGTTTTTTGGCCTTTGAGGCCCTTTTCTTCTTCCCCTTTGTCGGTTCCCCCTCATCTTCGACACTCTCCAGCGGGGGTGCCGGGATTGCCTCTTCGGTCGCGTCTGGCACTGCATAGGCTGCTGTGGCCAGCTCGGTGATGGTACGCGGCTTTTTCCTGGGTGCTTTCGTTTTCGTAGCAGCCGCCGCAGCTGGCTCGGAGGCATCATCATTGATGGAGACCGCCTCGATCAGTTTCCTCTTTCTGAAAACCTGGTTGCTGGCCTCGGTGGGCTCAACTGTAGGCCTCATCGTCTCTTCCTCCGCCCTGCCGTAGTTCTTGAGGAGGTTATCAAAAGTCTCCTTCGACGCCATGAGGCTTGAGCTCTTTGCATTCGACGACAATAAATCGACGACCCGTTCGGACTCGGGTGAAACGTCAGCACCGGTCTCGGGCGGCGGTGTCCAGTCGATGCGTCGTCGTGTCGCTGCCTCCAACACCAATGGCTCGTCTTGGTTCTTCTTCGGTGGTGCGACCTTCGATTCCGCTTCCTCAGTCTTTTCCTTGTCCTTGGGTTTTGCAAAGTGGCGACTGACGGTCTCCGCCTTTTTCCTCGAAGGTTTAGCCGCTGTCTTAGCCTTTGTCGCCTTTCCCTTCTTGTCCAATTTCTGAACGGCCCCTTTCGTTTTGATATAATCCTTGAACACTGCAGTATCTCCCTCGCCATTGGGCTTGGGACGATTCGGGGTTTTCGGCGGCGGTGGCTGGTTGAACTTCTTCTCGAGCAGCTTCTTTCGTTTCGGCCTCTTCACCATGGCGAGCGAGATGACCATCACATCCTCTTCGGGCGGAAGCTCTGACAATTCGGGCTCGGGCTCGGGCTCAGTCTCGGGCACGGACTTGGACGGGGTGGTCAGGTCAATCGGGTGCTGCTGCTCCTGGCGTAGGAAACTCGAGGCGCTGGTGAACCTGTGACCGAAATTGTCGGGGACAGGCATCGCCGCGCTGCCGCTTCGAATCGGAGGTCGTCGAGGGACTTGCGAATTAATCTGGTCGAGGGACGGAAGACCTGGTGAGGAAGACAGGCTGTACGTGTCACGACGGACGTTCCGGAAGGGCGACCCCATCGTGAATCTCGACAAGCCCGCGATGATGCGCAGAGCGCATGGTTTCGGAACGAGACGCAGCAGGATGGACTTTTGCGAGCCTGAACACAGACTTCGCTGCTCAGACCACGAGAGACTGCATCAATCAATCGAGTAATTATCCGGATGGGTCCTTTCAGCAGGCTGGCACTTGGTAACGAATTTGACTTGGTCAGGTAAGGAAGCGGTTGACGCGATAATGGAGACCAACATCAACAACAAAACCCATAGCACTGTCGGCCTCTCAAGACACTGGAACAACACGACAGGCCTACAGGCACAGCGGGGTGGCCCCTGTTTCGGTACGTACTTCAGCTCGTCGGAGCACAGACCCTCTGAAGCCTCCTCCCCGCGTGATGGCCGCGCAATCACCTGACCTTCTATGCACGTGACTTCAGCCCTTCCAGCAGCTGACGCTTGGACCACCACCGATTTTGGGAGCCACACGGAATTTTGCACTGAAGTTGTAGAATTTCACCCCCGCTACAGCCATCACCACCTTTTCGCGACGACCACTTTCCGCGCAAGCAACCACCACCCAACTTTTCCTCCCAGACCACCGAACGAAAGTCCGCAGCAATGGAGAACGACAAGGGCGAGATCGTCGATCTGTAAGCGATACCTATCACCCACCTATCAACCCACGCGACCGCCGCAGCCCGAAATACCGCCTGACGAGAGACTGGAGAGAGCTTCCGTGCGTGCTGGAAACACAGAGCAAAAGAAGAGGCAATGAACGACAGTGGACGGCCGACAAACGTGCTGAACAGAGTACGAGAAAACCGGAGGGAAGCTGGATTATCTGTCGCGGAAGCTCTGCTCCAGCTCTTGAATCGGATTTCGAGGTGGAGGACGGACCAAGACGAGGGAATTTGCCTGGCTAACCACTCGCTCCTCTTCAGCTACGTTCCGCGCAAGTGCAGCGCCACCAACCGCATCATCAAGGCCAAGGACCACGCCTCCGTCCAGATCTCCATCGCCAAGGTTGACGAGAACGGCCGCGCTGTCCCCGGCGAGAACCACGTCTACGCCCTCTGCGGTTTCGTCCGTGCCATGGGCGAGTCCGACGACGCCCTCAACCGCCTTGCCCAGCGTGACGGCCTCGTCAAGGCCGTCTGGTCCGCCCAGCGGTAAATGCTGAGCATGTTGTCCTCGGGGGAGGAAATGGTACGTGCGGGAGTTTGCGCTCGTTGGGAAATTCATGGGGGGAGAAAAGGGTTTTCTGTTTTCACACACAAAAATCCGGGCAACGAAGGCTGACTCTTCTCTCTTCCGAAAAGGTCTAGTCGTTCGGTTCGGTCGGTCTACATCATGGATCTAGAGTTGGTTGCATGGTACAAAATCGCCAATTCGAGGCGTCCGGCTCTCTGAGGAGAGGAAAATGGCATAGGAATGGTTCACGACTACCCAACACAATGAGATTTTCCGCGTTCGAGACAAGCCAACCTGCATGTCCCGTCCAGACCGTCCAGTGACTCGTCTCCCCGCTCCGATTGCGAAGCCAGCCGTTGTTTTACCTACCCCTACTCCTCATCCCATCCCCGGCTAGCGAAGGATTCTCGTGCCGCCCTCGACGGTCTCCATGGCCGAGGATTCTGGGGCTACCTCGATAGTCTCCGTGCCGCAGATCAAAGCAGAGGCCTTGAAAAAGCCGTGTCGGTTAAGGTGTTCGCCATGGTACAGATACGGGTCTCACACTTCTAGACAGCCAATCAATACGACAGTCTCGGGTCGAATCTTGCTGTCAAATCCACTTTGACCGTTTTCGAGCCGTCTGTTGGGGATATGTGCGATGAAGCTGCAACTTGACGTGATCTAGTCGATCCTGATCCATTGGACGCTAATTCAAAAGCAATTGCATTCGATGCTAATATAACAGCGCTCTTCAAAACGCGGTATCATAACGCTGGTATCATTTTCCACAGTTCTTCGAGACCTCCTCGTACACCATCCACACTTACAACACATACCGGAATTTAGGATTCTATTGGTGGTTAGCAGCGTTCGTCAACTTCTTTCACTTGCGATCAAGCTTACCTCCATGTCAGTCAAATCAGCGTTCTCGTCTTCGTGCTCAGCATCCACGTCCACCCCCGCCACCGCAGCAGCCTCGTCTCTCGACTTGTTGCGACGCATCAGCATCAGCCGTAACGAGACTGCAACAGCCATTTGCCCAGCTGCACACCCCAGGATGAGCTTGCAGCCCGTGGGATACAGCGGCGCCTCTTCGGCCAGGAAAGCATGCGGGCCGATGATGTTGCCCACGCAGTACGCCGTGAAGACAATGGCGGAAGCCGTGATGCGCTTGGTGTAGCCGCCCAGGTTGGTCGCGGGCATCTGCAGCGCGAGCACCAGAGACGCGACGAACGAGCCGACGAGGTAGTACCCGAAGAGGACACCGACCTTGTGGTGAACGCGGTCGAGCTTCCAGATCATGGCGCACCCGATGATGGTGGGAATCAGCCAGAGCGCCATGACTGTGGTGCGCTGGTTCTTGAGCTTGGTCGCCGTAAAGGTTCCGGACAGGATCCAGAAGACCTGGAAAGCTCCTTGGGGGATACCCAGCGCCGTGGTGAGCAGGGGGTCGGTCACGAGGCCCTTGATGATGAGCTTGCCAAAGTTGGCGATGCCGCCGTTGATCATTTCGTTCAGCAGCACGAACAGCGTCAGAAGCCACACCTGCGGGTCGAGGACGGCCTCCTTGATCTGGTACCACTGGATCGTCTTGTTGAGGACACCCGTCTTCGAGAGGCGGGCACGGCCGACGAGCAGGGCGCGCTCCTCGAGGGAGAAGCGCTTGGCGGTGAGAATGCTGTCCGGGAGGCAGAAGATGAGGAGGATACCCCATAGCACCGTCATGCCGCCGCAGATGAGGAAGACGGCCTTCCATACTGGAAACGAATGGATCTGGCCGATGCCGTAGCTGAGAAGGCCACCCAGCATCGAGCCGATACCGTTGCAGCAGTAGAAGAGACCTGCTCTGAATGGTTGTTCAGATCGCACGTACCTTTCAAATGTCAGCGTCAGGTCCTGATGAATTTGAAGTCCTCCGAGTTGACTTACCACATGGAGACCATCATCATGAAGCACGTGGTAATGGGTGCCTCGAACCATCCTAGAGCTGTTAGACGCATATTCTCAACGGAGATGAACGGTTGACATACCCAACAAGAATCGACAGGCCGCAAGCCCAGGGAAGTCGTGGCACGCGGCCGTGATCATGAGAACTGCACCCCACGAGAGCACGCATCCCGCCACCACCTTTCCCATGCGCGTCTTCTGAGCGACGTAGACCCATGGGTACTCGGCCACGAGGTAGGCCAGGTAGAAGATGCTCGCGAACCACGAGTACTGCGTCTGCGTGACGCTCGTGCTGGTGAAAAGGTCGAACACGGCGGCGTACGACAGCGCCTGCTTGTCAATGTACTGCAGCACGTACGTGCCGGCGAGCAGCGGCAGGACGATGAGGTCGATCTTGCGGACCAGCTTGCGGTTCTTCTCCTTGTCGTTGACGAGCTCGGTGAGGTACTCGTCGGAGATGTTGTTCTCGTACAGGAACTGCGCCGAGGCGTCGAGGTGCTGGATCTCGCCCGCCGTCAACGACTTTGTCGGCTCGAGGCCGTTATCGGCGGCGCTCTTGATGTCCTTTTCGAGTCGCGCGTGGTCGGCCATCTTGACTTGTTCACAATCGGAGCCCACGCAAGTTCGAGCTGTTAGGAATAGGCAGCTGTAGAGGCACCCATAGCAGCTCCTCGGAGGAGACGACGATCTGTTTTAATGCACCATCGTCCATTGGCCATTATCTCCAACCCCCTGGGAGGCCACAAGACTTGTTCTGGGGTAGAGTGGTAGTCTAGATAAAGTAGATAACGCGGAGATCAATATGCCGTCCTTGCAAACAGCTTATCACGACCAGCATCCATTGACAACACCCCATGACGGACACCATCTCCCGCAGAACCGAGCTCGGCTAGAGTTGGTTATCGCGGGGTTTCTTCAACATGGCATGAGTCGAGGATTCATGTCCCAATCGCATCCTGATAAGACCGGATGGATCCCATTCTCGGAGCCAGATTTGCCGCCGAAAGCACGCAACACGCCGAGATCGGCCGTCTGGTGTCCGCGGGAAAACACCCCGTATCAACCTGTCAAACTTGCCCTTGCATTTAACGGCTAATCGAATCTCAGGTCAAGCGCAGTGGGTGGTCAGTGAGTTGCCTGCCGATGACTTTGGTATTTCTTTAAGTTGAACGGCAGTGCGGTTCTTACATCGGCCGATAGTATTGAAACCATCACCATCAACGGCCCTTGTCCCAACCGACTTCCAGAACAAGACACGCCACAAATCCTTGCCTTTGAACACCACCAATAGACTCACACGAATTTCACAATGGGCTCGAAACCTGACGACCGCCCGTCGGTGAAGCTCACGCAGGGTACTGTCGTCGGAACGGTGCTCACCGAGAAGCTTCCCCGGCCCATCGAGGCTTTCCGTGGCATCCCGTACGCTCTGCCACCGACCGGAGATCGTAGGTTCCGGCCGCCGGCCAAGGTGGAACCGTCGACGGCGACCATCGATGCCTCAAAGTTCGGCGCCGTGGCACCGGGCAAGCAGCTCTTCCCTGGCGGTCCCAAATTCGAGTACAGCGAGGACTGTCTCACTGCCAACGTCTTCAGACCTCCTCCACCTACCCAAGATGGGGAGAAGAAGCTTCTGCCCGTTGGTGTGTACATCCACGGCGGCGCTTTCAACAGAGGAACGGCCATGATGCACAACACGCCGTCTTTCATTGCCAACTCGGGACAAGACCTGGTTGTTGTGTCATTCAACTACCGCATTGGTGCGCTAGGTTTCCTCCCATCAACGCTGAGCTACGAAGAGGGTGCTCTCAATCTTGGCCTGAAAGACCAGATCATCCTCCTGGAATGGGTTCGTGATAATATAACGGCCTTTGGAGGTGACCCCAACAACGTCACGCTCTTTGGAATATCCGCTGGTGGCCACTCTGTAAGTGTCGCCTCATGATCTCATCATCTTATCCTCATCCACCAACCCTCACTAACACACTCATCAAGATCGGCCATCTTCTCCTCCATGACGAGGGCCAATCACCACCCCTCTTCCACAAAGTCATCCTCCAATCCGGCGCTCCCACGTCCCGCGCCGTCCGGCCATACAGCGCACCCATCCACGAGGCCCAGTTCGCCGACTTCCTCGCCGAGAACGGCTGCCCTCCGGACCTCTCCGCCGCCGAAACCTTTGCCTTCCTGCGCAGCGTGCCCACGGAAAAGGTGCAGGCCGCCCAGATCGCCGTCTTCGACAAGTACAACCCTTCCCTCCGCTGGGCCTTCCAGCCCGTCATCGACGGCGACATCATCCCGCGCACGCCCATGGAGTCCTGGCGCCAGGACAAGTGGCGCAAGGTCCCCGTCATGACGGGCTTCAACCGCAACGAGGGGTCCATCTACATCAGCAAGCGCGTCTCCGCGTCGGCCGAGTTCACGCGCTTCTTCGCGGACCTGCTGCCCCTGCTCTCGGAGGAGGACGTCGCCGCCGTCGACGCGCTCTACCCGGACCCGCTGACCGTCGCGTCGTCGCCGTACAGGGAGGACCTCGAGGGCACCGGCGCGCAGTACCGTCGGCTGGAGGTCGCGTACGGGCAGTACGCGTACGTCGCGCCGGTGCGCCAGACGGCGGAGCTCGCGTCGCGGGCGTCGGCGCAGCCCGTGTACCTGTACCAGTGGGGGTTGGAGAGCTCGCTGCTCGACAGGGCGCGGCACGGCGAGAACATGTACTACGAGACGTGCGAGCCGAGCAAGACGGGCATCTCGGACGCGCAGAAGGAGCTCTGCTTGACGTATAATGCGTACATTGCCAGTTTCATTGCCACTGGCGACCCGAACGCGGTCAAGGGCAACGTGCCGGAGAGGCCCGAGTGGGTGCGTTACGACGCCGGCGCGCCCAAGGCCATGGTCTTCGGGGAGGAGAACAAGGAGCTGATTGGGGGTCCGGTCGGGCCGCCGGCGAGGTTGCACGATGACACCTGGGCGAGGAGAGAGTCGGAGTTTTGGTGGAGCAAAGTTGACGTGTCGCAGCAGTAGGGCTTCTTATATAGCTGAGACTACAGAACATTGAGCCTAAACAACTGTGAGGCTTTATATGAATATCATCAGCCAAAGTTTCCGTGGCAGTATCCGTGGTTGTTGCCTCACAACCAAGACGTTTGAAGTCGAACTTGACAGAGTGTTTGTCCTGTCTAAGAATATGCAGTTGGACAGTAACCGGAAGTGTTTTATTGGCGAAAACGGGTGGCGTAAATCGTGGTGTAATTCTGAGAATATCGTCGAGTCCAGTCAACGCTTTGTTCAGGACGTCAAGTTGTAACACATTGACCAAGAGACAAATTGCACAGGCATAATATAACCTCGGTGTCTAGTGGCAAAAGTCAACCCATGAATTGCAATAAATGGTGGTATTCTAGACATGCTACATCCCCCCCCCCCCCGAGATTTTGGAGGCCTCGAGTTTGTAGGTCTTATTTGAAGCTGTTTTGTCAATCAAAATTTTCATGTTGACTTGACAAGGCTCTGCGATGCCCAAGTCATGCCTTAAACTACCTAAGCTCGACAAACAATGATTTTTTTACTCTTCTCGCGAAACAATGCTATACGACTCAGAATAGAAAACCTAGAGTTTAAAGTGTCTGATATAAGACAGATGTTAACTTTGATGAATCTCTTCAGCAGGTATATTCCACTACGAGCTCGAAGCTATCGTGATGTTCGTCTTGAGCTTGCAAAGTCCCAGGCTAAAAGTTAAAATACCTTCAACAGTCAAGGATTCCGTAAGCCTTAAGAGATGATTGTAGCTAAGGTATTGATGTTTGACCTTGGTAGGTAGAAACTGCAAAAGAGGACAAGGCTAAACGAGGAAAAGCTCAAAAACACCAAAAGAACATGCAATACCAGGCATTCGCTGGTCGTCACCGACCCAACTACTACTCTGGCCCTCACTGGTTTATCGATGGGAGAGCGGACGGGATCCCGAGTTCTCCAGTGGGTGTGGTCGCATGTGACAGACTCTTGGAAACCATCATTCATAAAGGTAAGAGGAGCGGGAGCAGGACGGACAAAACACCAAACCAAGCATCACCACTTGCCAACCTCGCTCAGACTGCCCGCAACTCTCATCTCCCCCTTTGCCTCCCTACTGGCGCCCACAAAGTCCACCAGTTCCAGCGGACGATACTCGGGAGTCCACATCTGCTCCCTGACCCACTCGTCCAGTTCGTCGTCGTCATCTGGGATTCCGTCTTCGGTAGCTACGCCCTCCTCGACCGCGGCCTTGATCACGTTCCTCGCAACCCTGACACTGACGTCTCTGACAACATCCACGCCGGGAAGGAGCGGCGCCGTCTGGTCTTTCAGCGCGGGGCTGAGGCTCGCCACACCTTCAACCGCGGCAACGAGCATCTTGTCCGTGACCAACTTCGCACGACAGAGGACGGAACCGAGACCGATGCCGGGAAAGACGACGGAGTTGTTGCACTCGGCGACCTCGATCTCGATTTCCTTGCCGTCTTTGCCCCAAGGTCCTTTGACGGGTTTAAAGGGAGAGCCAGTGGCTACCAAAGCTTTGCCGTCGGTCCATTTGTAGAGATCCCCCGGGACAGCCTCGTGCAGTCGGGTGGGGTTGGACAGGGGAAGGATAACAGGCCGTTCCACGCCATCCGCCATCGCCCTAACAATCTCCTCTGTAAAAGCATTGGGCTTCGTCGACGTGCCGATGAGGACGTTCGGCTTGACCTTCTTGATAACCGTGAGCAAGTCTCCATCCCTGTCTTTCCACTCGCCGGCGTCCCGCGCAAAGCCCTTCTGAGCCGAGGAGACTTCGCTTTCGGTGGTCAGCAGGCCGTGCTTGTCAATTAGCCTGCATTTGTCAGTGCGAGTTGCGTGGACGGGTTGTGTTAGTAACGAACCAGATCTGCTTGGACGCATCCTCCTTGCTGATGCCGCCCTCGGATGCAATCGCATCCCGCACCTGATCGGCGATCCCTACTCCGGCGGACCCGGCGCCAAAGATGACTAGTCTCAAGTCGGCGAGCTTCTGCTTGCTCACGTGCAACGCAGCCATGATAGCGGCGAGCGTAACGCAACCCGTTCCCTGGACATCATCGTTGAAGCAGGGGATGTGGGGACGGTACTGGTCCAAGATCCTCCTCGCTAAGATGGTCAGTTTGATGATCTGGGTGGCAAAGCAAATAATTGGCTTACCGTTCGTCAAACCAAAGTCCTCAAAGTGGATGTACGCCCTTGGGTACAGCCGTCGCGCGGCTTTTACAAACTCATCTACAAAGCGATCGTACTTGTGCCCCCTGACTCTCTTCTGTCGCAAGCCAAGGTAAAGCTCGTCTTTGAGCAGGTCTTCATTGTCGGTTCCGCAATCCAGGACAACTGGAAGTGTACGGTTGGGGTGAACGCCAGCGCAAAGCGTTGTGAGAACCAGCTTGGCCACCGAGATGAGGATGCCACCTACACCTTGGTCTCCGATGCCCAGGATTTCCTCGCCGTCTGTGACCCGTCAGATGAGCTTGTCTGAGGAATCCGCAGGAAACAAATCACCTGTGACGACAATGTAATCAATGTCCTCTGGCCTGCCCCACTGCGCCAGGTCGTGGTAGACTCGATCGGTATCGTTAATATTCAAAAAACACCCGTCGGGGCGCCTGAAGAGACTCGAAAATTTCTGAATGGCGTCTCCTTCGGTAGGGGTGTAAACGATGCTGAACATTTCTGGAAGGTGGTCTTGCAGCAACTACCATTTGATCAGCACACTGCACGCATCGCCTTGCCGTAAAACATACCCTGTAGTAAAGGACTTCATTCTGCTCCTTCAACGAGGTCAGGAAGGTGTTCTTGGCCAAATCATCCTGCCGCGTGCAGTATTGCTCGTATGCCCTCTTCAGCTGCTGCTCGAGGGTGTGGACACTTTGGGGTAGCAGACCCGTCAGATTGAACTCGCGACGCTCATCCTCAGGAAAAGCAGTGCCCTTGTTGAGGTAAGGGGTGCTGAGCAGCGCTGCTCCTGTCACGGCGCAATGGATGGGGCCGGAGGTGCTCAGTGGTAGTTGGGAGAACTTTGTATTTTTGGAGTCTTTGGACGGCATGGTGGATGAAGTATGAGTAAGGTGAATTCACAGCTGATACTTCGCAGTAGTCGAAGCGAACAGAATGAAAAAGGCTTATGACTTGGTGATGAGTAGATATTAAAGTAAATGGAAGCCAGAAACACATGCACCTGTCGCACGATTCGGTGTAATGATAAAGAAGAGCTCGTTCCTTGGCAGGGAATTCCGCTAAATAGTTACGTACACTAATGAGATACATGACCTGCATCGCCGACCTACTTAACCTTGCCTATTCTGTGTTCTCTGGACAGAAGAGGATAAGGTGATGTGAGACGTGAATACCTGCGTGACTACCAAGTGACGTCAAGGGCGCCTGTTGCAGCAAAGGCAGTCGAGCCCCTGTCCGGGTCCTTCCGACCAATCAGATGAGGCTGTTTATTCGAAGTGGACCCAGCAGCCCCAAGGATAGAAATGCCTTGGTGGCTCATGTTTCTTGCGTCGAGACGGACATGAAAGAATCGGCTTTGAGTCGCCGACCTCTCAACAGTACACATTTGAGTTAGGCACGCATCGGCATCTCACGCAGTACACGGTACGGTCTATCGGCAGGAGAGCAAGCAAGTGGTATCACGGCTAGTAGCATGTCGGTACGCCTGGAGCCTCGCCCATGTAGGAGGTTAGATGGGCATGGACTATGATGGTCCGTTCGTTCTCGCAGCGATGAAGCCGACGAAAGGCACGCAAAGCCGTGACCCAAGGGACACGACCTACGTAGCGCCTCTCGTCTCATCCCCGTCCTCTTCCGATCTGCACCGCAAAACGCGGCGCGGGTGGAAGACCCTCGCGCAAGCAAGGACTCGTGAGTGACCGAGTGACTGGTACGAAGCTGCTGTAGGGTGTTTGATCTGTGAGGATCTTGAGAGTATAGCAAGAGAAGATGCCATGCATTATGGCGATCATCATGGACTCATTCGAGCCTGACCTGGAGAGAGGATATTCGGGATTTTGGTTTCCAGGTGAGGTGAGGCAAAAGTGGAATTTTTGGATCAACGTCGCTGGAAAATTTCATCCAGAATTTTCGCGACTCGGATGTGAGCGATTACATAATACACTATGGACCAGGGGTCCTGGAGACAGCTGAGTGGAGCAGCCTCCAGTGGGACGGGACTACGATTACAGTGCTTTGGCAGCTGCAGGGGCCAATTGCAGATGGCGACATTTCTTTGCCCTGTTGTATTAGTCTCGGTCAAGTCCAATATTGTTGTTGTCCTGCTTCTTTCGGCCTTCTTCAACCTCTACCGGGTTTGATGTAATCTCGGTGGCTGTAATGAGTCCTGCCGTAGATGGGGAATTCAAGGACGAAGACGTGTACTTGAACATAAGATGACCGAAACCCGTCAGCACAAGCTACAAGGCGTCTCTCACTGTGAGCGAACACGCCTCAACACCGCACTTGATAGCAGCCCATGTGTTTAATATTGGTTTGATATCCATCCATTCAAAGGACTTCCTACAGTTGATCCAGATGCCTAAACAGCCGCAGGACGTAGTTACTGGCCGTGGATCCCATGATTCACGGAAAAAAGCAGGTATACCCGAACACCCAAGTGAAAGAAATCATACATTGCTCATGTGCTGGCTGGCTCAGATCAGCCCAGCACGAGCAGCCTCGCCGCCGCCGTCGCCGAGCACCTCATCCACGCGCCTCTTGCCCTTGCCGATACCGCCTTCGCCGACACCCATTCTGCGGGCGACATATCTCTGCGCGACGATGCCCACGGCAAGCCCGAGAACCTCTTCGATCCACTCGGCAACCCACTCGCGCGGGTCGACGCCGCCGCCGTCGACAATCTCGCGAATCTCGTCGGGAATCGACTGATACAGCGAAGGTTCTTGACCATCATCGCCGCTGGCGGGCGTCAGAGGATGAGCGGCATCGAGCCATTGGATCCACTTGGCAGGGATGGACTGGCTGATGGCCGAGTACTCGATGTCGTGCACCGGGTCCAGACAGAACACGGCGAAACACACAAGCTCGTCGGCATCGTCTGGGTCAGCCACGGCCGAGGCCTCCTTCTCCCTCTCAACAGCGGACGTGCGGGAGAACAGGCTAGAGTCGGACGCGGTGCCGATGGCCTGGATGGCCAGGAACAGATCAGAGCTGCGGACGGGGTTCTCCTCGCTGACCGGCTCGATGGCGCGGGTTCTGGCCTGCTCCAAGGCGCCGTTTGCAGCGAAGAACTCGTTGGCGTAGCCCTCGGCGCCGGCGCGGCAGAGCTTGGTGCCCTCAGTCAATCCCTTGATCAGACCCAGGTCACGCGGGGCGTCGGACTGCCTCCACCACGGACCGTCTCTCCAACCAGCTCCGTCGTTGGAGTGCCTCCTGCTCGTGTTCTCCTGGCCTCGCTGAATGACCATCAACTCGCCGCCCTCCACCTGGGACATGACACGCGAGAAGGTCCCATAGATCAAGGGGTCGAGCGAGGGGTACCCGACCATGTCGTGGGCGATGTGGATGAGGAGACGCTCGTGGGAGCTGATCGGGGGCGCGAGAGTGTGGAGGATGTTGGTGAAGGTTGGCAGGGCTTGTTGGCGTAGGTTGTCACCTGTGCAGACAATATCAGCCCATGCATTACTTGCCGTCCCAATCGCGCCAAAAGGGACGAAATCTGCAGTGAAATTAGTACTCACCCAGCGCCCTGAGCCCACCGACGTTCCCTCGCACTTGCTCAGCCCACTTTTTGGCCTCTTCATTCTTCTGGATTTCCTTGACGGCCGCCTCAGCCTGCTTCATGGCAGCAGTGGCGGTGGCAGAAGCGGTAGAGAAGATGCCTCCCCACCAGCCACCACCGGCTGCGGGAGCAGCGGCAGCGGCAGCTGACGTCGAGGCAGTAGCAGCGGCAGGTTGTTCAGGCTTCCTGTCGGATTCTTGGAGATCAGAGCTCGTGGCGCTAGGGGTGAAGCTCGCGCGAAGGGATCGGGCGCTGTCAGTCGACTTGCGAGGAGCAGCGGCCTTGTCGTCGGTCGTAGGAGTTGCAGAGCGGCGAGGAGGACCCTTCAAGGCCGTCTCCTTAATACGGGGCGTGTGAGGGCGGGATGGCTGCTCAATGTCCTTTTCCAGCTCGGCCAGAATGTCCTGGTCGGCCATAGCCTTGGAGGCAGCCGTGGTGGGCTTGGTCTTCTTCTCGAGTGACTTCTTGGGGACTGCATTGTCGTTGAGGCCCTCGAAGAGTTCGTCAATGTCGTCGCCGCCGGCGGGTGTCTTTGTCTTTTTGGAAGCCATGGCTGCGCTGCACCTGGTGATGTTGATGGAGACGTCGTGTTGCGGGGCAGACGTCACAGCCGTCGGGAAGAGAACCTAAGCTACCTGCACGGAGTAATTAGGTAGGGACCTCTAGCGTTAAGGTGAGGTTGAGGCGGCGAGAGGAGGCGCAGGAGGTCTTGGGTGGCACTGGGTGGCTAGTTGCCAGGTAATACCTGCTAGCAGATGGGTGGACGCTTGGAAAGCTGAGTCAGGGGCGGCCAGGTAACAAAGTAGCATGAAGCAACAATACATAGTACAGATGCGAGGAAAAGGTCTAATTCAGGGCAGGTAATGATACATGTAGGCATGCAATACTGCTATCCAGACTGGGTGCTTAGACAGTTCAATGGTTGGGAGTCTGTATCCCACACTTGAATTGCCCATCATCTCAGCAACTTCCTTCCAAAGGCAATACGGAGTAGCGGCATTAGCATCGATGCTGCTCCAGCTCTACGGAATCGTCATCAGGGACTTGCAGGCGGAAGACTGGGCGCTAGCCACTTGCGGACTGCAGAGTGTCCGGCATCTTGGTTGACATCTCAGTGAACAGCTGGCTGTTCAGAGAGTACACATCCCCCAGACTGAGGCTACATCACCCGAGGTGCTTGCTTTTAGCGGTCAGGCATGAGGTGCTTACAGAAGGGCAAAGACCGCGAGGCCGCTAATAAATTCTGGTGTGCTGCGCAGCTCCCTCCCCTCCCAGGTCATTCGTTTGACAGCCCAGCGAGTAATTAGGTAGGTACCTAATCAGTTACGTACTGCCGCTTTCAGCCCCCTGATAGGTGCCCAGCAAGGAAGCGACCTTGTACCTTAGCTAAGGCTGGCAGTCCTACGAGCCAATCAACACATCCACAAAAGCCTGACAGCAGCTGGGCTGCCAGGCGGTGACAGCCCGGCAGAAATGTGAAATTGGTGCAAGTGAGCGAGACGAGGCAAGGAAGGAACGAGGCACGAGGCACGAGGCAAGAGGCAAGGCGGAGGGGACACTGACTGCGAACACACTGACTACTCCAATCGACCAAACTCCCAGTCTTGCTTATACAGAAAATACTCCGTACGCCGACGACATAAGCACTTGAAGTGATTTACTTTGCTCAAGAGGAGGGTAGGTTGTACGTCGCTGAATAGTAGGTGACGGGCTGCTCATCTCACTCACTTTGACTGACAACGCAGTAACAAGAAGGGGGTTCGTCGACGAACCAAGAACAAGAACAAGAAACGTCACGTTTCTTCCAACTCTGAATAATTCGCCATTCCCGTCCCCTCTACCTCTCCAAACCAGCATCGTCGCCTTTTTCGGCTCGTCGGAAATATTCGAGAGGCCTTCTGCTTTTTACCTGACGTTCCGTACGCAGGGCATTCCAAGAAGCCTGGTCATTTTTACCCCATTCCATTTACCCCCGAGAACCCAGGTCCAGGCACACACACACACACACACACACACACCACTCCAGTCCTGCCAGCACCAGAGTCATCCACTGGCACTGGCCGTCGGTAAAAAAAAAAGCACCTAACCAGACCTGACCCGAGTACCTACTCGCTCTCAGCCAGTCAACGAGCTCAGCCAGCTAAGGCTCAGTCAAACCACATCACCACTTCAAGTATCAATTCCGGATTTGCCCATATTTTCACCTCCGCTGTTGTCCCTTACACCGCGGCGAAGGAAAATTTACTCTCGACGGTCGTCAACAACATTGACACCCCCTTATACAGACACTCTGCAACTGGCTGAATGGCCTCTCTTGCCTCCTCGCCTTCTTCTCGTGGTTTCCCTTGATACCCCCGTTCGCCATCGCTTACCCACCTACACCCATCCGCAACCTATTTTTTCCTCAGTCAGCGTTCATCGTCCTGATTTGATTTCACCCTTCGTCGCCTCGCCACCTCAGAATTTATACGCCTGGCCATGGATCAGCGAGGTCGTGGTGGTCGTCCGAATCGTCGGAAAACTCTTCCTTCTTCCAGCCTCCAGTCAGATACAAGTGTCGGCACCGACACAAACTCCACCATCATGACGCGGTCTCCTCCGGCCGCTGCGGTATCACGCACTCCCCAGACGGCTCCTCCCAATCGCCGCGGAGGCAACAAGACCATCACCTTGAACAACCCTTTCTCCAACGTTCGCTCCTCACCGAGCACCGGCGTCTCAGGCCCTGGCAAGACTCTTAGAAAGAGATCTCGCACTGGCGGCTTTGACGGTGCCCCCGACGAAGAAGACGAGGCCTACCGCAAGGGCCCTCACACTTTGCGGAAGCGCACCAAGATTGACTACTCGGCTGCAGACTTCGAGGATGAGCTGCCCGAGATTGCGATTCCGGCTCCGCGCACCGCCACTCGTAAAAGAAGAGCAGAGAGCGAGGTTGCCGACGATGACTACTTCACCCCGGCTTCTCAGAAGCGCAGGGCTACCTCGAGAGATTTTTCACTCGCCGCCCTACCTGCCGCTCGCCGCCGGACACCAGCTCGCAAGTCCATCGCTGAGCAGCAGTCTTTCTACTCACAACCATCCGACGAGGATATCGTCAAGGACACTATTGAGGTCATTGGCGATTCTTCAGATCTGGTGAGCTCCGATGCCAGCTCGGACCACGAGGAGGAACAAAACGCCATCCGTGTTGGTGGCCCGGCGCCCCACGACCATGAATTCTCATCTCCCACACAGAGAAAGGGCCACGACGCTCACCAGCTCGTCTCGCCTGCCCACCAGCAAGTCATCAAGAAGGATGAGAAGCTGTCCGACCAGATTGAGTCTGTCACTGGCACTGGTACCGCTGCCTCTTCTTCTGTCGCCGCCAATGACCCAAACCCTGGCCACATTGTTGCCCATCCACAACCCATCCGCGTGAACCAGCCTACCATTATCAATGCCGACCAGTCCGAGCAACACGTCCAGCCTGTGCAAACGCCAACTCGACGCGGCGAGCCTACCGAAGAATTTTCTATTCAGCCGAAGCTCGAAGCCAGCTCCCCTGTGCGACCGACGGTCACTGCTCCTCAAAAGGCGGTCCAGCCGGAGGCGGCTGAGTCGGCCGTCGAGCAGCCAAATGTCAACGGCACACAGCAAAGCATCGCAACAGCGGCCACCACTGGCCTCGCTGATGCCCCTGCAACGGCAATCGCTGCGATTATCGCCAACACGGCTGGCACCACAGAGTCCGCCGAAAGAGTACCCGCCCTAGATGTCCAGCCGACCGTTAATGGAGAAACCATCAATGGCCACATTCAGGCTACAGAGGTTGTGGGCCCACTCGAGGATAAAAACAGTTCGGAACCCGCCCCCAATGTTAAGATTTCCGATTCGTTTCTGTCTCAGCAACAGGACGTTCCTTTCTACCATGATGAAATAACGGTCGACCCTGCTCATATATCTGACGCCGTCCCCCAGAAGGACGCTGCCACTGAAGAGCCCGAGCTTCAAGAAGAAGAGAAAGAAGAGGAGTCCGCTCCTCCAGTTGAGAAGACTGTCTACCAGTGGTCTTATCTTACACCTTATATCGAAGGCGAATACGTCACACACTCTATCTATCCCGTCATGGTCGAAGGGTCCGCCCCGATGTCCAACGTTGATGCCAACGACACCAGCGCCTATGCGGACGCCCCAGAAGACCAGGCAGACACCACTGCGGAGGCTCATACCCTCGACGTTGACGAGGATGGTCATGCCGATGCTGAGGGTGAACCCGACGAGGCTGAGCGTGAAGCTGATCATGACGAGGACCATCCGTCGGGCAGCCAGGGCCAACAAATGTCTCAAGAATCGACTTACAACTCTGCAGCACCCACACCAGCCTTGACACCCCGCCAGGGATCGCCAGTTCTTCCTGCACCCACTGGTGCTAGCACGCCAGCTCTGCCCGGCATGCGACAGCGTTTCAGGAAGCAGTACAGATACGACAAGATCAGAGACCCTGCCGAGTTTATCGAGTTCCTCAAAGACCACAAAGACATTTCTTACGAAGAACTGTGGGAGCTCCTCGCCCACGTCAACAAGACTCTTGTCACTTGGCAGGAAGAATACAAGGTGTGCACCAAGATTGTCGATGACCAGGAGAATGCCCAGCGTCGCTCCGTGCAGGATGCTGCTTTCGAGAAGAAGACCTCAGACCTGGACGCCTTCTCCAAGGTCGAGTCTTACATCGAAAAGGATTTCGACGTGCAGGGTTATAGAGCCACTATCAAGGAGAAGGACGCCGGCACGCTCGAGCAACGTTGGCAAGATAGGGTTATGGCCAGCGTATACGGGTTCGAGTACGATCCCCACCCCAACAAGATCGGCAACCAGGACCCAGACGCGCAAAGGGATGGCGGCGGAGAGGGTCGCCAGCTCAGGAGTCAGCCGCAAGCAAGCGCCAAGGCAGCCGAGGGTGACGGCGTGATTGTCTCTGGCAAGAGAACACGCAACCCCCCAAAGATGTTTGACGGAGTGTTACAGGATGACGCCCGCTCTGCAACTCCTGGAGGTGTCAAGCCCGGGCCCGGACCCAAGAGAAGAAGCAGAGCTGCCGCAGCCGAAAAGGCATCCTTCACTACCGTAGAGGAGCCGGAGCCGCAACCGCAACCGCAGCCGCAACCAGAGCCCGAGGTTATTTCGCCCGCAAAGGGCCGGAAGAGAGGCCCGAGAGGCAAACGAGCTGTCGTCGTCGAGTCTGAACCCGACACGCCTGCTCCCGAGGAAGAGGCAATCGCGCCGTCGCCGCCTCCTCCTCCCGAACCAGAGCACTCAGAGGCGCCTACTAAGCGGAAGCGTGGTCGCCAGTCCAAGGCCCAGCCGGTGGAGGAACCCAAGCCTCGGCCGGAAGAGACTACGCCCAAGAGAGGCAGGGCTGCTGCAAAGAGGCAGAGTAACGGCACCGTCGCAGCTGCCCCAGAGACCACGGACGAGTCCCGCCCGACGTCTTCGTCTTCGAATGCCACCGTCTCGGACGAGGGGTCCACGTACGGGTTGCGCCAAAAGAAGCGTCAGCGCAACTGGAGAGAGGAGGCTGATGTTGACGAAGAGGCCGTGGAAGCGACTCACCATCACAAGAAACCTCGCATTCGCATCAACAGAAAGCAAAGCGCTCAAGAGCTCGCCCTCAAACAGTCTGTTTCGGAACGCATCCTCTCTGATATGCACGACTTTTCGACTCCGGCTACTCCCGACGTTCCCCAATTGATGGTCTCATTTAAGCACATGGGCAACGATCAATGGACCGTTAAGGGTGCCTCCACGCCACGCCACACTTCGACGGACGTCAGCGAATACAACGCTTCGACTCCTCTGCCTGCTCCCGCGTCTGCTCCAGCGTCGGCCAAGTCGTCTGCGCCGCCTAGCCAGGCGGGCGGTGAAGAGAAGGACTATTCTACCATGACCAAGTCTGAGAAAATGTCGGCTTCCATGAAGAGTAAGTCGTTTTGGAAGCTCCTCACGACCACGACTAACCACCTCACAGAGCGCTGGCTCAACGGAAGCATGCAAGGGGCCGTCAACAAGAGAAAGGCCACATTGGCAGCAAAGAAGGCCGCGGCCGCAGCCGCCGAAGCGCAGGCAGCCCAAAACCAGACACAGGTCGCACAACAAAACACGATTCATTTTCCACAACACACTGGCATTCTCCCTATGCCGCCGAGCCAGCCTCAGTAACGGTCCCTCGGAGAAACCGACGACTACGACGACGACGACGACGACGAACAGGGTCGGGGCACCGTACCAATGGCAATAGAACAATCACTCTACGAAACACGAGCTGGAAAGACGCGAACCCATCATCAGCATTCCCGGTCTCCAAGGCGGACCTTACATTTCCACGATCAATAGCAGCATTATTATATACCCATTCGCATGTCGGTTAATCGCATCCGGATGGCGTGGGCGGCAGGTCAAACAAACACGGGACCTGCATCGGCCACCAAATCTTCTTTTATTTCCTTGTACAAACAGCAGCAATCAAGGTGGCTAGAGATGGAGAGGAGGCAGACTTGACCTCTTTTCCCCTTCTTATATGGATTCGGTCAGCATGGGACAGCGAGGGCATCCACAGTTTCTTTATATCCCTGTATTGGAAACGAGGAAAAAAAGTTTCGGGTCCTGTTCTTTTTTTTCAGCAGCATAACGGTATGGTGATTCTCCCATTTCAGCCATTCGGGCAATCGGACTGAATCGCGGAAGGCCGCCTCTTTATTTCCTTGCCATTTTTCTTTTGTTTGTTTTTTCAGCATCGACGAATATCCGTTTGGCACGGGCTCAACGACGAGCGGGCCAAGGAAGAGGGCATTCGGTAGCGAGGATGGATGATGACCAGAGTCAGGTTGTGACTACTGCGCTCGGCTGATTCGTCACAACTTGGATTTTGACTCTGGGTTCTTCGGGGCATCCCGTCGGGATCGCTCGCCCCTCGACAGTCGAGGGCCAGCAGCGGACAGATACTTGAGATGAATCAAACTTTGAAGCCACGATTGATGTTGAAGTGATGTGTGTGAGGTGTCTTGGTGTCAAGCAGTGAGTCGGCCGACACGACGCGGTGATGCCTTCTGTGAGTCGGTAACAACGCGTGACGAGACTGTTCATGTTGCTTTCCCGGTCAAGGCGGCGTCGCAGTCAATCCTGCAGACTTTCGGCCGGCAGCCTGGTCATCTGCCAGCGTCATCGAGGGCGTGGTCGCGTGGCAGCCCCCTCCTCACCCTCACAGGCTGATGACGCCAGAACGCGTGAGTCCGCGTGAAATACTCGAGTTCTCCCACACTTCCTTGCGTACCTGTCGTCAATTGCCAAGAAATATCACGCTAGAGAAGGGACAAATGACCGCCGCGCTGCTCCCGCGATTGCCAACTACTTTAAACTCGCTAAATAATTAGATCGTTATCGAAATAGGAGCCCACTGGAACAATACCAAAGAATACACTCTCGACAAGGACGCAGGACGACGGAGAATTTGACGACTTACTGCCTCCATTGGTACCTATCGAATGCTTCCTTGCATTCTTCAATAACCAGCACAAACACAAACACCAATCAGCGGCGCCCTTGGCGGATAGCCCACGCAACCACTCTGGTGAGCCATGTCACCCTTCAAGCAGTGGCTTATTTATATACGACTCACGAAGAAGAATGCTTTCACTCTGGTTGCGGACGTGGGCGTGAGGACTCCCGAGGGAGCGCGATGGGCGTCTCCGTTTGAGCAGCGTCGGTCGACTGTGCGATGATATTGAGTGTGGGCAAGAAACCGACAGCCGTTGCACCGAGGAAACGTTCACCCAAGGCAGCCCTTTCACGAGGCACGCGCCAACGCGTTGACCCAGTTTCTGGGACGGTTAAGTAGGCTGTCGGGAGTAGTACACGAACGCCGAAGAGAAGGTACAGCACTAAAAGGTCCGATGGAAGATACTGCCTGTCGAGCGCCCTCTCTCCATCTGCCTAATCGTTCCTACAGTGGCCCTCGGGAGTATATTTCCACATGGAAAGTACGTAAGAACGATGGCCATCGTCCCACATTCATCCTTCGTCACCGTCGGCGTTGCATTCAGTGTGCTGCATGCGTACCCGAGGGGCTCCGAGGGCGCACCCCAGCGCTGGCCCTCCGACGATCTCGAGGACACTGCGATCACTTGCAGAAACAGAGCGCGAACATTACACCGTCAGCGGATTCCCGTTGTCTCTGCTACTGGCTGTTGGTCAGATTGTTGGCTTTTATTCTCCCAAGACTACTGTTCAAGAGGCCTATGCTGCTAACGAGAATTTTCTGTCCCAGAAATCCTAGATGCGTAGCTAAACAACCAATAAAACCGTTTTCCATTTCCTCCTAGGGGAATTTAACCAAAATACTGCCCATGCTGACTATGGTTATCGAGGAAGTCTGGTTTAGGGACCGACATCCACTTGTGAAAATAGAGACGAAGCTAAAAGACGCGGTTCACGTTGACCTTGTCCTTCATCGTCGTCCGTCCTTTCAAATGGCAGAGTATTCCTATTTCGTATGTCTTGGAACCTTGACACTATGAAGTATGAGATAGTCCCATTGTGGAACGGAATGCGCGGCATGACCGTGTACTCAGATCCAGCCCTTTGCCCGGATGACCGTCCAGGAAGTCAGCTGCCAACCGAGGCCTCGTCTGAGAGGATATTTCCTCTGGCTTAAGTGTAGATTGTAAGTAGGGCTGAAAAACTCGGAGTTTTACCTGGTCCTGCCACTGAGTGCCGGAAGTTCTGTTCTGCCGTTCATGATCTCAGCATGGGCCCTAGACAGCATGTCGGACGTGTCTGCGACCACTCATGACCTGGAGTCTCTTTCTGCCAGAGAAGCTGCGTGTCTGAGGCCTTGTCGTCTTGCACCTTCATCTACAAGGACATGTTGGTCACTGGTCGTCACTCACCGCGAGTCGATATACATCGCGGCTCTCCGTCACTGCTGACGTTCCCCCTTAACTACCAAGTAGGTACGCAGACTGGCCAACGACGATGAGAAGGGTTTGCAGACATGAGGCCTTCGGATAATTGAGTTAGAGAGAGCTTACTTCGGGGAGTGTTGAATGGCGATTTGTGCTTGAAGAAATGATGCCTGTAGATATTGGGGTTTCTCTCGTGCTGACCGTGGAAGACTTGCAAGCTGTGCGTCCAGCTGAAAGAACTGCTGGTTTGTAGATGAAATAATAGCCACATCGTTTCGATCAGGCAGTCCTCTTCGATCCAAGGTAGATCTGAGCTACGTGGCTCGAGAGTCCTCGAAGGCTAATTGATAAAGAAGCTGTTCTGGGAAGTCATAGAGTGGCGAGGGATGACAGCGTGAGCCATTTGGCATACCTAAGCGACCCCTCAGCGTCACAAGGAAGTCGGGTAAGTGATGTAGAGATAGCTAACCAAGATTTCTAGACATGAACTGGATGTGTCAACTAACAAGAGTGGCCTGGCCGCATTCAATCCTCGGAGGTGGAGGATGAAGAAGGCATATGCGTCCACGCCTAGTGACCCACAATGGCGCGATGAGAATTCGCGATCGAGGCCATATGTCACAGATGCCACTGGATGTACTTCAAAACGGAAAGAGGCGGATAGGCCGTTTGAGTTGATACATTCAGCTTCGCGAATGACTTCGCGGACGTGTACATGAAGTCGACGAGTAAGACACAACCTTTCAGGTTACCGGTGCGCCGCCACCTTGCAGCACTCGATGGCTGCCACATCGCTGATGACAACGATCAACAAAGAACTCTCGGCTTCTTCAAAAACAAAGACTTCATTGTGGAAACAAATCCCACAAACGATTTGCTCTGGTCCTGTGGGAACAGCATCTTCCTCGACGTCGAAGGCGAGGCATTGATGATGGCGATCACGCAGCGCAGTCCGCCCAAAGGCCCGACAGGCGGCCCTGGCATTCGGAACCTAGCGCTGTTCTTGTGTCCATGGACGGCCTACAAGGTCTGCGGTGGCCATAGGATTAATCTCTACATTCCGTACCATGAGGGCATACTGGTGCAGTAAAGATTGCACACCTAGTCACAAACATGTATGATTGGATGCGACCAGATCGGGCGCATTTGAGGTTGTCCCCGCATTTCACTGCGTTTTGAACCCCTCCGAAGACCATCGCGATAACACGCCCGAAAGGCCTGCGTACAGTAGTACTCCCAGCCCATCGAATGACCACGGCTGCGAATCTGGCTGCTGCCCAGAAAGGGGTTCACTGCAATTTAAGCCGTCCCTCAAGGGTTCATGTACCGTCTTAGGGGTTGTGAAGAGCCAGTGCCGCCATCTCAATGATAACCAGTACCTGCACTTCTTCTCCCCAGACTGGGGAAAGTCCCCTCATATACAGCTGCCCTTCGGAGGGACGCGATCGGAATCGACGCGACTTGGGCTGCGAAAATGGACACGGTTGAGACGCGACCTCGTTCTGGCACTGGACGGGTGCAGCAATCTTTCACGCTGTAAAATAGGCTGACCATACTCACGATTCCTGGACGATGATAGAGGCGTGTCAGGAAAATGCCGTCACTTGGAGATGCCCTTGCGATGGCTGACGTTGGAACAATCCAGATGATACGTTTGATTGGTCGCATCTGCGAGCACTGCAACTAAGATCCCGTACGAGGCTTCTTAACCGTGTCGACCACTACAGGGACCGGCAGGATGACTAGACCCCATCGGTTCACACGTCTATGCGATGTTCCTGTTCGCGTGTCGACGACGGCAACGGACGACATGTAACGTGCGCAAAGAATCGGATTTGGATATCTCCTCTGTATGCGAATTTGCCTGGTAAGAATTTCTTTCCCTTTCACGCCCGAAATGCAGACAGAGCCCTGCCATCCAGCGAGGAAACATAAAAGAAAATAGACCAGGCCCCATCAACCCTCTTTGGTCATGTCAAGAGTTTTCCCGTCTCCCCTGGGTCGGTCGCGTGGGTCGCGCCGGGGACAAGAGGCTGGTGTTTTGCCCGTGGTTCGCGCTGGTTGACCTAATCCGTAGCCGTAACGTCGTCCTTTTCGCCCTTTTTTGTTTAACGAAAAACCTCCTTTACATGACAACACCAGAGTTGCTGGCAATACGCTGCGACGGGTGTTAGTGTCTGATGAAGCGCGTTTAGGATCGCCCAAAACTTACGGGCCACAACTCAGCAGCCTCCTTACCGACGGGGCCGGTAATGGCGGAGCCCTTCATCTCACCCTTGGGGTTGACGATCTGTGTACTCTGTCAGCATGCGAATCGGTATCGGAGTACCACGGTAACATACGACACCGGCGTTGTCCTCGAAGTAGAGGAAGACACCGTCGAAGCGCTTCCAGGGCTTGGCCTGGCGGACGATGACGGCGGGGTGGACCTTCTTGCGGAGCTCAGGCTTTCCCTTCTTGACGGTGGCCATGACCATGTCACCGACACCACCGGCGGGCAGTCTGTTGAGGCGGGCACCGATACCCTTGACGGAGATGATGTACAGGTTGCGAGCACCCGAGTTGTCGGCGCAGTTCATGACGGCACCGCTATGTACCAAGTCAGTCCTTCGTCCTTGGAATGCCCCGTGTCGCGAGAGCTTGGGGATGGATTTGGGGTTTCGTACACGGGGAGACCGAGGGTCATCTTAAGCTTGCCACCAGGGGCACCACGGCTGTGAAAAGACTGTCAGCATTTTGACAATCACAGTCTGTTTCCTCCGTCGACGTGCGGCATTCGGTCTCGGCGATCGGCAGGCGGACGGTTCGTGAAGATTTGCGTATGATTCCGGTTCGTGTCGAAGTCGTTCTTCGTTGCATTTCCGGTCCGTTCACCTTGCTTCCTCCAGCCAGCCAGTCGGGTCCAAAGTCACAAAGTCCTCCTCGTTCCCTGCATCGCGCATTCCGTGTCGTCGTATTTCGAACGTTATTTCGAAGGCCCGCCTCGATCGCCGAGTTTTCGACCCCTCGCGACGGGGTGAAGAGTACCGCAAAATACGCCGTCGACGGATCCGAGATTGACAGAGCAGCAACTTACGAGAGTTTGGCCATTGTGAGGGTTGGGGCGTGTCGAATTCAACAACGGGTGGCTCGTTAAGCGTTGGATGGGCGTCGAATTGGAGAAGATCGTGAGGGCGTCCTAAGCAAAAATTTCAAGATTGTTTTGGCTGTGGGGGAAAACCCAGGGCTTCGCTTGCCGCCCGCGGACCCGTTCATATTCGCGTCACGTGGAGATAAGATAGGCTGCGACGATTGGAGGCGGGGCGGACTAGTGCCTTGCCACCAGCAGCTCCTCCTGCAGCTGGTCACTACAGCTAGGTATTCAGGTATCCAGGTGTCAGTGCTCTCCAGGGATGCAAATTCCATCTGGGCTTCATCCCTTTGGGGGCGGATAATTTTGCAGTGAAAAGCAAAATTTCCTTATAAGCATACTCGCTACCCTCCAATTTCGTGATGCCATTCCCAGTCGCACCACACAAGCCACTGGGGACTTGCTCTGATACCGTAAGGTGGCACATGCAAGCTAAAAACAGACGGGCTAGTATGACACTTACGTCTTGACAACGCGAAATCAAAAGTCGAGTTCCGTCACTTGCCAGCACCAACACACCGCGCAGCCAGTGCCAGCTCCATGGTCCGAGCATTGTCGACTGTTCACATCCGAAACCCAGAGACGACAACGCGCGCATTTACAGGAATATGGTCTCAAATGCTTGTTGACATGTGTCTTTCAAGCTAGCGAAGAGCAGACGTAATGCTTGTCTTGCCTGGACTGGAGGTAAGAGTATACTCTTTGGAGGCCGCAATGAAATTCGCGAGCATCTTCCAGCAATCCCAAAGCATCGAGCCCAGCTCGACTGATTATCTCTCCCTCGTCCTCCGCCATCTAAGCCATTCCTCCGCAGTAAACGTCACGACAACCCAAATGACTCCCCAAGCAAAAACCTCATAGAACCATGCACCGAGCCTCCTCCAGACCATGACTCTCAGGATCCTCGCGCAGACCTTCCAACCAATCTTCCAACCCGATGGTATCGGACCCCACTCCGGCGGCGGCGTTGACGGACACCACATCTGCCTGCCATCTTCCTCGAAAACGAGGTAGACGAGGCTGCGCGTCGTGTAGTACGTCACGTAAAGCACGTAGAGGATGTACACCGCTGACGTCGCGTCGCGGAGGGAGATGAGGCCGGGGTTGGTGATGTGGTAGGCGATCCTGGTGATACTTTCGGCGATCGTGTAGCGCCGCGGCCCATGGATGTGGCCGTTGATTATTGTGGGCATGGCGACTGGCGAAAATTACAAATTGGTCGCATGCTAGGTAGAGAATTGGAATGACCAAGTCAGGACCGGAAGTGTAGCAACTGTGATGTGACCGTCTTGATTAACTACATGGACACAGGTGGTCGCGACGCGTTGTTGATTAGCGGTGCTACCGAGTGTCAGGATTCTGAGACACAGCGCTGGCCGCGCCGCCAATGGCCCACAACACCGAGCCAGGATCACGGGTGCCTGTTGGTCCGAATAGCTCAGTGGGCAATCCTGCAAGTTGAGATTGAAATCGGCTGTGTGGCTTGTGTACACGCATCTAGGCTATCGTGACTGGGCAAGCATGCATGAAAGCAAAGAAGTGCCTGTATTCGATACGGGGTATCTGAGAAGAGTAGGTGTGCGAAGTGAAGCATCATGGATCTACCGCGATGGCAAGAAGGTGTACCCGTACCATGAAAACCAAAACATACATGTAACCCATATGAAAATGAAAGGAAACCCTGGAGAAAGAATAGAACGCCTTGAACTCCCGCTTTCTTCCTAGCTGCCAGATGGTTGTGGATCGCCAGCCTTGGGCTCAGTGGACTCCGGCGCGAGGTCCTTTGCGTCGGCATCCGGCCGCACACTTTGGGGATTCGAAAAGAGGTCCTCGGGATCCCATTCGGCCTTGATGCGTTGCAGAGCAGGCAGGTTTGTACCCCAGTACTTGTCTTGCGCGTCCTCGAGCGTGGGGTCGACGTAACCGGCGTACGTGCTCAGCTCGTTCGGGCTCGCCTTACGTATGGTGGACGCGACGCCCGACATGAAGTCTTTCGTCTTCTGGCTGAGGGTAGGAAAGCCGACGCCATAACCCTGACAGAACATGATCTTGTCGCGATGGCGATAGGCTGTCGCGTTCATCGCCACGTCGTTGATGGCGCCGCCCGTGACGTCGAATATCAGGAACCAGATGAGGGTGCCGCGGTCGGCAGCGTCGATGTAGTTCATCACATCCTGTATCCCCTTCTCGGTCAGAAGGTCGTCCCTTGTGAAGGCAAGACTTTTGGCGGTAAAGGGAGACTGGAGCTCGCTGAGCCAGAGCGCCGCATCCTGTGCTTTTTGTGCCACATCACCGAGCCAGTCGTTCACTACAACAGACACCTTGCCGGCGGGCATGCGATCAGGGATACCCGTGTCCTTAAACTCGTCTTCGGTCCCGTAAAACGTGGCCGTGATGATAACACCCAGCTCCTGCATCACAAACTCGCTGCTGAAGCGGCGGTCCAGTTCCGGATCGGTAATGAGGTCCTGCCAGTTCTTGAAGACGGGGGCCAAGTCGCGGTGACGGGCAAAGGTGATGGCGTACGAGTACTGCACGATATCACCGGGCTCCGGATGAGTCTTGACGACGAACTCGGTGATGACGCCGAAGCCGGCGCCGGCACCTTTGAGGGCGAAGAACAGGTCCGAGTTCTGCGTCTCGCTTGCGCGCTGGATCTTGCCGTCTGCCGTAACGACTTCAACCTCGAGAACGTGATCTAGACAGCTCCCCCACATGCGCGAACTGGGACCTAGACCGCCCTATTTCAGAGTAACATATCAGCAAGGCGCAGTCTCGTTTAGACGGACGACCAGCTGAGGTGGCTGCTGCCAGACGAAAAGAACTCACAATGGTGGCATGGCCCCCGATGCCCACACCCGGACATGTGCCATGGGACATGGCACGCTGGCCGTTGTCGTGCAGCTTTTCCGTCATGTCGTGCAGTCGGTGACCTCCGCCGATAGTCGCCTGCCAAGTATCTGTGTCCATGGAAAAGTGTTGAAAGTTAACGAGGTCGACGACCAGGGCGCCGTCTGTGCCACCAAGTCCGAAGTTGCTGCGACGACAACGTTAGCAACGGCAGAAGAACCGAGTAGAGCAGTTTGACTCACGCATAGGAATGGCCACCCGACTTTGGCTGTACCTTGACTCCGTTGTCGGCGGCACACTTGACGAAGCCAGCAATGTCTTCCTTAGTGGAGGGACGGGCAACTGCGATGGGCTCAACGGGAAGGTCGAGGTTGTACGGTTTGACCCAGTTGATCTGGTACAATGGATCGTTTGGATAGGCGACGCAGGACGACCGCCCGTCACAGACTTTGTCTAGGCAGCTGGCCAACGGGGTGCTGGGCTTCTGTCCCATGTTGCGCCGTAGGTATTTCGATCAGAGAAAGCCGCTGGCGATGGAATTGCTGAAACTAATGGGACCGCAATTTGGCTCTCATCACACAGCCAGGAGAAGCGGCGGAAGAAATGTCATGGGCGAACTCTGTATATACCTTGCAGGCTGCGTGGCTTGTTACGCTCCACACAACGTCTTTGCATCATATCTTCCGATACCGAAGGGAAGGCGAGGAGTACGTCGTGCCAGGCTCAGGCCTGCTGTTTCCCAACGATGAACGACATCGGGCATCCTGTTGTACGCCTTGGAGACCCGCCTTTGCTCCGTTTCCTGGACTGGGCATCAGGCCAACCCTGCCGCCTAAGCGATCTACAGGCGTTGTTGATGCATGGCAGTTAAGAATCCTCCATGGGATCCAATGGACAGCGAGCAAGAACGTATCCAGGATGGCCACCGTTGAGGCGAAAGGGCCGAGAGGAGGGAGGTGTGCTCTGTGGCAACGTCATCAGCCACGGTCCTGTGCCTGGTTTTTGGTACTGACAGCACGTCGCTGTTCTCGTCAGTGGACGAGCCAGTCATGGTTGTCGAATGGTGCTGGCGGGGGTGGGTGTCATCGTCAGACCTGGAGTCAGGTCGGTAGGCTGCCAGGACATCTTGGCAGTGATTGACTCTTCAATCAGATGGAACAGGAATAAAATGATTGACAGACCTCCCGCGGCTTGGGTGAGTTGGCCGACAAGTAGATGATACGCCTGACAGAAAGAAGATGGAGTGGCAGGCCAATACTCGGTCTGTTGGCGGATGGAAGTCGAAGCAAGGATGGTATGGCGGTGCAAAATGCGTTCCGCCAATCATGTGGCGCAAATCCGCAGCAAGAGGCGATTCTTCAGGGGTTCGGTGGTGGCTAAGCCTGGCTGCCAACGTGGTAATTAGCATCGCAACAGTTTGTGTCGGTTAATGCCCTCTGTCATGGCTTGCGAAGACAACTTGACGATGAACATCGCGCCTGAACAAACACTTTCAGTGGATGGAATGGCAGTGACGAATTGATGTGTGGTGAAGCGAGTTATCCCGATTGACCCAGAACTGTCCGTCGCGTGTCGCATGTTCAGCCAAGCTATAGTTACCTGAGGTACTATAGCTATCGAGCGGACTGGATGATGAGATTTCGAATGACAGACGAAACAAGGCACATAAAATGGACTCGCGTCTTCGTAGATCGATTCTTGACCTGATGAAGGTGAAGGCCTAGATCTTCGGAAAATGGAATTACTTGCAGGCCATGTCCTACAAACCCCAAATTCAAGTGTTCGTCGTCTGACAGGCAGTGGCAATGGCACCTAGTGGCGATGGACGCACAGTAGCAGATATTCTGACACACAGTTCCCAGCTGGTTGATGACTAAGGTACATGCCCACACAGCTACCTTACCTAAGCAGCTAAGGTAGGTACCAACGGAGCCAGCTTCCCTCGATGTTTGCGATGTATACAGTGTGAATACTATCCGCCAAAAGGGCCCGGGGGCCTCCCGCTCAAAGCAGGTAGGCACGTTTGAATAGTGGCCACAGACGTGGCTGCCTGATGCGACGAGAAGGGCCCACGATACCTTCTTTCCTCCAGGTCACCTACCATTTTGCTGTCATCTCCAACCTCGTTTTTCATCCATCGGCCACTCTGCGCATCGAACCCTTCTTCTATCGGCAGTCTCTGCGGGGGACGGTATTGTGGCTGCGCGCTACCTACGGTCTCTTCCCGTCAACGCTTTCGGCGGTGTCAGCTACACGTACATGTGGCCAACTTTTTAGACCAACTGGACGACCATTTGTTTACCGCCCAAGGTTGCAACTGAAACGAACGCATCAGGACTCTGAACAAGACCGTGATAATGAAAGCCTCGGCTAAATGGCGGCCACTACGCGTGCCGTCCTCTGCCGGCCTGCCTCACCTACTGGTGTCAACCACTTTCACGGAAGACGCCTACGCAATACAATTGACCGACATGGCAAATGTGTGGTCCGAATCCTTGGACAGGAAGGCCATCTACCGACGCAGTCTGGAACTGGGAACGGTCGTCGATGTCACCGAAAACAAAACCAATATGCGCACCTTCTTGGAGAAACTCAAGTCCGTCTTCGACGAATCGCACGCCGATCACAGACTTGCCTCAATGGCGCTTTCCATGTCACCTGGCAAGACCGCCAAGGAAGAATCCTTGATATTGGATATCACCTGCGATATTGGGTGGTCGTCGCCTCTCGAATGGCCCGTCTATCTCATCAAGTGTTCCCCGTCCAAGTTGGCCGCAGAGTTGACCCTGCCACTCGCTCGAGCCAAATCGATTGAGACCCGACGGGTTGATTCACTGCTTCAGACTATACAGCAAAAGGACCTGCTCCTAAGGAAACTCTTGGACAAGGTCGAGGCATCTGGAACTCTTGTCGAGCTGTTTCCAATTCTCGCGGCCAAGCAACAGCCATCTAGGAAAGCCGCCGAAGCGAGGATCACAGGCTTAGCCCCCTTTCGCGAAGATGCCTGGAGATCCGATACGGAAGGCAGCGACCAGGACATTCGCCATTTTCTTCAACATGCTTTTGGTGGTTCCGGGCTCGACTATGCCCCTCTCGTTGACCCAGAGAGCCCGGATCTTGACCGCTGGTGGACGAAACGAGGTCCCGACGCTGTCCAGATCCTAGGACCAGAAGTAAGGCAGTCTATTGAGCAGGGCAGTCGCCCGAGAACCCCTCCGACCGGGAACAGAGACAATCAGAGCGGTTTCCGAAGCCAAGGCGACGATGAAGACGACTTCCAGGTTCAATCAACACCACCATCTGCACGGAAGCGCAAAGAGGCAGCCATGGATTTGGATAACGGAACCGAAGACGAGGAGTCATTCATCCCTGATAGTCTGCCAATAGATCGCCTGAAGCTTCCGCAACCAAAGCTTGGCATCATCGGAGGAAGGAGGCCTAGCACTCCGCCTGCGGCACAGGACAAGCGTTCGGGCCGGAAACTGGGGGTCATCGGGGGCAAGAAACGAGGCAGTCCCTCACCATCACCGGTCAAGAGAGACGTCAGACCACAAGATGCGGATACTACAACTGAGTCTGAGGTGGAGGATGACGCGCAGGTAGCGGAGGCTTTGCCAGCACCCAAACCAGACGATGACGAGACGGCAAGTGAATCCGAGACGGAACGTAGCGCCAGAGTCAACAAGCCCATTTCGCCTCCAACTGCGGCCTCGAGGTCGAAGATTGGTCGGATCGGCGGAATCGCCAGCCGCTCAAGAACTCCAGATGCATCAACTAGAGAAGAAGCACCACTCAAGAGACGTCTCGGCCGCATTGGCGGGGAAGCTCAACCTCCGAAATCGTCCAAAGGTCCCGCCGCAGAGGTCGCAGAGGCCGCAGAGACAAGCCGCGAGCAGCCCGAGTCGAAGCCAGTGGCATTGTCCAAGGAGGACACGATGGACAGGGCAGATAATCGGCGAGTCGAGCTGGAAAAGGACCTGCAAAGGCAGGCAGCCGCACCGAAGAAGAAGAAGCGCAAGTTCTAGGCTGCAGTCGTCATTCGGTCGACATTACGAGTATTACAGACAATTTCATCTAATCAAGAATGGCATCATCAACACTACTGCGTCATGTCAATGAAGAAGACGACCGGGAGGACTCTGGGCTTTCTCGAGAGCGTCACCGTCCAGGTCGGACCGAAATTATGAATTGGCATTGGTATTGGCAAAGGCGACGGTGCAACATTGCGGACAATCGCAGTGATGCCGCTTGAAGCTGACCAGAATACTCACCGGCGTGAGACCGACGTCGACAGCCTGGCAAGTCAGTTACGGATGCCATGTACATCCAAATTAACCCGAAGAGCTACGTTCCCAAGGCTGCTGTTGTGTACCCTAGATATACTCTGAGGAGCAAGACGAAACGTTCCTTCAGCAAACGTAACATTCATTCCGGCCCGAAATACTCTTTACGCTGACGTCCTGTTGTCTGACATGGGATGCCTTCCTCCGGCGCCCCGACGGAGTGCCGCAGAGGATGATTCCCCTCCAAGATAGCTCGAAGGTTGTGTCCCTAGGAGATACTCGGCTGTGATTTACCGTGTGTCACTCAAGTCAATAGGAGAAATGGGGTCTGTCTCAGAAGTCGACCAAAGTGGATAGGGGCTTCGCAGTGTTACCAATAGGCTGCCTCATATGTTGGACCGTAACGACGTAGCCAAGGGAATTCGCCAGTATCACGTCGCAAGCCCTGGTGCTTTGACGATTCGGCAGTGGGTAATACATGGAAACCATGCTTGAACACCTTTTGACACCTATCCAGGATTCGCGAGATTTGCCTCACCTTGATGCAGGGTCACGCGCTTCTATTTTCGACCCTTCAACGGCTGCGACGTTGACCCATCTCCTTCGGTAAAGGTTCGACAGATTCATCGTTCCATCATCACAGTACTTACGAGTTCAATTTCCGAGGTGAACCACTGCACCACTGCCCACGTGTCTACTGGCCACCTCCCAGCGTTCGCCTTGTTCGACCTGACGATCTATTTTGACAACATCACGACCGAGACAATAACACCGTTACTCCCGCCGGGTTACAGCGCCATTCCTTTTGACTTGCCACACGGCCACGAAATGGCCCACTTGCGTGGCGATACGTAGTAAGTCAGGGACAGTGTCTGGCGCGGCAACCAAGCGCTCGCTAGTTTCGCCTGTCGCTGGCGCGTCAGTTTGGCGGCTGACATCTAATTACCTACTGGCAACTGCTACATTCAATGGTCGTTTCCGCCGGCCACCTCGTCTGAAGCATCGGAGACTTGGGCAAACGACATACAGCCGGGCATCTTCGATTGCGCCATGAAATCTAGTCATCTCAACCGGGAACATTGCTTTTTCCCGGGGCGTATCTCTCGGCGGCACATCGTCTGTCTTGGTCAAGGCAGCGGCCCGCGATGCGACCCTGCAGCGGCATGAAATTCATGACCTGCATCCAGCGCTACGGGGAACGATCCGGTGCGTAGAATGCGGTCCTGATGCTCGACAACGCAGTATCGCATATGCAGAAAGGGGATGCTCGTCAAGCCAAGCCTCCGGTCGACCCGAATGCGACCAGCGAAAAGGTCGTCCGAGGCGGGACACGCCTCGGAAGCGTCTTCCGGTAGTCACTCCCTCGTCCTCAGGTGTTCTGTGGACAACATCGTAGGCTACACACATCGAGCGATGGGACCTCGCTTCAAAGATGCGTCGTCGAGCTCTGTGACGATGGAACCCCATGTCATCCGCTGATGACCGTCGCATGTGCAGCGACAAGCATTGGGTGCGCAGCCCACCGATGGTCGATATCATGGCGTGTTTCGCCGTCCGGTTCACCTCTCATACTTGACGAGAGATGATCGGGTCGTTGGCGTCTCGGGTGTTGATTGCCCGCAGCATCTCTCCGTAGCCCACGCTGGATCTGGCCATCTGGCCCGACCTATCTACAAACGAAACGACGCACAGTCAGTCTTTTGAAGGCATCGCCAATGTGGTTCCGTCGCATCTCACATCTCAGAGTGATTGATGGCAAAGAGGGCTATTCGGCCGGCAGCTCGGGCATTTTGGGCCAGCGGCATGAGCCCAGAACTTCATTTTCCTCCTTGTCGATCTGTCTCCAGCCTTGAGGTGATTCGTCATCTTGTAGACTTCCTTCGGGTTCGAGTAAATGGCGGCGTGCCAGGGAATATCGAGAGTTGCATCAGTTTAGCGAGGCCTATGATAATGGAAGTGCCAAAAACAAAATGGGTCAGTGATGCTGCGTTGGCTCAGACCCATCTACATGGACCGATTCGCCTGCGGGTTGCCTACGGCCGCTGTCGATATCCTCTTTTGGTGTTACGCGACGAAGCATAACAATGAGCGGTATACCAGTTCGTCCACTCTGGGTGAGCCTCTGGTAGCCGGAAGGACTGTAGAAAAGCCCCAGGGCGGCGGCTTGCCGGTCTCCAGACGATGCGGTGTATGAAGATCAACCAGGAGACTGCGGCCACCCGCCAGCATTGCAGGCTCTATGAATGACCGAGTCGTCTTGTCTCATCCGGAATGCCTTGGACTGGCTTGAAACCTGCAACCGAAAAAAAGAGGAAGAAAGGAGGGAGGCCGAAGAGCGGTGGGCAAGGGCGGCGTGCATTTCTGGGCCGGAGGATACATCAGTCAGTGCCGCGCGCAGTGCGACCAACCTTGTCCGTTGCCTACGTAGGGCGGCGGGCTCGTACAGGTCACAGCATCTCGATAAAGATAGATCCGGGATCTATCACAAAATCTGGCCATCGAAAGCGTGTTGAAAGTGACGATTTTGGCGCGGGAATGCCATCTCATCGGTGGACGTGATGGTGTGGACTGTGGAGGAGGACTCATTCCAACTTCCGGCTGAGAGTGTATATGATCTCCTGGATGCAGCAACATGCATGAAGACCATCTTGGATGAAAGATGCTCGTCGACCTATGCCGTTGGTTCTGTGTGTCACCCCCAGGACAGGGCCAAGACAGACGCGCGGTGACTCTCGGGAAACGCACGACGCACGCATAACGACCCAGCACGGCCACGCTTTCTGTCACTATGCCTTGAACAAGAGACTTCCTTGGGCAGCTGGAGTGCCGTCGCAGAAGCAGCCGTCAGAGGTGCTTCTGACAACGAAGACGAAAGGGGTGTACGCTGCCTTAGCTCAACTGCTCCGGCCGCTGTCAAAGCTGTCAACCACGCAGGTTCATCCCGCCTGGACACCCTCTTCACACCAGAAGAGGACAATACAGATTGCCAGGGAGGGCAGCCTGCGGCGAATCAAGATTACACAAGAACGCCTCTGGGCCAGGATGCTGTTTGAAGGCCAACTTGTGGCGCCCTCTGATCAGGCCATCGACGTTGTCGAGCCTTGCCAACGATCAGTAATCTGCCATGGTCCTGGACGAAGTTTCCTTCTATTTTTTCTGCCCTATTTTTGTCGACATCTTTTTCAGGTCTCTCTGAGCTGCGCCGCCTAAGCTGTCTGTGCCTAGATGTGAGAGGGTTGCGCCAGCATACTGCCTGCAAAGCAGTACAGATATCCTAATGGCATGACGACCAACAAGACAAAATCAGGGCAACTAGAACTACCCCTGCAGGCGTCATCTCGGGTCCATCCACCCTACGGCGTCACGGCTAACAGCTCTTCTCTCTTTTCCTTACCTAGCTTCGGGACTTCGTGAGCATGCCGCTGCAACTTGAAACTCTGAAAGACGGGTTTCGAATGCGGCGAACCTGGGACTCGGACTCGGAAGGGCTGTAATTCCTGTTCGTATTCGACGTCAGTTGGTTGTGACACCACACCAAAGACTGATCGGCCCAACGACGGCCGAGAAGTTTCATCCAAATGGGTGGACGGGGAGAGGAGAAGAAGCAGGCACAGAGTCTTCCGGATGACCTGGAATGGCAGACCCGCAGAAGCTGGGCTTGTACTCCGTATCCGTAGACTGATGAGGATGAATGGGCATCGTCGGAGGCCGAGTAAACAGGGGGCCCCTTGTCGCTTATGGATGTTGCCCATCGGAGAGGGCCCCGATGCTCCGCAAGAGAAGAGGGAAGGGAAAAGTGACCCCAAAGGGTAATGGGAGCGATCGAGTCTCTTTCGACGACTCCTCTTCTGGAAGAGGTTTGTGAGATGTCGAATATCGCGTCATGGCTTCGTCTGTCGAGCGCCAGCACCTCTTTGTCGACACCCGCAACGCTCACATCTCTGTTGCTGGCAACAAATTCCAGAGTACCGGCAGCCCAGTCCAATCGATTATCCTAAATTGCGACATATCCGCAGCATGTCGTGTTGTACAAGATGTACCAAAGATTCGACATAGACCGAGGCCGAATCGGATCGGTCACTTGTCTGCATCGCCATCACCGCCATCATCACCGTGTCGTCGGCTTTCCGTCAGCTGGCCACTCGGATACTGGACTATAGTCTATGCAGTAGATGGAACTGACTACAGCCCGGATAGACGCTACTCCATATGCGCACAGCGTGTCACAATTGTCAGTGCTCGCGAGCTCGCGAAAATGACAGCCCTTCGTCTCTCATTTCCTGGGCGTTCACCGCCAGTAGCCGACGGCCACCGACCAGGAACAAGTACAGGACCAAGGACCAAGTCGTCCGTGATACAGACCACGACGGACAGACCATGCCACGTTGGAAGGCAACCCAACCTCACGACTGTGGGAATCCTGTCGTTGCTTACTGTGGTTGGGTGTCTTCCAATCATATCCCACCGGACTCCAGGGTCCGTTCCGGGGAGCCACTCAGCAACATCCATGCGCCCAGCTCGCGACTCGTGACTGACGAGCCGTCGCTCCAACACGCCCCGTGGCGCTTAACTGCGTTGTGCCGCTCGTCTACGGTGGTCATCTGGCTCGCTCACCGTCATGACAATAATCAGGGGGTCCGGCTCAAGTCCGGACCTGGGCTGGGGTGGAGCGAGGCGAAGAAACTCCCCCCCAGGCGAGGAACCCGGCCCACGAGCGTGTCTACAACGATTATCCCCTTCCAGGAAGCGTCCGCGAAGTGATGACCTGTGTCCATGTCGCAATATCGACCAGAAGTGAGCCGATGGAGAGGTCACTCACATCAGCGCGCAGCTACCGTGTAGAGTGAAGACAGGCCACGCACCCTGCCCAACGCCGAACCGACAGCCAGGGCTGCTTCGTCCCACCCATCCCACACCACCTATTCAGATGTCTAGGCCTGTACCGTGAGTTCACCAAGCTGGGATACGCATTGCCACGACCAAGATCCTTCTATAGACCTGGTCGACCCGACAGAGTGGTACCAATGATATGGCCCGAGAAGAGCAAGGGTGGAAGTCCACCCCCTATCCATCTCAATGGTAGTTTACATACACTACTTCTACGCAATAGGAGTTACTTGTACGGATATACCACTGTGTGTGTAGAGCCGATGACAAGGATGACGTCCTTCCTACAAATCGCTCGCTGGTTCCCATTGATGGTTCCTCAAGGCTGCATGGCAAAAATTCCCGGCTAGGTCACAAGCAGGCCCGCGGAAGTCGGATCTGAATCACGGGATGCCATGCTTCCAACGCCATTTGTGCCCCTCATCTGGGCCGACCATACACATGGTCCCATACAGACGTAGCCGCATGCGATGGGACTCGGCTTGCATTTGGTGCCGTTCGAGATGAAAGAAACGACGTTGCGAGAATTCGTCAAAGAATCCCCCGCATGCAAGTGTCCTGCAGAGTCAACGCACCAAGAATAAGAAAGCCTCACATTCGACACCGACGGTCTTTTGCTTTAATCATCTGTTATAGTCTGTACACATGCACACTAAACACACCATGGAGTACTCCATGCCAGACTCGTCGTCTCTGGTGTGGGTGGACCTCCTTCACCGCTCGTAGGACTGCTCATAGGTATCGACGACCTCTGGCTATGTGCTGTCTATTCCCTACCGCCCAGCTTCGTTGCCGAGGCTTTCATTGCTTTCCTCAGCATAGATCGTCCATGTCTTGGGCCATGCAGGCTCACCGACGTCTTCAAGACTGCTGGATGCTGACCCATGGCAGTGCTACAGATTCTTGTTGAAGACTTCACCCAGCCACGCCAAGCAGCCTTCTCCGGGCCGTTAGTCTTCCAAGCTCGTTGGCGGCGGAATAGTGTACATGTTGCCAACGTTGCCCTTCTCAGAGGCCGTGCGGTGGTTCCCTGCCAGGCGTGGCACTTCTCCATCTCATGCGAGATTCTTAATCTTGTTTGCTGCCGCCAGTCTTGCCCCGCATACCTACACAACATACATACATGGTTGTATTCCCATCACGGCTCAACGTTCCAGGACCCATGGAGGTCGCCAAAAAAACCCTTGAGAACCACGAGGTGGCAGCGCTCGCTCTCGAGACGTGGGCAGAAAAGCTTCACCAGAGCCATGCGTCTCTAATTTCGGGCTCCACCATCGGGCTTCTCATCGTGGACCAGCAGAACCCTGCCTCTGAAGGCGGTTGCGTCTGCGGATAGGGCTCATGTCCACGCCTGCGGCTATCCTCCTTCTTCTGCCCGCCATCTTAGTGTAGAATGGCCTGTAAGACCCTCGGTTTGAGGTCGGCCGGGCCGTCTGCTGTACAATCCATCGTACGGCCGAATCCCCATTCGTCCGCACATCCCATTTTAGACGTCGAAACCTCGGCTGGCGTTTTCGTCACTTCTCCTCAGCCGTTGCTTTATCTCCATCGTGACGCAGTACTCTGTGTACACTACCACTGCAACTGCATAGGCCACCGCCAGGTCTGGAAGCTGAAGGCGGCTTGTAGTGTTGGAGGGCTTCCTATTGTCCCTTGCTGATCTCCGGCACCAGCTAGGCTGGGCACACGCCCCCCCCCCTTTTCTGTGCAACACTCCTCTGGTGGGTGACCTGCGTTGGAGATGACTGGCGTCTCTGTATTCGATACTCTTTGTTCCTGTCAGGACCCCTGTCCTGGCTATCTCTCTACCCCGGCTCGTTACCACAGATCAACATGGGACGCACTCGTAGCAACGTACCGCACCGCACCACACACCCGGGCTTGAGATAGAGGATGATCGATTGGGGGTCGGAAGTCCAGTCCAGCACCCACATCGCCAACGCGGGCAGATCTTTCTCATCTTTTCTGCTTTCCGACAACGTGCCCTTGCTTCTGCGACCCATGTTTCCCGCCTTGACGTGCCCCGGTCCTGCCACGCCTCGACGACGACGCCATGATGGAGCCTTTGGGCGATTCCCACGTCCAGCCTTCGAGTTGCGGCCGCCACAGTGGAACTAACGAGGTCGACGACCACAGAGGCCCCCTCTCTGCGAATCCTTCCACCCAGACTGCCGGTAAATTAGTATGGGTCTCTGAATGGGACGAAAAGGAGGGGGGATAATGGGCAGCCTCTTGGACGGAGCAGGATTCGAAGCCGTGTGGCCCTGGGCTGGATACGGCTAAGATGAGCGGCGTACGAGCACCGCTCGACGTCAAGGGACCACAGTGCAAAAATCATCTTATTCGCTGGCTTGCCGGCTGACGGCCGCTGGGGCAGTCAGTGCGAAGATGAGGGCATTGCCAGGATGGGTCGAGTCACTAGAAGCACCGTGGCTGGCGATGGTCGACTCTCACATTCGCTACGCCAAAGGAACAGCAAGCATCCGGCACTTGCGTCACGCGTCAGAGGTCATTGGCAGTCAGAGCAGTGGCATCGATTGATGGCAGTTAACTTGATATTCATTATTCGAGAAATCAAACAGACATTAGATTCTTGCCGCCGGTAAAGTACAAGACGAGAGCCGTCTTTTCCGTTGATGATGTGCAGGCTACCACGAGGCCACCCCGGGAAAAGCTACAACGACGAAAACCGCAGAGAATAAGGGAAAAAGAAGAGACGAAAGGCATGTAGGGGGGGGTATTTTTTCGCAGCAGTGGCTGCACGCGCTCTATGTAACAAGTGCTGAGTGTTGGGTTTCCCCCTCGGTTTCGACAATGGAAAAAAAGAGGTTCCCCCAAGATGAGGAACGACGACCAGACCGACCTCCCACCATACTTGCGTCATTCAAGTCCGGGTCCAAAATAAACAGGTCGTGAGATTTGCGAAATCGAGAGATCTTTCCGAGTGGGTTCGTAACATGATGTGAGAATGGGAGGAGGGGGAAAAGCAGAAGCAGAAGCAAAACCGACCACACATTGAAGCCTACCATCTTATTCCATCTTTCGCGACGGCCCAAGAAATCTTTTGTTTTTCCATCGTCAAAAGCGTCCACCCATTCATCCGCCCAACAGGTCAAGAAACCATCTTGTTCGTAGAAGAAAATGCTCCACGGAAACCAATAACACCGAAAAAAAATAGAAAAGAACACTCGTCAGCTGTGCCGCGCCCTGACGAACTCCAACAGGGAGAAATTCGCCTCTCTTCTCTTCTCTCATGTCTCATTCCCCTTCTCTCCCTTTTCGCGCTCTCTCTTTTCTTTTTCCTCTCTCTCTGTCAGTCTGGGGGGTAAACACGCGGACCTGCTAGCAAGTTCCAACACGGTGAACCTTGCAGGTGTCAAGAAGCGGACACTGTTACCCTGGCCTCGCCTGTCCAGAGGGCAGAAGAACAAGGGTGGTGTGTGTGTGTGTGTGTGTTGTGGGAGACGGACCGAGAGGAAGAGCGTGGTGATATGTATCTCCACACACACACACACACACCCCTCCCCTCCCCCATGCCTGTACAGATCTTGGCGGGACGAGGAAAACGAAGGTCAATGTCCCAACCGCGCGAGCTGTAACCCAACCCGACCCAATCTAGATACCAGGTGCATTTGCAGCTCAAGGAAACCGGGAGAGTGGGTTCTTTCGGGGAGAGAAAAGGCGGAAGAAAAGAAGGCGAAAAAAAGAGGCAGAGAGTAGAATGAATGGAATAACCCGCGATCACACAGCCAGACCGCTCATCTCGTTAAAGAAAATAAACGTGATTCGTTCGGGAACCGACAGAACCGCCACCAACAGCAGCATCCGACGCAACGCCCATACCCTTCCCACTCCCTCCCCACCCTCCCAACAGCGGGAAGCAAGATCCTTTTCCGAAGCGAGTTGGGGGGGTAAAAGAGAGAGCAGGTGTTGATAGTGATAACGGGAAACCGAGAAACCCAAAAGGCCACCAAAAAAAAAAAAAACGTGATGGAAGAAGACATCCCACGCCGCTATGCGTACACGCCACGTTCGTGTTGGAACGGGTTGCTCGGCTCACAGCCCGTGGTTGGTGGAGTTGCCCCATCCGTACAAGACGTTCTCGGTCTGAGGCTGTTGGTGTTGGTGCTGAGGCGTTTGGTGCTGGTGCTGCGGTTGCTGAGGGTTGTAGACCCCGGCGACGTCGGCCATGTTGTAGTTTCCGAACGGATACGCCGCCTGGTGCGGAGGCGGTCCGGCGCTGCGGATGCTCAAGGGCAAAGCGTCTCTCCTGTCGTCGAAGCGCGCCCTGCTGCTGTCTGCCGGGCCGTAGGGCATGCGGAAGTACGCGTCGAGGTGCTCCGGGTTCATGGTCCTTTGCGGGGGAGCCGACCAGCCTTGATGCTGCTGCTGCTGCTGCTGCTGCTGCTGTTGCTGGTGATGATGATGGGATGCCGCCAAGGCAGCTGCGTTTTCTGTTTGCAGGCGGAGGTTGCGCGCGGCGTTGCGGGAGCGAGTCGTCGCCCGTCCGCCGCGGGAGCCGGACATGGCGCGGCCGGGCATCGTGCGGTTGGGAAACTCGGGGGACGGGTGGTAGGTGGTTGTGCGGGAGACGGCCGAGGCGGCGGCGTGGCGAGGCCGGTGGCGGGCGATGGAGCTGCTCCGCCTGGAAGAGTCGCGAGGTGAGCCGCGGAAGTGGGTTGTGGGCATGACGCGGTCGCGGTACTTTTCCACGAGATACCATTCCGAGGGCCGCTTGTCAGACGACGAGTTGTTGTTGCCGCCGTTGAACTGGTCCACGGGCAGCGGTTTCCTCGCAAAGGCCTGGGAGGTTGTTGATGTCGTGTCAGTCTGGGTATTTGGAGGGATTGTCATGGTAAGGATGCCCGAGACAAGACGGGGGGAGGCGAATACGTGATATTCATGAGCTGGGATGGGGTTCGGGCTTTTCTTACCTCGTTCATGCTGAGGTTGTGGCGGACGCTATTTCTCCAGCCACCAGAGCCGGCCTTCTCTGGCTTGTCCGTGTTGTCGATGAACCACTGGTAGAGCTGCTGCAGGGTCATGCAGTGGTTCTCCTGAGAGCGAAGGGCCTTCCAGATGAGCTGGGCGTACGGCTCGCTTTCTCCCTTGGACTCTGCGGTTAGTGATCTCTGAGGAGCAGGAGGAGGAGAAGTCGTGGCCGGTGACGCATTCATGTCCGCTTTGTAGGCTTCCTGCATCGAGACCGGAGAGGTGGCGTAAGGAGAGACCGAGGTAGAGATTTGAGGAGGCGATTCGTACTTTGGCGCGGCGTCTTGCTGTTGGTAGCAGCCGGTACCGTATTCGACCGAGATGTTGAGAGATGCTCCACGGAGATCTTCCGGAGACATGGTCATATGGTCACTGGGGAGGCCTTCGTAGGCCTCTTGATGATGAAAAGGAACCTCGAACTGAGCGGGAGGGGGAGTCTGTATCGAGGACGGCCAGGTGCGAGGAGACAAAGAAGCCGGATGGTAGGAGGTGGGTGCCTGACCACGGTAAGAGTAGTTGTCGAATTCGTCCACGGAAGAGCGAGGAGAGGGCCAGACTGCCGAGCCCATGTTTGGCGACTGGAACTGAGGTTGCTGGGTGATGGCTGAGATCTGGTTTGTATAGAAAGGTTGTTGGTGCTGTTGATGCTGCTGCTGTTGGGCAGGGAGCTGGCGTTGCCCGGCCATGGCTTCGTAGTAGCTTTCACCGTCAGTCTTGATGGCGAGGGGCTCTGGGGATATGGACTGCGTGGCGCCGGCTGGAGAGCGGTTGAGGGCACCGGGACCGGCCATGGTGTTGTCCATCTGCTCGGTTTGTGCACCCATCGATGTCATGTTGCGAGAACTGACACAGACGGTGAGGGAACCCTCTGAAACGGAACGAAAGTGTTTGGGCGGGGTGGAGGTTTCAAGAGGAGGCAGAGAGTGAAAGGATGTAAGTGAGGAGGAGTTGACTTGATGGCGATGCTGGTCTGGTCTTGCAAGATAAAGTAAGGCGAGGTGGGGGAATGAACTTGACGTCTCGACAGTGGGCAACGATGTTGCGGCGATGAGAGGTTGATATCAGATAAAGACCGTTTCTCGAGGTTGTGTGCTGATCTGGGTAGAGATGGGGTGAGAGGGCGAGGAGGCTATTAAAGCTGCAAGACTTCGATGATGTTGGTCCGAGTTGCAGAAGTCAAGCAGCAGCACTGACGCTTTGTTGAGAAGAGGACCCTCGAGCATGGGTTTTGCCCCGTTGATAAAACCTGACGAGATGGCATAGCCGTCTAGACGTCCATGCTGTGCTGGCAATACAAGGCGAGGCGAGGCAAGGCCTCTCCAGTGTCCCTCTGAGGTCGCTCAAGGAACCATGTACGTCGCCCATTCCGCAAGTAGGCAGTATACAATTTGAGCTACACACGATGGGTGGGGAGGGAAAAGGAACAAGGGTGAGAGATGCCTGCCATGCAGGGGGGAGGGGTGTACCGTGTAAACACCATGTCACAGTAAACCATGCCATGTGGATAGACGGGGGGGAAGCAACCCGTCTGCCAGCTCATGCTTGGCCTGGGTTAGCGTGGTATTCCGTAGCCGCGGCGGCGCCATGTGTGAGATGTGTGTGCTATGTGCTGTGTGCTGTGTATACATATGTGTGTGTGTCTGCTTGTGTGTGCGAAGAGAGAGAAAGAGAGAGAGAGAGAGAGAGAGAGTGACAGTGAGAGAGAGAGACAGAGAGCTCGCGCGAGCTACGAACTACAAGTTACAAGTTACAAACTACTCGCTGAAAGCTATGGGTCTTGAGCCATTCAGAGCTGTGCGTATCTCTGCAAAGTGCCTGTGTGATCCGTATACCACCTTGGTATGCTTGTGTGCGCCTGTCAGTATTTGTGTGAGCATGTGTGTATATGTGTGTACCTCAGCCGTGCCGTATGCTGGCTAGTCTGCGTCTTCTCTGCTTGTTCCATGTACTTTTGCGTCTCGCCTGCGCTTGTCTCTCCGCAAGTGGTTTACCCATCTATGTTTCTATATGTTTGAGCTAGATGGACACTTGAAGTTGAAGGTCAGCGGCAGATTCTTCGCCCACTGCACTTGATGGATGTACAGGTCCGCCATGGCCGGTCTGCAGCTTTCGCTGCTCGCTGTGATGCAAACGGAATGCGAGTTTGGTATGTAGCTAACACTGTCGGAAAGGGGAAGTGGCAAGGATCTCCCGACGTCAATCTCTCCGTCGCTGATTGACTCAATCATGATGGAGGAGGAGAGCGAAGAGGGTCACCACTCTGCGGAGAACTACCTTGGGCAAATCTCGCCGCCCATCGTGTACGTAGCAGCTAGAATGCCAATGGCCATGCAGAGACATGGATCTCATGGCAGTTCGACGTCTTGTCCGTAGCCATCGGATCGACTGAGCTAGCCCAAGCAAGCCACCCAGCCTGGCCAGGGCAGGGCAAGGCAGGGCAGCCTGGACACGCTCTCGGCGTAGCATTTTCTCTCTCCTCTTCTCCCCAACTGCTACCTCCCTCTCCCTCTCCCTCTCTTTCTGCTATCCTGCTCTGCCGTAAGGACCCTGACCCTACTTGGCCGTTGGGGCTAGCTACGCCACCAGGTGCTGGCCCATTCGTTAACCTGTCAACCCATGATCCAGGTCGTCTGCGTGCAACACCAACTTTGATGGCAGGACGGAGCGGAGGTCTGCCCCGATGACCACAGCGCCCAGCTCTCATCCCTCTTGGGGCGCGGGAGGTGGAGCAGACCGGCCGACTGACTGAATGGCGGCGGCCAGGAGGAGGATAGTGACATGCCACGTTTTGGTCCGAGCTGGTGAGGCGAAGGCCGTGAGGGAGATTGTTGCACACAAACCCACCTCAGGCCTACGCAAGTATGTGAGTAGTCAAACCAGCCCCGACGGTGACAAGACCATTGTACACAGGTCCAGTCTGACCAGTCGATGCGTGCCATGCCCGCAGCCATGACTGGATGGGATCTCTTAGTCTTGAACCGAAGCCGGGCAGCCAGCCAGCCAGCTGTGGCCATCCACTAGAAGAGCAGAGCAGAGGCAGAGCAGAACAACGGAATAGTGTAGAAGCTCGGGGAGCAGCATCCTCACCTGCGGCCGCGTGCATGTTCTCTGGCGAGATGGCCAATCACTCGGGGGTATTGCCATAGGCCATGCCTCAAAGTTCTCAGTGTGGTAGGCCAGATGAGGTCGCAAGGCGGCCGGAAGATCTCTCCACTGACATGACACGACCCGGGGGGCTGTAGATCGCCTGCGCCATTCTAGAAGTCCAATTGGAGGCGGTACCTGAACGAGATGAGGTTTTGCACTCTGGCTTGATACGGATTTAGAACACGATGTGAAGCCGTCGACGTTGAATCCCGCGTGGGCCGACATGTTGCCGTGCCGTAGAAGTATAATTTGTTTCGAGTATCTTTAGATGCTTATTGTACGCAGCACCTGGGAAACCGATCGTGGCAGGCGGGCACATTTGGGCGTCGCACCCATGGCCATGCCCTCCACGCCCTCCATGCCTCAGTGTCTTCTTGAGCATGCCGTGCTGCTCGTCACGACACCCTGTACCTCACTTCAGCCCTCACACTAGTCGGTGAAAGACAAGGACGCTAGCCCGAGGTAGCCAGTCGACATGAGAGATGAGAGGTGAGAGAGGCAGGATGCAAAGTGGACTCATCTGTGATGCTATGGTGTGGGGATCAGCACAGAGCTGCAGCCATTGTACTCCGAAGACCAAGCCAAAAAGCTTCGTCAAGGACTGCCTCAGTAATTCTATCAGATTGCTTGGGGTGACCACAGTCGGAGTCGTGGGGGCCCGTCTTCGGGGCCAGCCAGACCGTTGAAAGAGAAATGTACACAGCAAATGGAGACCAGACCAGGCTAGAGCGGCATGGTTGGTGCCCCTGGTACGAAACCGACGGTGACACAAGCGCAGGAAGAGGAAATAGTTGATTAGTCGAAACGAGCTACGGCTGCCTTCTCGTTTGTGCGTCACTATGTGTTTTCCCCAAGACCGTCGACCCGCAACGATCAGGTCAGGCCGTGACTGGGACAGTGGCGGTACGGTCACCAGCATCTTGATGTGCAGTTTAAGGCAGCGTTGCGCAGCGCGTGGCCGAGAATGAGGATATGGGTACGTGTCGCGAGTGCTGCACCAGCGAAGGTGACAGCGGCCATGTGTATATGTGTGAATGTGAGGCGGACGTCTTCCACCATGGAGCTTTCTGGCAGCCAGAGCGAGAGGTACACAGGCAACTCCTGTCTTCTCGCTCGTCATTAGTGCATCCGGTGCCCAAGGCCGGTCATGTCCAACCGAGTGTCTAAACACGTCTACCGGTGTACACGAGGCAGCGATAAAATTTGATCACATCCAAGATGCATCGCGATGGTACGAGGCGGTGGACCTCGGGTGGGAGTCGGTATCGGGTGGCAGCCCCAGCCGGCTGCCATTGCACTTGGGGGCCTTTACTTCCGATAGTAGATCTGCGCGAAGCCTGTCAGTACATGAACAATCAAAACCGATCAGACTGCATGAGAGTGGAACTGTCCCTTACCTTCTTGAATTGAAAGTGAAGTTGGAGGATGCCCTGCAGGGAGAAAGGGATAAGATTAGCTCAAGCCAAGAACCGGGGGTGACATGACGGAAGCGATGTGAAATGACAGAACGACAGCGGAAGAGAGGAAGGGGGGGCTGAAAGAGACGCCAGCGCGCGCGCATGTGCGTCAAGGCGCGGTTGAAGACGAGAAAAGATGGTGGTGACAAAGCTGCATGTTGGGAGTTGGCACTGGGCGGTCTGGCGGCAGACGAGGGAGGAAAAGCGGTCGGGCTCCTTGGTGGTCCGGCACTGAGGAGGGTAGTAGAGGGGGAAGACGAGGATGAGATGACGGTGAAGGAGGGTCGGTTCCTTCGAAAACGGCCGCGGGAGTTGGGGGCCGAAGAAGAGAGAGTGAACGCGCGTGTTGTCTTGTGGATGTCGATGTCGTCGTTGTCGTTGTCGTGATGGTGGTGGTGACAGGACAGACATACAGCCAGACAGACAGATAGAGTGACGGACATGCCTGTCAAGACGTCGCTTCGATCCCAGCGGGCGCTCTTCTCTCCTCTTGTCGTACCCCTTTGCTCCCCTTGTCCGTATCCCTGTTCTTCCCCATGTCTCCATCTCCAACTCCACACTCGTCCCAGGCCACCACTCCCATCCCATCCTCAGCCTGTCGTTCACCACCACCACCACAACCACCACAACCATCTCCATGTCCCCAAGTTTTTGTGCATATGCAAGTCGACTCCGCCACAGGTGGTGAAAAAGATCTTGGTGGGCACGTGAAGAACGAAAAACGGTGCAAGCAAAGCGCCACAGGCCTAGTACTCACCTTGTCGAACGAGCTCTTGAAGCCGCGATCCTTCTTGGCGCTGTAATCCCACTCCCGATCCACGATGCGAAACGCAATGTCTTCGTACGGCGGCCCCGCGATGAAACGGATCAGGCACGTGTCCTCTTCCCCTGCAGCCGCGAAGGATTCTCCCCTCTTCCTCCCGTGTTCTCGAATGATCTTGAACGTGGGTGCCTTGGTCTTGTCGATGAGTTCCGGGTAAAAGATGTTGAACTTGTAGCCCTGCACCACCTTGGGAGGCGGGTTGTCGTGGTCGTAGTGCGTCTGGTTGTACTTGTTCCATTCGTAGCCCATCTGCACGCGGTTGAAGTATTTGGGCTTCCGCGGCCTGTACTTGTCGGCCCACAGAGGCTTCGCGCCGCTGGACACGGCCTCCTCGGCGGTGAAAATCTCCTCGTCCTCGCCGACGCCTCTGGCAACCTCGCGGTCGTATAGAGCCTTGGTGGCCTGGGAAAAGTCCTCGTTTCCAGTCTGGGCGAATCGAGCGGTTCCTGGTGGCGCGCTGCCTTGCATGGCGGATGAAACAGGCACCGCCTTTGTTTCTGCCCTGCCAGGTGCAGCAGATGACAGGTGCGTGGCTGCTGATGCTGCAGGTCCCGAAATAGACTCGGTGTATGAATCTTTGGCCTGCTCCCCCAGAGCCAGTGCCTTTGCTTTTTCAGGATGCTGCAGCTTGAGCATTTCGGCCTTGCTCTCGCTGATTGCATCGCACACCTTCTTGAGCTTCGCCTTGGCCTTCCACACGAGCAGGCTGCGCAACAGCTGCTCCCAGTAGTCGACGTCGATGTCGTCGTTGGACCGCAACTTGGCTTTGATCTGGGATTCGAGGGCGTCGAGCTGCTCGTATGTCTTGGGGCGCAGAATCTTGTCGACGTCGTCCGACACTGTGCTAACGACCCGAGCATCCGGACCCTGTGGTTTCAGCTTCTGTCGGCGGTCTGCACAAATTGTTTGTAGCGACTTCCAATAGTCTCGGTTGCGGGCGTTCGTCTCCAGGGTGTGGTAGGACGTGATGTCAGTATCGAGGTCTTTGAGCTGTGATTCGTCCAGCCCCTGCAAGACGTCCTCCGGGGAAGGCACGCTGATGTGCAGGTCGACATCGTCGTCGTCGAAGACGTCGCGGTCGGTGTCGATGAAGCGCAGATTGAATGCGAGCAGGTCAATAGGTTTGGCTCGGCCTTCCCGGACGCGAATGTCGGCCTTCTTCTTGGCCTGTTTCAGAACGAACTTGTCTTCATCGGCCACAAACTGCCTGCTCTGCTCGTCCTGCGTCATGTAGCTCGCGTTGTTGCTGCTGTTGCCGTAACCACCACTACCGTTTCCAGTCGTGGTGGTGCTGTGACGTGACCTGGACGGCGGCGCAGAATAGGAGGGCTTGGAGACACGATTGTTGGAGTCGCGACGCGGAGATGTGATTGACGTCTCTCGTTCTCGTTCTCGATGACGGTCTCGCCGACTGCTGGGAGATCTTGATCTGCGCCCGGAGGAGGACATCATAGCTCTGCGGGCCGGGTCCATGTTTGTGGCGATCGTAGGGTTTGCGACAGCGGCACGGGTATCAAATTGAGGGTATATTTGCTGCGATTCGGGGTTGAAGGAGAGTAGGAACTGAAGCCAGCTGCTTGATGGCGGTCGTTTGGCCTCGGCAAATCCACTGTATCTGCCCTCCACTGCATTTACCTGGCGCGTCAGTGCGTTATCGAAAAGCACTCCACCGACGTCAGCGCTTTATCTCCACGTGACAGATCACGGGACTACTACTTCGGTCTGCTTACCTTCGTTTCAACTTCGGATGACACACCGAGAGGGTCTTGTACACCGAGACGAACTTGCACACCGAACCCAGCCCGCCCTCACCGAGAATTCCAAGATCGCCCACCTCGGGTGCTCGGTCAACGCTGCCGGACCACTCACAGCCACTAACAGCAGCCCACTAGAAACATCTCACAGGCCTGAACCCCACTAATCGAATCGGAATCTCATGGTGAATCTCCCGCTAAGCCAGGGCCCCAGAGCGCTAAAACCCCCCGCCGCCAGATGCGCGTCCAATTAAGCCGATTTCAGGAACTTGATGACGCACAAGACATCGGCCGATCGCAGGTTCTTTTCCAGCCAGATGCCCATCGTCTATCGTGAATTGCTACGGAGCGATGCCTTTTATATTTTCACGACACCATCTAGGTTTAGTAGTTTAATTTGCCTAGATGAACTAGGTAGCCTTGATGCCAATTCGTGTTTCAAACTTTGTGTGAAGAATTCCACATCGTCATTCCCAAGCTCCCACTCGCTCTTTGCTTCTTCGCTTCTTCCATTCTTCATGTTTTGTCGACGCGTCGTGTCCTCTAGCAACACGCGTTTCCTGACAGCTGCCGGTTGTGGTGCTTCTTCCGCTGCTGTGCTCACATCTCTTTCTACTTGGTGTCACCCTCGTGCCTCTTGTCTTCCCAGCTCTGCAGTCCGTCGGCTGTGCCCACGCAAACTGCCCACGTCCATCACTCCATCCATCATCGCCACCACCCGGTTCTTTGGCGCAATGCCCCCAAAGCAGAAGCGCAAGTCTGCGCCCGCCGCCGAATCCAGCGACTCGGGTCGCAAGAGGACGAAAACTGAGCAGAACGGTTCGGCTGACTCCTTGCGCCAGCCGCACCCCTTCCACGAGGACGCCGAGAAGCATGGCATCGTCCTGCGCAAGTTCTACCCTCACGAGATGAGCAACGACAGAGCCCGCGCCTACAACAACAACGAGCTGCCTCGACCCATCGAAGAGCTGACGGCCGCGCTGGAGGAGACGTCCAAGGCGCGCAAAGCCGTAAAGACCAAAGACGCTGTCGTCCACTGGTTCAAGATGGACCTGCGCACCACCGACAACCGCGCCCTGGCCCTCGCGAGTGACAGGGCCAAGGAAGCTGGAGTGCCGCTGATCGCAATGTACATTGTCAGCCCCCAGGACTACGAGGCTCATCTTACGGCTCCGATCCGTGTCGACTTCATGCTGCGGACCCTGCATGTGCTGAGGGAGGATCTTGCCAAACTCGACATCCCCCTCTACGTCGAGACGGTTGAGAAGCGCAAAGGAATCCCGGCGAGGATCGTCGAGCTCATGGGCCAGTGGGGGGCCAGTCACCTGTTCGCAAACATGGAGTACGAGGTCGACGAGCTGCGCCGGGAGGCGAATATGGTCCGTATGTTTGCGGACCGTGGGCTCTCGTACGAGGTCCTGCACGATACGTGCGTCGTCCCGCCGGGCCAGCTGACGAGCGGTGCGGGCAAACAGTACGCCGTCTACTCTCCCTGGTTTCGCTCCTGGGTCCGCCACGTGCACGAGAATCTGGACCTGCTCGAGCTCTACGACCCTCCGGCGAAGAACCCTGCGAGCGCAAGAGAAAAGTACGGCGGCCTGTTTGACTCGGAGATTCCCGAAGAGATCGAGGGGAGGACGCTCGACGACGGCGACAAGAAGCGCTTCCGCGCCTACTTTCCACCGGGAGAGCACGAGGCGCGGAGTCGTCTGCACAAGTTCTGCGAGCAAAAGGTCGGCCAGTATCACAGCAAGCGCAACATCCCCCACGACTCTGGGACGTCGACGCTCTCCGTGCACCTCGCAAGCGGCACCATCAGCTCCAGGACCTGCGTGCGTTACGCACGAGACCGGAACAAGACCAAGAAGCTGGACGCCGGCAACGAGGGAATCCGGGTATGGATCAGCGAGGTGGCGTGGAGGGACTTTTACAAGCACGTCTTGGTGAACTGGCCGTACGTGTGGTACGTCGGACGCGCTTTCTCCTCTTGTTTTCTCCCTTTCTTCCGCAGTGTCGAGGTCGCTGACAGGTCCGTCCAGCATGAACAAACCCTTTAAGCCAGAGTACGCAAACATCGAGTGGTCTTACGACATGGACGACTTCAAGGCGTGGTGCGACGGCAAGACGGGCTTCCCCATCGTAGACGCGGCGATGCGCCAGATGCACGAGATGGGCTGGATGCATAACCGATGTCGCATGATCGTCGCCTGCTTCCTCGCAAAGGACCTCCTCATAGATTGGCGCATGGGCGAGCGTCATTTCATGGAGAACCTCATCGACGGAGACTTTGCGTCAAACAATGGCGGCTGGGGCTTCTCCGCCAGCGTGGGCGTCGATCCTCAGCCGTACTTTCGCATCTTCAACCCCCTGCTGCAGAGCGAGAAGTTCGACCCCGAGGGAGAATACATCCGGAAGTGGGTGCCTGAGCTAAGGGGTATCAAGGGCAAGGCCATTCACGACCCTTATGGTCGTGGCGCAGCCTCCCAGGCGAAGAAGGCTGGATACCCTGAGCAGATGGTTGAGCACAAAGGCTGTCGGGAGCGCGCTTTGGCGGCGTATAAGCGCGGTCTGGATAGAGATGATCTATGAAGACCCACTACTTGTTGAGGGTTATGTGGGTGTGATTGTATTGCTGTAAGATGCTCCGAAGCTTGTTATAATATCTGTCATCGCTTCTGTAGTCTTCCCATACGAAGTCAAGATAGCGGCTGTGGATGAAGAGGCAACTTAGTAACGGTGATTGATTGTGAGCCAGTTCATAGACCTTCCCGTGAACCCCAACGTAATCCGACTCGCCATAGCTTATCTATGTCACTTTCACGCCCGTGACATAGCAATTGACGGTTTGACCATAGTTGTAGAATCTGGGGCTCTCGCAAGAAAAGAAGCAAATGTCTGTCTGTCACAAGAGGTAGGATTCAGCAAGGTACGATTGTCGAAAAGACAGATAATATAACATCAGAAGATGGCTTATTTAGGTACCGTCCACGGTATGTAGAAAACGGTTTTCTGTCACTTGTAATACAAAGATTGATACAGCATCACAAGCGAACTCGCAGAGAAAAGGGCGGATGTGACAAAAGCAGCCAGCTTGGTAGCCTGAAGTCAAACAAAAGGCAACCCATTTCATGATGTCTCGGTATTCAACTTTTTCGCTCTTTTTCGATATGCTAGTCTCCGAGTTGCTTTTCTTCTATCACGATAGTGTTCAACACCGTTCACTGAGGCCATGATGGAAGTTAACCATGCATTCTGAATTCGGAAGATTGAGAAGTGGAATCACAAAGGATACAAACGTCAACAAAAGCCAATGAACACTCAACAGGGAACATATTGACTCGGCATAACCGAACATAGTTTGAAAATCTCATTACCGCTTGAAATCCAGAGTTCAAAAGGCCAGATGGCTTAGGTGCTAAGCTGGAGGACTCTGCAAGTTCCCGAAGTAGATCCTAGATAAGCACGGTCAATGTTGTCGTGGATTTCTCAGTCTACTTACTGCGGATAAATTTAATGGCGCAATTTTACCTTGTTTCTGTTGACATAATAGAGGTTGGCAATTCGAGGAGTCATCGCAGTAACCCGGGTCTACGCAAGACGCCATTGTGCCGAGGCCCTTATGGCCTACCGGACTTTCCCAAGTTGACGAAATAATTTTGTGTGTAAGCACAATCTGCCAAGGCCAAGAAGACTTGTAAGAATACCTCCGTCAGAGGGCTGTATTCCTTTCATCATGTGTCGCGATCGGGACTCAAGGCCCTTGATGCCGGATATTGCCATGTCAGACATCACGAAATGTGTTTCGACAAGAACGCATCACTGGTGGAAAACGCTCAAAGCTCATATAAGTTTTTTGGTACCGAGAGGTCCCGATATATAGTCATGTGTTCCGACGTTCCACACCCGATGGCCCGATGCAACCTCGGAAGCTGGTGCTCCGGCTCAACCTTGTCTCCCGAAATTTGCTGGCACCGTTCAGGGCCACATTCGAATACCAGACTGAGGCTCCATTGGCCGCATCCTTCAGTGCTCATGTGGTCTATCCCGGCATCTTAACTTGGGTTGCATGATCCCAGTGAGCCGGTCCGACGGTGCCATGTTCCTCGTCGAGCCTCACTCCCACCTGCGGGTCCAGCCACGCCGACCTCGAATCCGGAAACAGTGGGAGACATTAGGGCTTGCGAGGTTTTGAGACTCAGGAAAGGCAGCGGAATATCTTGGTGTCACGCTATGGTCGCAGCCACCGATCGGTAGCGATCCGAGAATCAACTGCAGGCACACGGGGCTTCATGGCTTGTACACGAAATGGGAATGGCCGCACGGAATGGAGGGTTCCATGGACATACTCGTTCTTCCTCTCGTCTTGATATCCGACGGCAGTTTATCTTGGCAATTTACAGCCAGCTATATATACTAGGTAGCCAAGCCAACTAGTAGAGAGACTCATCCAACCTTCACATCTCCCTCAGCAACCACCCTAGAACCCCAAGCACCATGAGATCTCTTCTTACTCTTAGTGCTCTCGCCAGCGTTGCAGTCGCCCAGACCGCGGGACCTTGGTCTCAATGTGGCGGCCAAGGCTGGTCTGGTGCCACCACCTGCACCGCCGGGTACACCTGCACCTTCAGCAACCAGTGGTACAGCCAGTGTCTCCCGGGATCCAGCCCGCCGCCGGCTAGCACTACCTTGACGACCGTCACCTCTCGAGCCTCTTCGACCACCACGGCTCAGCCCACCTCCACTTCGGCTCCGGCTCCGGGCGGTGGATGGAAGTGGTTCGGTGTCAACGAGGCCGGTGGCGAGTTCGGCGAGAAGACACTCCCAGGCACGTGGGGCAAGGAGTTCATCTTTCCGGATCCCGCTACCATCTCCGTAGGTCCCACAATGGCTTGAGGAGATGTCAGAGCTGACATCAAACTACCAGACGCTTCGCGGCCAAGGCTACAACACTTTCCGCATCCAGTTCAAGATGGAGCGCCTGACGCCCAACTCCCTGACTGGCGCCTTCAACACAGCCTACCTGCAGAACTTCACCCAGGCCGTCAACGCAGTCACCCAAAGCGGTGGCTGGGCGGTTCTCGACCCTCACAACTACGGCCGCTTTTACGACAATATCATCACCGACACCGCGGCCTTCCAGACCTGGTGGACGAACTTTGCAGCGCAGTTCAAGAACAATGACAAGGTCATCTTCGACACGAACAACGAGTACTATGGCATGGACCAGACTCTGGTGCTGAACCTCAACCAGGCTGCAATCAACGGTATTCGTGCAACTGGGGCGACGCAGTACATCTTCGTCGAGGGAAACCAATGGTCCGGAGCGTGGTCGTGGACGACCGTCAACGACAACATGAAGGCTCTGACCGACCCGCTGAACAAGATCGTGTACGAGATGCACCAATACCTCGACTCCGATAGTTCCGGAACGTCCGAGGCTTGTGTCTCGACTACCATTGGTGTTGAGAGAGTTCAAGCTGCCACTGCCTGGTTGAGGCAGAACGGCAAGATTGGTATCCTCGGAGAGTTCGCTGGCGGGCCTCACCCGCAGTGCCAGACCGCCGTCAAGGGACTCCTGGACTACCTGAAGGCCAACAGTGATGTTTGGACCGGAGCTCTGTAAGTTTTCCTCATGCCTGTGAGCGTGGAACTTTGACTGATGCTATACTAGCTGGTGGTCTGCTGGGCCCTGGTGGGGTAGCTACATGTACAGCTTTGAGCCACCCAGTGGAGTTGGTTACACCTACTACAACAGCCTTCTCAAGAACTATGTTGCGAAGTAAGGAGTAGGAGCTTTTTGAGGTTGCTTTGCAGGTCGGATTGTGACACCAAACCGAAAAATCAGAGAGGGAAGCTGGACACAGGGAGTTGCGACACTTACATACATTCACTGTATCTACTTTACCCGTACATACGTATTCTTTTCACCATACAATACACTTATACACAGCAATCTGAGCTGACCATGATGGAGCTTGCGTCGTCAATGTGTGTGTCATTGTATGCATTTACAAGAGGCAGCAGCCGGAGAGACGTTTCGGAGGCCGGGCCGAGACCCGCTTAATTATGCCGGAGTAGTGGATCCCCTTATCCACGGCGTGTGCCGGATGGGTGGCGAGCTCCCGGAAACCCATCACCACGATGACAGAAACGCTCGGATGCACGGAAAGGAATCAAGGGATTGAACCAATAATTGCGGGCTTCGAAACATGTGTTTCAATGTGAAATGATGAGCATGCAGCTATAGAGTCGGCTACGGAAAAATAGCGCCTTGCGGAAGTGTGCAAGACCTGAAGTTACGGGCACTGGATATTATCTGGACATACAGTTTTTAAGTAGAAGTAGGAAAGCAAAGAGAGTCAGATAAGACCACCAGATCACACCGTAAGTCACGTGTCCAAACAGCTCTACCCGAGGGTGAGGGGACTACCTCTTTGAGCACCGCCAGGGCTGAAGAGAAGGGGTAAGCCGAGGAATCCGGACAGTAATAAGATGGCTAGTCGGGCAGCAGAAGACAATGTATAGCTGGATGACTTTCACAGATATGTGTCATGAGGCTACGCAAAACCCTCGACTGTCGCGGTGAGAGGACCTGGGGCTAGTGGGGAGCGTCCTCCCAGTTTATTACCAGGGGCTGTCGTCGCAATACCCATCCCGAACGCGAGACAGGGTGGTAGATTCGAAGCTACAGCAGCTCTGCACCGGGTATCACGACTACATCCGCTTTATCCGGAAACACAACTATAGCTAGTTTCTGGCAAAGTCGGGAGCTACGAGCAGAAACGCGAGCGTGTGGCAACCGCTGGGCCGAACCTCACATAACTCCAACACCCGAGACATCCAATAGGGCCAGCAATGAGAAAGCCCAGAAGGTCTACGTGGTTTCTGCATGAGAAAATATGTTCAACTGAAGGTTTAATAGAAGCTCCGGGGCGAACAACTGTCATTCATCTGGGGCGTTGCGCCAGATGTGCCTCAAAGGCGCAATGGAAAATGACCAGCGTTTCGAACACTTCCCGATCTGGAAATACCGAGTCAGGAAATGAAGCAGATACCGTGGGAACCGGTGCGCAAAACGTCCTAACGGAGTGTTCCAATTATAGCATCACAGGGTTTCACGCGTCGATGATCAGACGGGAAGTCTAAACTGGTTCCCTTTCAGATCAGACGTTGCTCAATAAGCTCAATTCATGAATCACGGCAAGTCCACAGAATCCGAGGCAAGTTGGCAGGTCAAGTGCGCTCTATGCTTTTCCCACCTTTTTCGACGTTATCATTCAGCTGCTGTACCTAATACCAGTGTATTGAGTCTTCTCATCGCGCGTTTGGGATTCCTTTCCAGTCTTCAGAAATTGTATTTGGATATGGAAAAATAGTGAAAGCTACTCTATCAAAGAGCAAATGAGATATTCTCCCTAGAACTAAAAGAAAACAAGAAGAAAGTGTTTACAATAGTCCACCAAAATGTCCATGAATATGTGCAGTGTAAAAACACGCCCGCGTCAAGCGAACAGCGTGATCACCAGCCCCAATTCGTCATGATGTTCCGTCGCTTACTGAAGCTTACGCGTCTGCGGCGATCGTATCGTCCGCTCTCAACCGCCTTGCGAGTCAGGTCACCAGCTCCACCCGCGGCAACTTCTCCAGCGTTGGCCGCTCCAGAATTTGGACCGGCGTCTTTGCCAGCCTCCTTCGCAGCAGCGGCAGCGCCGCCACCACCCAGGGTAGCCTCCGGATCGTCGTTATTGCCGTTGGCCTTTCCATCGGGTCCAACGGCGGCGGTACCGTTTCCGGCTGCGGCACCAGGACCGGCAGCACCACCAAGAGCGCCCTCGGCCTTCTTCTTGGCTTCGTCCGCCTTCTTCTTTGCATCATCCCTGGCCTTCTTTGCAGCGTCGTCTTTGCCTTTCTTTCCTTTGGCTTTGCCATCAGGACCAATTTCGGCAGTACCGTTGCCAGCAAGACCGACCCCTTTACCCTTGGCGTCCTTACCCTTCTTTCCCTTGCCTTTACCCGGAGGTGCCGGATCAGTGCCGTTAGCGGCGGCAGCACCAGGACCAGAAGCTCCGCGTTGAGCCTCGGCCTTCTTTTTTGCGTCGTCGGCCTTCTTCTTGGCATCGTCGCGAGCCTTCTTTCCAGCATCGTCCTTACCCTTCTTCTTCCCGCCAGGGCCCGCTGTTCCGTTTCCGGCGAGTCCCGGAGGAGGTGGTGGGGGCGCTTCACCTTCAGGGGGAGGTGGCGGCGGCCCACCATCAGCGGGAGGAGGAGGAGGAGGTGGCGCTTCACCTTCAGGCGGTGGAGGCGGAGGAGCTTCGCCCTCGGGAGGAGGAGGAGGAGGAGCGCCATCAGGAGGAGGAGGAGGAGCAGCGTTCGGATCAGGAGGAGGAGGAGGCGCTCCGTCGGGTGGTGGCGGTGGCGCCGTGCCGTTTGCCGGAGGAGGAGCGGCGTTGACATCCGGGGGAGGAGGAGGAGGAGTCTCGCCGTTTGGTGCTGGTGGCGGTGGCGCCGTGCCGTTGACATCCGGAGGAGGGGGAAGAGCCTCGCCATTGGGAGGAGGAGTAGCCGCACCGCTTGCCTCAGGAAGAGAAGCCGGAGCAGCACCAGCACCAGCACCTTCTGCTGCCACAGGCGCAATCTCAGGAGTTGCATCTATATACCCGGTCAGCCAAGCTGGAAGATTAAGTAAGTACAACTCCAAACTCACCCTGTGCTCTATCGTTTGTGCTCAGCGCAGATAGAACGTTGGTGACATCCATTTTCTGCACCAGGTTCCGCAGGCTGAGACCACCAGACTTTACCGAGCCATCATCCAAAGCCCGCTTTGTGTCCTTCGAGGCTTCGGTAATGCGAGTGTCTAAGTTGGCGGCAACGGCCGCATTGAACAGCAACGCCGTGACGACGGCTTGCTGCCAGGGAAGAAGGCGAACCATGTCGCCTAGGGTTCGAATATGATCGGTTTATGAAGACTGATATCCGTTGATTTGATAGAAGAAAATGGTCTGAGGCATCAAGCCTGGCAGATGATGAAAAGGAAACAAAGACAAGCCCAGTCTATGGGTTGGAGAAAAAGAAAAGAACGAGAAGAGAAAACCGAGGAATAATATAAAGGGTGAAAAAGAGAGTTCTGAACCACGAGAGAAGGGATGAAAGAGGCCGGGTCTAGTTATAGTAGTGCTCAGTGCATCGTGGGGAGGTGGGCAACTTCATTACCTTGCCTGGTTGCAGAGGTTACTGGTCTGCAGGGATTTTCAGGGCTTCATCAAGTTCGAGGGCATAGGAAGCCCGTGCTGTGTTCGACTGAGGCAATGTTTGAAATCTTGGCTGTACCACAAACATGGGTGCCAATGATGCCCTATGAGAAGAAAAGACAGTACAATCGGCATCCATGTCGAGCCCGGACACAGACAGTGGACAGGTGTTCGGTGTGCAACGCGGACATGACTGGAGAGACAATTACATGGTTCGCCGGGATTGCGGTTTGTAACCTTGCGAAAAGAAACGACGCTGTGACAAGCTTCGATGGGCATGCAGGTCCAAATTTAGACATCCCAGAGTCGAGACGATCCGATCCTGTCTCGAGTGTGGACGAAGGGTGCGAAGGAGGGATCATCAAGTCAGTCTTGTAGTGAACGGACTACGGACTGCCGTCGATAAAGACAGGACTAGTAGACAAGCTTATTCATGTCAGGATAGCGCTTGTGTATGATTTTCGAGTCGACGACAGCGATCCAGATGGCAGCGATCTCAAACAGGGCGTGCGGAGACACCTCGTGTCCGTGATGTCGAGCCTGGTCGCTCCTTGGTTGGTTGGGGGCCAAGGGATTTGCCCGCCAAACGGAGATCTGGATCGTGATGAACAAGCCTTCCTGGCTCACCCCAGAAGAACACCCCGGAGCCGAGGCTCGTTAGTCCGCAGTGCTCGAGGACAAAACCGTACCACGCACCTAATAGTGCCATGGTGGTTTCGTTGACAGGCGAGCGCGGGAAGCAGTGGCCTCTCTGGAGGACGAACCGTTTCAGACGCCAAGCAGGGTCTGCCCGGAATAGCCTCATGCTGTAGAGAGCTTCGTGAGTCCCTCGAAAGTGGCTGAGCGCGCTGTCACACCAGGTCGCAGAAGTGTGCCAAATGAGGGTGGCAAAAGATTGAGATTCATCGGATGATTATCTCAGGAGTCGATAACCCTGTTCAGTTTCATCCCTAACAGCTTTGCCACCGGTGTCCGCACCAACAATGATAGGGCACTATTATTGACGCCGAATTACCCTTGGCTCGTCTCATCCACCCGAGCCACACGCCTGGAACAGGAACTTTGAGAAGCCGAATAATCAGAGTCAGGCTCGTTGGCAGCGTGGCCGAATTCATCAATTGATCAGTCTCCGTCATCTGAAAGATCAGTCTGTCAATCCTGTGTGCCCACTCTGCCCGCAAGTACTGCACACCAAGGTTTTGGGGTGACGAAAAGATGACAGAATTTCGAGTTTGGTCTTTGGCTACGGCGATTCATGGAAACACAATGGAGTGGTGGGTTGCTGACGGGACAGCACACACACGTATCGTCATCAAATATTCTTGGAAACTTGGGTTACCACAATCGAATCTGAAAGCTTTCACATCGCCATCGCACCCCTGCCGGTGGGATCGTATGGTTACCTGCATGTGAGTCAAGTAAATGAACGGAAAAGTTTCGCCCATCTTCCGTGATTTGACCAAGACAACAAGCATGCTTGACTGAACCTTTTGCCGGCAGCGTTCTCAGATCTAACCTACCTCGCAACCTTGCATGACTTCCATGCAAGCGCCTGGACCGAGCGGCTGATCTTCGTTCTCTCGACTGTGACGAGTGGCATAGTCCAATACGACCGTCGTGAAATGCTTGCTTTTACCAACTTCTCGCACGCACAATGTCGAAGGTTGCTCAGCCACAGCAGTTGTCTCAAATCTTCATGTTAATGTCTAGAGACCATGCTACCCATAGCGGCTGCTGAGTCGGAATACGGGTGCCAGTGACACCTTCAACGACCGTGAAAGTTTCTCAGAACATGAAGATTCTCGGCGCAGGTGGTTTGCACTGAACAGTATGTTTAGGTGCAAGTGAAGAGATCACCCATGGCTGAAAAAAACGTGACGCTTACTAGCAGAATTCGCGCTTCCCTTCCGCTTCTTTTGACAACCACCAGTACCCAAGAGGGGGACAGATGAGGTGTCACAGGCCGTAAGAGGAAACGCAACTGACGCAACCCGGCCGAGGAGAAACCGCCGAAGCGTAGGCATATGTGAACTTCCCTGCCCCAGGACTCACACACCTTCGGCCATCGCACACCATGTCTCCCCAGAAACGGAGCGATCTCGCCGATGGCAATGATGTGAGAAGTAGAAGGCGAAGGCGGCCGATTATGTGCATACATTGTCGACGCAAAGGAATACGAGGCAGCGTTTGCTGAAGATTGCAACAATGACATCGGGGCTGCTCGCTTAGACTTACGCAAAGATGCAATGCCACCTTCACCATGTAGCGAAAGACCGGGCTATGGAACAAATAGTAACTTTCGCTGCGAGACCTTCAAATGCTTTATTATGTGTGGCCCTCGATAACGAGCAACACTGTGTGTCTGTACAATGCTGAAATGCGGAGGCTGACGATGTGGACTTTGCGGCCTGAAGAAGCTGGAGTTCCGTTGATAAGCACGCTGTCGGATATGTCTTGAGCCTAATGGGTTTCCTCCGTTCCCGGACGATGATGCCTATCCTTTTGAAACCAGGCACGAAACCTATTGCCAGTGGCCTACGCTTCTTTTGTCGATTTCTCGTTTTCGTTATTTGAATCTGCAAATCATTGAAGTTGGACTTTCTGCAAGTGGGACTTGCGATACTCTCACTTGCATGCCTCGTGTAGGAAAGTCCGACCATGTCACAATGGGCGAGAATCTGTACAAGCTAATGAATTGATCAAGCCAGAAGTGATGATCAGATCGGTCACCCCGGACAACTTCACTTCAGGCCGCAAGACTCCTCGCGAAGTTGAAGCTTAATCAGGATTTGGGGGAGCAGGGCCATCTATTTTTGTTTCATGTCAATAATGACCCTGACAGGACTTCTGCGTCCGAACATTCCAGGACAAAACCACTCGCAGCTAGATTTGGAACTCGAAGTGCTAGGGTATCCCAGTGACAACAGAGCCCTCAGAGAAGTGACTGATGGCTTAAGGCTTGTTTAGGTCAGTACGCTCAGGGATGCTGCTTGCAAATGAACATGTGGCATAATCCGACACGTAATGCCTAGTACCGCTTACAAGAATACGAAACTCTCCGCCGGAATACTTCCTAAGCGCATTGTTCTTCTAAAATCTACCTCTCATAAATTGGTGCACTACCTTAACAACACTTGCACCTCTAGTTATAAAGTCTGACGTGTACCAGAGGCTTTACCTGTGCCTCAGGATTATGTGACCGGCTATGGTCGTGTGAGCCCTTGCGCAAAGCTCCCAAAGCTATTGCCCAAGGGGGCTGGGTTCATTCTGTCAAAATATCATCACGAGAAGTAAGTCGAAGAATGTGTTTTCTTCCCGTCATCGTGGTCTGCCCCTACGACCCACCATCTACGAACCACCGCCAACAACAGTCATCATACCTAGTTTCCGAATTTTTGATCAAAATAGCTTGAATAGGAAAATTCTATAGGTAAAGTGTGTGATGAAGTTGCATAGGTAAACCAGATTGACAATATCAAAACCTGTATAGCCTTGAACAGAGGCGTGTTGAAGATACCTTAATGCTTTACAAGGCGTTCATGTATATACAATCACCAAATCTGTTGACGTGGAATAAGTTGGCATGTTATTGAAGCTGACAGCCACCCATAGGTAGGCCTCGAGTACCTAGCCGGTGATCAAACAGACGTACTTACCTCGGGCTGAACAACGCGTAATACACAGCAAGACTCACCCTATGCACCTATATTGTCACTTTATGTACTTAATCGTACAAGAACCAGAGTCGGGTTGATGAAGTTCAACCAACTGGGGGCGGTCTGGACGAGAGAAGGTTTTATATCAATTCAGCCAAGCATCCAAGTAAAGTAGTTCTGTGAAGGTACAAATTTAGGTTACAAGGAAGCTAGTGAAACTACTTCAAGCAAGACACGCTGCGATAGAACAAAGATTTTCGAACGAGGCTAATGCCAAGTTAGTGACTAGGGTTGGTGTTTCAGACAAGAAGTATTACTTGAAGCGAAATGTCACAGTTGGATATGGATTCAATCACACATATGTTTGTTCTACCTAACATCTTGAGGATATACCCTACAGGCTTGTAGTCATAGTCCCCAAGGAAGTTGTTTTAGAAGGAATTTGGTTGACCTCGCTCTTAGTGAGTTTTAGTGAGTTGAATTCAAGACCTAAACTGAAGTCCTTGGAGGGATGTTGAATCCTCACACTAGGACGGCATTCAACTCTCATTGTGGCCAAAACAGTTTCTCCCATCATCATTGGCAATTTGGACACCTGCTGACGTCTTTTTCTCACTACCAGTTGGTAATGAACGTCGGCACGTCCTCACAATCTGAAGGCGGCCCATTGGTGGCAGAGGCATTCTCTCTCTTGTTGACAATAGCCCCCTCCGGGGCAGCGGCAGCGATTTCACAACGCTTAACCCGCTTGAGCTGTGGCGAGATAGAGTTAGCAATGACTCACGTATAAAAGCATAGGTGCTTGGTGGCGTACCTGAACAACACCGCCTGGGGCAATGTGAGCCAAGTCGTCAAGAGAGCGGACGATCAAAACCTTAGTGCCAGCAGTTTCCTGACATCGTCAACGAATTGCCTAGACTTCAAGTCCATGAATAGGCAGCTTACCGGGGCTGGCGCTGCCATGGCCAGGGCAACGAGGCCGATAATGACGGAGACGGACTGCATATTGGCAAGTAATTTCTCTTTGAGAGATTGGGGATTATTGAATGATAGTAAATGAATTGAAGTAGTTGATGGCGTAGGTGTGTCTTTGTGTGTGAAAAGAAGCGTCGGAGTTCTCAGGAGGAGGGCGTCTATTAAATAGTTATTCCAACCTCCATCACAGAGCTGCTGGAGGCCCAAGGTTGACTCGGAACTTACTGCTTTCGAGAAAAAGCAGCATGTCGCCATGTCTACATGTGAAATCATGCCATCTTGCGTTTCCTTATTCCTGGGGTCTTACGAATGCTCGAAGTTCCCACCGCTGGAGACCTCAAAAATAGTGTTCAATCAGAAGCTAATGAGTGAAGCAAATTTTGCGAGCTACTTGCCAATGCCGATAGAAACGACGAGGGCCAGTATCAAGATGATTCTTCCGTCACAATAGCCAGGATAACTAGACTCCATACTTCCTTGCTGACTATCTGTTCAGAAGATTGTGCAAGGAAATGGGCAAGAGTAACCATCATCTCATGCCCGGACTGTAGTGTCCGCTCAGCCCGCTGATATTTGCCGAGAGTCAATACAACAGCTGGTGGAATGCCTACAGAAGCAGTGTATTGCGGAGAAAGTTCAGTGGAAATTGTCTTCCCGACTTGTTACTTTCTTGCTGCTTAGTCTATCCACTTAGTGACGAAGTAGTGTGATATTACAGTATCATGTTGAAGTGAGGCTCTCCCCGCCAACTCCCTTTTGATGTACTGGAATCAAAGCATGATTCCATGCATTTGTTCACCGCTTCCCCTCTTCAAAGAAAGCTAGAGACTCCCTAATGCTTCGCAGAACTGTATTCTTGCGTTATCAATTGCAGCTCATCAAAGTCAGGGTTACGAAGATCATCACCAGTAACGGAACGGCTCGGCATGAGCGTTGACGCCGCCAAAACTCAAAGAGACGGCAACAGAATCAATTTCACAACTAGGTATGTAGCGAAACATGGAGCCGAAGCTTCCCTGACTTGATATCAGCTTTGCTTAATCTTTGATGTTCACCGGTATTTTGACGTCACCGGCTGTGTAATAAGAGACCTGTCTGCGGACTCGCTGGAAGCCTGTGCTGCTGTATGCAGAAACGACAGAACCTATGCTTACGCATCTGAGTGGCTGGAAGGGATAAATCACAGGCGAACTAATCCATTAAGTTTAGTCTGCTTTTTGAGTTGGCCTCCGAGTGGGCGGCTTCTCGACTGGTTACTGCACTACTTCCAGTTGGTGAGGGGAGGGACGTGATCTGGGATATGCCAAATCGTCTTCTGGCATGCTCGAGTCATATGATTAATGCCGATCGTGTGAATAATGCAGTCGCCTTCCAAATCGGCGTCCAAAAATGGGACTTCGGGGGTTAGCTTTGGATATAGACTGGACCTGGTGTTCGACCTTGACCATATGGGATTCAGGAGCAACAGCCATTTCACCTCTCCCTCCAAAACATTTTTGATTAAGGAATTATAATGGCCTCGGTGAAGGATGAATCTGCCCAGTGGCTTCTTACATGCAATGATGCTGAAGCAGATCGAATGGAGCGGTCGAGCAGGGCCCAGTCTGACAACATCACGTGGAGAAGAGCGCGCCTATCACTTATTCTTTTTTTCTGGCTGATGGGCACACTGATTATGGGCTGGACGTACGCCGAGCACCGAGTCTCCAGAGCAAAACGGCTATGTGGTCAGCTGCTGTACAGTAAGTCTGACAACTCGACTGCATAGACTGATGTAGCCAGGCCGACGAAGGCATTCTCAACTTACTGTGATGCTCACTGTACATCATATAGGTCCAGCTCAAGATGTCATCGAATACCGATTACACACATTTACACAAGGTTTCGGTGATGGAGTCACCGAGTACTACGGCCCTCCTTCTGAGGAGATGGACAGGCGATGGGCTGAGCTCTGGCACTGTGAGCTGGTACGACAGCGGTTTGATCTACTTGGAGAGCTAACTTATGTGTTCTTTTTCCAAAAAGTCAGCGTAGGGGAAGCAATCACCAAAGATGAGGCCCAGCGTCTCTCCAATGCAACCTCGACCCTCGGCCCAAGGCATCCGGATCTCTATTGGATCAAACTAGATGTTTTCCACCAACTTCATTGTCTCGTACGCGCGAAAACCCCCCAATTGTCAACTCATGCGGATCTTGTTCTGACTTTCATGCACACAGAATGCTCTCCGAATGTCGGTCTGGCCTGACTACTACGCGGACGATTACCACGCAGCCATACTCAAGAAAGACCATCTGGCACATTGCATTGACTCCATCAGGCAGTCTATTATGTGCCACTCGGATGTGACGCCACTGGTTCTTCAATGGGATGAAGAGCTGCAGAAGAGCCGCCACCGGGCAAATATGCCACATACTTGCCGCGATTTCAACAAAATCAGGGACTGGGCGAGGAAGCGAGCCATCGCACAGATGACGTATGGCGGAGATTGGACGGACCCTGACTTGCACGTGGACGGACTAAGAATGCAGGAGCCTTGAACGGAGGATCAAAAGAACAGGATCTGCCACATTTTCTCACTGCAAGGGTCCAGCAACAATTCAGAGTCCGACGGAGAGACTTTTACTTTGTACGTCAATTGTTGTGAAACACGTCAGCAGAAGGAATAGGCTTGCGCTGCCGCATTTCAAGACACTGAATGACTCTGACATCCTATGACGTTGCCAAATATGAGAAGCAATACCGAGGATTCTTCTTGTTAGTGCTGCTGCGGCTAGTCAGAGTGAAAGGATTGGGGAGGGGGTCTCTGTTGATGGTAATGTCCACGGCCAAAGTCACCGCCCACACTCTTCTCTGATTGTTCAATCTTATTCAAGAGAGTTGTGTCATGATAACGTTGTCGTTTGCGAGCGCTCTGGAGAACCATTCCCGACGCGGTGGCGGCGCGTCTGCCGTTGGGATTCTGACACTCCTGGACCCCGGTCTTGTTGCTGTATGCAGAATAAAGACTTTGCGAGAGCATGAACAAGGAAATCTTGTATGAATGCAGTTCCGTTTCGGGCACCACAACAGAAGCTTTCTGCTTTCCAAGAGGCTGTACGTGGGGCCTCTCCTGATTTCCACGTCCAAAAACTCACCATATACCCTGCTTCATATGCGTAGGCTCAATATGCCAGATTCGTCAACCAGAGCAACATGAGACGGTGACGCACAAGGTTCCGGGCTTCTCGTCGGTCGTGGGAGCCAGCGAAAAATCCGCCAAACTCTCGTCTTGTCGATGACAAAGTATCTGGAAGCTTCAACAATGGACCGTTCACCGGGTTAATTTCTCTTCCCCTTGGGGTAAATTCCGCAGTCACACCTTCAGACGACCCGCAAGCTATAGGGCATACAAAGTTCTTGCAAGCAGACCACCATTGAGCGCGTTTGCCGAATCCGAACTAGCAACAATCCGAGACACGCTCATTAGCGGCGAAATTACTTGGACGTGTTCCTCCTGTTCGAGTCAGAAGAAACGGACCGAGGGCTGAAGTTAGTTTTTTGGCCTGTATTGAGCGGGGAGAATCAAGTTCCACCATGAAGACTGAATACGGCAACGATAGTCAGCCTCTTCTCCAGAGATACGAATGCAATGCACGTCAAGTTTCAATCAACGAAGCTATTCACAGAAAAGATGTAAATTGCAGCCAAGACGCGCGTCATTGAACCATCCTGAATACCACAGAGACCGAAAAAGTGGTGTCCGCATCAGTAAAAGCTCCCTTCTGATTAGTACACCGACCCTCTACGGTGACCATATGGTAGTATAGCTGCGTCGTTGACATCTTCTGGCCAATCTTGTCTACGAACTATGACCCGAACCCCTCGCTTGGCGAGTACGTTAATTGAGCACGGAGCCACGTGCGCCGTGTCTAACCAAGTCCACAGAAATACTAATTGGCAAAGGAGCCAATTGAGTTTATTCTGTCATCAAGAGACTTTGACCGGCAAGTTCGGCTGTCTTGATACTACGGACTTGTTTAAACCTACAGTACACACTCAGATACTGTCCGCCGAGCTGCTCCCCTCGACGGGGCTTGTGTAGTTGTTGAGCTCGGCCAAGGCAGTCTGGGAATTCATCCAGCAGCACCCCTCGCCTTCGGCCCCCCCTCCCTTGCTCATATCCCGTCCGAAAGTTTCAAGGTGCGAGACTTTGCCTTTGCCGAAGTCCATTCTAATCTGATTGGCCGTCCGGCGTGTCTGATCCAGGGAAAAGTAATTCACCGGCATCAACTTGACACCAGCGTGAGCCGTCGAGGTGAGCGTGTTGGGCAGATCACCAGAGTGCGGTAAGTGGTACATGCCGAGGTTGAACCATACGACGAGATCGGTCTGGTTGAGGCTTTCGCCGTCAAAGAAGCGGTCAAAGTCGATTGGGGGGTCAAACAGATCGTGAGCGTTGAAAGGATACGCCGACCTGGGTTCGGTATCATGCTGGGCGGTGATGTGCACGTCGTGTGAGCTCCAACCGGCCGTTCGCCCGAGAGATGTGCTGTTGACGGCCGTCAAGCGGGAGTGGAGAGCGGCAGCAGGTTGCGCAGGGACAACCTGGTAGCCGCGCATCTCGCCGTACTCGTTCAGGGCGTCTCGATTCACGACTATCAGTTGCTTTTGGGCCTCGCTGTCGTCCCAATTCAAGCGCGATTCATCTTCGTTGGCGACAAAGAGGCGTTGGAGTTGCATCGTGCTGCGAGGCTTGCCGTTGGACCAGGGGTAGACTTGTCTGACGGGTATGTTCCGGACTAATTGCACGGTGTTCTTGGTTCCGGAAATGTCGAAATCTGCTTTGAAGTTGATGATGTGTTCGTGCATGGAACCGGATAGGTGATCGTGGATTCTGTACCCATAGTCTTGGTTGTGGGCACGATGAGCTGCAATGATGTAGCCCGATGCCTGTGTTTCTACCCCTATCGAGCCATCCATGTAGAACTTGTAGCTGATGACGTAGTCGTAGTCAGCTATGGTGCTGACCGTCCGGACGGTGAGGTAGATGTTGCTGGTTATTGATAGGTACGAAAAGGCCGTGTGTCGCTGAATAGGTGAATCTGCCATGTACTCAAAGATGCAAATGGTGTCTCGCCGAAGGTTGGTTCCGCCTCCCGAGTGACTGCGAGTATCCCAAAAGGTAGCATAGGAAGGACAGTCATAGCCTGGAACAAGACGAAGGGTATAGCGGCCGATACCCACGTGGGAATCATGGGAAACGTGGCCAGACTCGTACGGACCTGACCCTGATGTCGTAGTCAGCGCCTGCTTCAACATTGGCGATACACAGCATGAGACGAATGGCTGCTGTGCTCAAGGTCAGGGGAATACTTGCCTGCGTAGTGTACAAGTATCTCTTGCAACCCCAGCTCGTACAATACCCGCTCCCCCCGATACCGAATGTCGTATAGTGACATGCCAGTGTCATGCGAGAAGCCGATGTAGAAAGTGAAGTCCATCCAAGAGACATACTGCTCATCTTGGTCTACAGAGAACCGGGCTTGGCCATTTGGGTGCAGCATGTTGGGGGGAGGAAGTAAATCGTGTTGCAAAGGAGGACCTTGTCGATCCGTGCGAGCCCAGTCTCCTTCAACGTTTGGCTGCAGCCTCTCGAAGACGGGGCTCTGGTACGCGGCTCGAAATGACTCTGTGTCCTTGTAGAATATATCGTTATAAAACCAGCCCATAACTCGCCACTTGCTGGGATCCCTTCCAGTGACATCAGTCTTTAGGAACAAGCCCAGAGGGAGAAGGGTTTGAGTGTCGAATTGGCTGTTGGGCTTCCTCTTGAACTCGTCCCAGCGTACAATGACACCCTCTGTATCCTCCTGGTATGGGGTGGTCAGCCCCACGAGAGCGATGGTGTCATTATCTTGCCCAAGTGCGACGCCTCCACAGAGATCTTTGGTGATATCCGCAATGGAAGCCGAAACTTTGAACAAGAACTCCTTCTCCAGTGCGCCGTGAACATCTGGGTCGAGCCAGCGGACAGTACCGTTGGTCTTGCGGGTGAGTAGGTATTGAAGCGGCTGTACGGTTGTCTTGTCGCTGATCGGGAGAGGGCCAACGAGAAGTTCCTGCCAGGATGCGTCTTCGGTAGCGCGACGGGTGGTAAGCACCCGAGCGTATTTGGTTGGTGCTTTATCACTCGTGTTGCTATCGAGGTATGGGAGGACGTCCGTTTTGTTCGGTATGTTGAGCTCGACAAACAAGCTTGCGGTGTCATATCAGCGCTTGAGAGTATCCCAAGAAGCCTCATCACAACACTCACATTGTATTCGACCACGGCCCAGCAGACTCTGGGTCGGTCAGATTGAGATCTTTCTTGCCAAGCAGCCACTTGGTGACACCGTGCACTTCTTCGTCGCTGAGGTCTCGCCACACATTTGCCCGGGGAGCTTGTATAGAAGCTGCAACGGGCTTGATGTTCGCGGGGCTACCGACGACCGACCGTTTCAAAAAGTGGACAAAATGAGGCGTTGTAGTGATAGAACGGCCGAAGAACCAGACGGTCGCAATGAAAGGGGCGATCAACAGAGCGAAGAAGACGGATAACTTGAGAGGCAGCGTGGATCTGTCGACCATCGTGTATCGTGAGACACTTTGGTGGTCTCAATTGACTTGATTGAACAAACTGGTGATCGGTGAACTTGCTGGGCAACGCTGCCTGTGACCATACAATCACTCGTTGATTGGAGTCCGAATGCTTTAGGTAAGGTACCGCCAAACACTTAGACCCATGCAGTAAGGCCATTTCGGAATCTCTTGTTGCTTCATATGACTCATGTTGAAGTTAGTCGATGTTAACTGTTGAGCCTCGCTCGCATGTGCCTGGACAGTTCCCAAGTCCCAGGATGCTCCCTTTGGACGATGCTTTGTCCATGAACCTTCAATGTTCGTCAGCCCAAAGCCTCGGTCTCGGCACGGGTATGCAGGATGAGAGGATGTCTCGACAGAGTTTACTTCTCCTCTCGTTGAATTTTACCGGTTGCGTTTATGCCAAAGGATCTTAAGACCCGGGGGGGTTTTGGCTTTTACTAGGCTCCATCTTGATCCGTAGAAACCAATGACTATGTGTTCTGTAGTTTACTTGATAAAGCTTTATTCGTGCCCAAGAAAAACAGAGTTTGGCCGGCGGCTGTGAGAGCATGCCGTGCCTTTCCTGGAGTATAGCTGACGACGCTCTTTAGCTCAGGCATGATGGAATGCGAAGTTGTAGATGAAAAGAGTACTTACCTAAACTGGCGCATCTATCATATAATCAGACGATAGCCATCGGGAGAGCCGAATAGGTAGCGGCGATGGGCCGATGTCTCTAGATTCTCGTCGATCTTGTCTCGTTGTCCCCATCTCATCCTCGCTCGTAGTTGCTGTTCACTTCATTTGGTCTTCGTGGGAAAGCTTCGGGTGCCTTTCGAGTGAGTGTCGATGTCCTCGTTCCGGAGCATCTGAACCTTGTCGTCGACATTGCCGTGTTAGGAGAATTTGGGCCGAAGGTTCTTGTCACATCATTTACATTGAGGTTAGCTGAATAGCTCGTCCAAATTGATCTGCCCAAATTGTCGACAACATTAAGCGACTACTAACCCAGTACGACTGGGAGACATCCTTGCCCGCATCTCTTATTTCCCGGTGTGCGTTGCTGCATCCTGAGCCATTGATCCCTCGCAAATTGTATACTCTCGACCTTGGGTTGCATCATCGACCACTCTCATATGCCATATCACCAGAGACACGAGAACTCATCGTCTTGCGTAATACGCCATCAGCGACTTTAAGATAGGCCATCAAACCATGCAGTATAGCGCCGTGAAAAGGAGAGAGAGCTGGAGATGCGGGCGCAGCGAGCTTCACGAGAGAGGAATAAAAATCGGATCGCGTACCTTGAGGCCACCATCCAAGCCATGATCCAGATAGGATTCAGCAAGAGCGTCTCAAATGTGCTAGAATAAATGAGCGACATGGTCTGGTAGAGTGATAAGCTAGCCAAACTACTTTCATCGACTGAATAATCCATTCAATTCCGAAGCGGCGCGATACAAAAGCTCCAAGCTTCTTCGCAAAGAAACCTTGACGACACATCCAGCGCGCAGAAAGCTTATCAAGACACCCCCGAACAGACCGAGAGTGACATTAGGGAAGGAAGGTAGGTACTTAAGGTTGTTGGGTTCGAGTCCTAACGGCGCCATAGGTAATAGCCGGCGATGGCCTTCTTTTTCTCCGAGAACCATATGATCTCTGGTATAGTGAGCCCGAACACCGTTCAAGACATATCCTGGCAAGACTTTGCTCCTGAAACTATGACAGCTACCTGGGGGGGCCCCAGTGGGTACAACAGCCGACAGCATCGTCCAAAAACCGAGAGACTTTGCCAATGACGGACAACTGCATGTCCTCTTTTCAAAGTTCCTTACGCTGCAATACTTCCTTCTCCGCTCGCCAGCTGGTTTGAAAGATGGCGTCATAGTGCCGGAGCCCGTCTCGGTCTGCGAATGTCTCGCCTCTGGGCAGGAACCTGGACGCCCAGGATACGTCCCCAACGCAAGCGTTTGGAGGGTGGCGAACGAGGTCCTCAGCGGGCGTGTAGCATTACCCAGAAGTATACTTGCAGTCGAAGATGAGATGAGTGATGACGTTCCCGTCCGCGTCATTCTGGAAGGCTGGGAGCTTCGAGGAAGCTGCCACCTTTGTGGAAAAGGTTGCGGCAAAACGACCGGGCAGTTCTACGGCTGTCCCGATACCAAGATTCTAGCTATCCTGACGCTCATACACAAACTTCTTCGATACCAGTCCGAGCCCACTGTCAAGCAATATGGCAAGCTGCCTACTGGGTATCTCAGCCAGTAGGTCAGATCGTGGTCAGTTCCATACACATTATACAGCCCGTCTTCCTAACTGTTCTCAAGGCCATCATAGTCTTCAACCCAATCATATACTATTGACTTCTTCGCATAGTGAGTGATTTTCAACAGAAATCCCGAAACTTGACTTAAGAAAGGCGCTACAACACTTGTAGCTATCACGCGAACAGGCCAGGAATTCAAGAGCGTTTTGTCTTTTCCGAGCATCAATACTGCTCGAACCAGTTCTGGAAAGTGTCTTTTTTACTTCGCATTCGCAAGGCAACAGCTACATTTTACTTAATCATTGGTCGGCGGTGACGTACTTGTTAATCCTCACACACAAAACTATCGGCATCTCTCAAACTCCCACGCCCTCTATACTTCAAAGATTGAGGATAGGGACACAGTGCCCGGGTGATGTTGGTCCCATTGTCAGCCAAGACTGCGAACAAGATATCCGGCGCTTTTCCATTCTCAACCCAGTCCACTAACACGGCGAGTGGCTCGACGGGGTTTGGCCCATAGCCGCCACTGCAATGTCCAGCCCCAGGTGCGAGGAACACGCGGTAAAAGTCAGAGAGTGCCTCTGGACCCCCCATCTTCTGCTGCAGTCTGTCCCAGTACAATGTGGTGCCAGGATGTGTGATGAGAGGATCGGCCAGACCGTGCCAGGTCAACAGCTTGCCGCCGGCGTTCTTGAAGGCTGTAAGATCGGGATTCTCCGTTCCATACGGTGTCGTGTACTTCTCTACGGACTTGCCAAAGATGTCTTCGAACTCGGCAAAAGACAGCGACGCCGTGTCCAAGTCTGGGTCTTGGGCGACAAAGTACCGCATCCAGGCCTCAGCTGGGGAGAAGGGTACCGGCACCGTGACACCATTATGCGTTTCAGTATTGGCTAGGCCACTGAAAGAAGCTCCCGGGGGGTTTCCGTACCACAACAACTCGTCCGAGGATGACCTCGGACCCTCGAGTATCTTGTCAACGACTTCGGCATGCTCCGTCGTGATCGAGACCGGACCGCCCGTGTCTGAACAGTTGACTTCCTGTCCAATGAGCTTCTCTGTGTCGTAAACGCACTTCTCTGGGGCCGAGATGAGTCCATCAGCTGCCCCGTCCAATGGATCGCACTCGTCGATAATCGCCTGCTGGTACCTCTCGAAAACGCATTGCGGAGGTGCGGCAATGTTGCCCATGACCAGCGACGGCCAAAAGTCGGCTGCTGAGACTTGCGGTGTATTAATGGCGGGTGCGTTGGCCAGGATACCATCGAAGTCTTCGGGCTCGTACTGCGCGGCGAAGTATCCCTGTCTCCCCCCTTGAGAGCAGCCTCTGAAATAGGAGTGCCGTGGTTTAACGCCGTAGAAGACTTCAATGGCAGCCTTTCCAATGAGAGCCATCTCGTGAATAGAGCGAGATGAGAAGTTGTCAATCAGGGCCTCGTTGATGGTCCCATCCGCTCTCAAAGCCCACTTGCCAGAGTTGGCGTCAATGGTATGGTTGAGGGTGAGCCCTGCATCGGTAGAGCCGGCAGCATAGCCCTTGGAAACGGGCTCCGTCAGCTCGGATTCGAATGTTCCGGCAGCAAGGCCTCCGCCGCCAGTCGCCAGGAATCGACCGTTCCAGTCGTCCAGGGGAAGCCATATGCTCACGAAAACGATGTCGTCGGCGCCATGGTGATTGAGAGCGAGTGTGTAGTTGCAGAAGTTGATGGCGGGTACGGACGGTAAGTACGGTAGAGTGTAGTTGTAAACTTCCGATCCGAGGGAATAAGTCACGTCGAACCCATCAAATGATGGGATTTCGACCTTCTCACATGGCCGCTGGGAAAACGCGGCTGTGCTGGGATTTGCAGCTCCCAGCACCCTTTGACCTAGAAGTGGCAGAAGCGTTAGTCGCATCTTCATCAGGCTGGAAATGACTTTGACTAGTGACCCAAATTTTCGAGAATCCTTTCAACCTGCAATGTCCCAATCTCTTATACAGAACCGGTTGTCACGGTGACCAGCCACCTCCCTGCAGTACAAACCAGTGCATATATCCACCAAAGAGGGGCTGATGGAGTTGACATCTATCGCGTCGCATTGCGGGGTCTAAACTGACCTTGCGTGAAAAGATCATCAATGATAGGTTGATCATCTAGTCGAGCAGGTGAGATTGCAACGCAGTCGGAGGCCGCACTGGAGTGGTGGGCGTATATGCGAGCTCTTGTTGCTGATCTCCAGACGAGCTCTTGCAGTAGACAACGCCAAGATTCAGGTCCGCGAAGCAGAGACTTCATCGTTTGGGTGGAAGATTTCTGGGTAGGTCTCTCTCGTTGGCTTTCACTTCATTCGCTTCGAGAAGTTGGGTATTCGGCGATGACTGAGGAGTGAGCATACAGTAGCTACGCTACTGACACATGACGTAGTATTCACAGAGACTGGCTCTCACACTATGAGTCATTATCATCGGACTTTCTCCACCACAATGACGATTATCCAGCAAATAAAAGTGGTTACTCCGCGAGGGGTGTTGGGATGCCATCCGAAGTTGGCGGGTGGCCGGAGCCGGACCTTGACCGGAACAGCCCCCTCTCCCCGCACTACCCTGGAATACCCCGCGTCTCAATCGGCTCCTCTGCAGCACTTTCAGCTGGGGTGTCGATATGATTGCTGACTCTGGGGTGTGTTAAACTGGTAGCTTTTGTTCAAGCTACATAAATTGATGCCGATATCATGTCATGATAGACTTTACGGACGAAATTAACGCTCATATCTGGAAGCTGATGAAGCTCGCTCATGACCATCGCGTTGGTTCACGGCGTTGAGGTTATTTTACCAATTCCATTGGCTTATACCCAAGAGAGTTGAAGTTGAAATGCTGAATAACAATCATGAGCCGGCAATCTGTTACAAAAGACCTTCGCCAAGGCGCCGAGGATCACATTATTGATGAGAAAACACATGATCCAAGTCATGTCGAGGATGTCGAAAAATGAGACGTTGGGTCCTCTGTGGTCTCAGTCCTTCTGATCAGAGAAAAACCATGTGAGTTTATTGTGCCAAACTGCAACGGCTGTGATATTTCACTTTAGATGCTCGCTGATGCTGAATTCAGCCACCGTTTTGATTTTAGGCGTTTGCCAATCCTTGAAACCATGTACTCCATTTATCTCATAGACCGCACGAATCTTGGTGAAGCCCTTGTTGCTGACATGCAAGAGAATCTTGGCCTAGGTATTGGTAACATGCACACCGTCAATGTGATGGTTTTCTTCTTCGCCTACATGTATGTCGCTCGACTTTCTGTTGATCTCAGACAAATGTTTCAACCCCTGGGCAGTTTTTTCGAGATCCTAAGCGTGTGTAATATGTAAGCCCTGTAATATTTGGCTTTGATGAAAAATTATTTTACACGCAAAATCATTAGTGTTTCAGAAACTCGTGCTTCATAAAGTTGGCCCAGCCAACTGGCTGCTTTTTCTGGTAGTCAGCTTCGGCAACCGAGTCCATCGGTATGGGATTCGTCAAAAGCTTGGTCGCAGTGGCCCCGTGCCGCGAACTCTTCGGAATACTTGCAGCTGAGTTTTTGCCAGGTAAGACCAACGAGTATTCTGACTCTTCCCAAGACGTCTTCGACTGGAGATGAATGAAATGGAGGCTGCATCTACCTCATCACCTGTTGACCTCGCTTTGAAGTTGGCAAAAGACTCTCAGGCTTTTGGATCCTGTCCGTTTTCAGTAGTGGATGCTCTGCGATATTGGCGTACGTCTTAATTCTTCAGACGGGTAAAGGCGGCCTCGATGGCTGGAGCTGTAAGAGAGCCTCCTGGAAAGGTCCTGATCGTATGCTGATAAGTAACATGGATCTTTATTATTGAGGCAGCTGTTATTGTGGTAGCTGCGGAGTGGGTAGGTCTGTTATTGAGTATTTCTCTACTGAAGTTGGTCAGTTTCTTAAGTTTAGTAAGTAAGAACTCGTCATAGCCTGTACCAACCATAATTGAGGTGACGCCGAGGAAGGCAAGATTCTCCACCACCTCAAAGAATGGCGTCTCTACTTCTTGGCTTTCAACCTCATGGCGTCTACTTTGCCTGGCCAAGTATACTCCTACCTCCTGCTCACCATTCTTCGTAGCGGCATGGGCTTCAGCAGTACCGAAGCATAGCTATTGTCTGGACCCCCATACGTCTTGGCAGCCACAATAGGTTTCGTCTATCTGGCTAGGTGACAAGTACAAGATGCGGGGACCTATCGTTGCAGTTCACCAGGCTTTGACAGCCGCAAACATGCTGATCACGGCTTACGGAAAGGGTAATGGGGCTCGTTACTTTGGCGCCTTTCCTGGTAAGTAAGTTCTCGCCCTGATGTGTGGAGAAATCTTCTGATGGCTTTACGCAAGTGTCGGGTTCCTGCACTTATGCGTCCCTGGCGTGCTCCCCTTTCAAGCCAATAACATCACATCTCATTTCAAGCGCTGTTGCGTCGGCGACGTGTCTAATCGGAGGGGTCGTAGGGGGCATCATTGCAAGCACAGCATTCGCGTCAAGTGAGAGCCCGCATTACACGGTAAGCTGTTTTCGCCTTTCCTTGAAGGTTCTCCCTGTTACTGACGGCCGTCTTTGCAGACTGGTATCTGGACCAGGTTTGCAATCTCCATGGCCAGTATTTTACTGGTTGTGATCATGGACATTCATCTGTGGCGGTTCAATGAAGCAGCAAAGCTAGGTCACGGGCAGAATGAAGGTCTAGACGGACGGATGTATACGCTGTGATCCACCAAGTAATCGTACTATTTGTGTTTGCCGTATCTAGCAAACGTTTATGAAGTTTGCTCTCTTCTGAATTTCGATTTGATACCCCAAAGTCCATGGGCTGTCCGTTAAGCAAGTACCAATTAAACAGCCTCGGATTTCGCTTCTTGCATGCCACGCTTCGACCTCTTCGCAAACTTCTCGGTAGGCTCATCTGGTACAGCACTTCCAGTATCCGGTGCATGGAGAGTCCTCCGCTTTTCCTTTGCACTGCGGTGCGTTATCGATGTGTTCGACGCTTTGGCCATCTGGACAGTATCGTGGCCAGTCGCATGCCAAGCGATTCGCGGACATGATGCATCTGTTTTGCTCGCTGTGTTGACGACATGTGGCTCTTGACTCGATTGCCGCCACAGATGAGATAGTCAAGAGGACTGGGAGGAGAGAAGAGATCTGCATCGTCGAGTTGTAGAGGGTACAGTCCAGAGCGATAGATAGCAGATGAGAGGGATGATATGTGGCGTGGGAGACTTATTGTAGGGTGTCCTGCTACTTCCATTTGCAGGAAGAGAGGGAACAACAGCTACATTTATATGAGAAATAAGTACTAGGGGGCTACTACGGAGTAACAGGCTTAACATTAGTGTACTTCACTTCGTATCAGCCGTGGATTACCTCAATATCCACCGAATGATGCCAGTGTCGTATATATCGTAGCCTGTACCAATTCTAGGAGGGTTTCATTTAGAAGACCCGGTGCTTTCTGGGTCCGACACAGGCGCTTCGTGACTCGAGCTGTCCAGATGAGCCCACGTCGATCCATGGATATTGGAGACTAGGCCTCCTTGATGAGTTGGCAGGGGAGAGACACCGGCCACTTCCAGCAGCGTTTGCTGCTACTCAGCTTCGGCTTTTGGATACTGATGTTAATTGAAACTGCATTCGAGAGAGGGTATCTCCTCTCGGTGGTGCGGTCGAAATACAGAAGGTCAATGGAAGGAAAGACGACTAAGCATTCGTAAAGACATGTAAATAAGGTAGGTTGTGGAATAGGGGAACCTCAAAATGAATGTCGCGAAGACTGCCTAGTTCGTCGGCGCAAAGACAATGAGGGAGAGTTGCCCAAAGTCTAAAATATTATAAGCCCCATTTCGAAGTTGCCCCTTCTTAACAACATCGGTGTTTTACTCCGAAAGGACTGACTCGGAGAGGGCCAGGCAGCTTTGAACATGTCTTTCTGACGTTGGTGAGACGCACAAGAAGTGAAACTAAGGTTTTCTTTGCAGTCCGGAGGATCTTACACTATTTCAAAGCACTTGGTGCTAGTCGGTTGTACGCGTTTAGTGTTGCGAGCAGTGGTTGCATATTTCCATGACGGTCACAGGCGGCGAACCTCCAACAGTTGCTTCTGAGATGGAAGGTGACATGTCGACAGAGGAGCACAACGATCTTCGGGGCGGGTGGCCAAGCGGCCCAGCGACGGCCTTCGTATGCGACGTCATGGCTGGCGAAGCAGAACGGCAATCCTTGCACCAGCCCAAGTGCTTTCTTGAGGTCGAGCGTCAGGCATGTATGTTATCGGGGGAAAGCCGACTTACTTACCATGCTCTTTTGGCCCTCCTCCGCAAACCTTTTCTCTAAGCCCTCCAAAGCTTCCACCCCAAACTTTCGTAGGTGAAGGATACTAGATATTTCGTCGTGCAAGTGCGCCGAGAGAAGCTGTCCAAATTCATCGATCAAGGTGACAAGCTTCGCTCCCATAAACGCTTCGTTGCCAATAACGCATGAATCGACATAGCTTTTGAACCTTTCTATCCCATCATGGAAGTCTTTGTGCTGATTGACGTTGCAATCCATCAGCCCTTTCTCGCCCGTCATTTCTTCAATGAACGGGAAAAATTCAGCTTCCTCACCGGAATGATGGACATGGAGCAAGCTATGCCAAGCAAGAGTGTACTGCAGAAAAGACTGTGTGTCCTCCATGCTGACGTGTTGGGCTTGGAGATAGATGGAATTGAGGCCACGGATGATCATGTTGTGGACCAAGGCCATCTCTGACGCGATGCGAGCGAACATGTCAGGCTTCGACAATTAGCGGCGGCTACTCAACCAAACAAGTCACTAACCTCTGTTGTTTTCTCATTTTGAAAGTCCTGGAAGATAGGTGTCGGAATGAGAGGGTACGGGTGGTCTGCATAAACGAGGTCCATGGTTGTTGTGGTGTAATAGCGGGTCTGGTTTCTAACGAAAAAGCGGAAAAAGCGAATCTTGCCTGCTCGAAATCGAAGCAAAGCAGCAGATATTTGTACGGCCCTGCAAAGCCCCCTTCACGCCCAAACACATCAATTAGCAGTGAGTTCAACGCCTTTTCCCCAGCATTCATTCCACATGTAGCCATTTTCTCAGAAGCTTTAGTGTATTCTGCCTGCTCGATGGCTTGAACAAAGGATCAGGGCTGACCATAACCACTGCCATATTGGCTTCTCAAGCCTCAGGAAGACACATCTGAGAAAATGGGGGTGCTGATTGGCCACGCAGGCTCATGCTCTTCAGCGTGGCGCCCTAGCTGAGTGGTGGCATATGGCACGATTATCCAGCCTCAGCGCTAGGATTGCCAAGCTCTAGCCGACAGAAGAGATAGGCCGGGCAATCGATCTATCGAAGTCACGTTTGGCCCAGAGGGAGGAGGCTCGAGGGTACTGCGTTCGTCTCGGAGACCAGCCCGAGATTCCGCCCCACTCCGACATTACCGGGATGTGGACCCGAGTCTTAACCGGGGCCGAGGGCTGCTGATGCCGCTTCGGTGTGCCGAAGATCAGCCGCCCCCGGCTCAAACAGGCACAAGTCCGCGCACCATGAATCTCTGACAAAGCCATGCCGAAATTGAGCCGACGACTCCTGATGACGACCATCTGCGTCGAGTTATAAAACGTGTTCTCGTCGATTTCCTGTTCCTTCGCCTAGCTAGCTAGAGTTCACTTAGTTCGGTGTCTTGACCCCCTTCCTTTTGAGCATGGCGACGATTACGCAACAACAGCCACCACTCACGGAGACGTATGAGCTGAACGACTCGACGAAGCAACCCCCTGTAGTGGAGCCGCCCTCGGAACCTGCCAACGAGAAGATCGGGCGCGCGGCATTGTTGAAGCTCATAGCTGCGGGCTTTGCCTTCTTCGTCTCCGGTGTGAATGATGGCAGCGTGGGCCCTCTTCTCCCGTACATTATCCGCGATTACAACATCAGCACGGCTGTCGTCTCCATCATGTGCGTCTTATGGGTCTGGACCGATGCGCATATTACTAATTTGCCCGTGGCAGTTATGGCGCAAATTTCCTAGGCTGGTTCTTGGCTGCCCTTACAAACACCCACCTTCGCGAGATATTTGATCTTGGGGGCCTGCTCGCATTCGGCGCTTTCTTCCAGCTGGTCGCACATGCACTACGCGTCTGGAAGCCACCTTTCCCCTTCTTTGCCGTCACCTTCTGGCTCGTGTGTCTTGGTCAGGCATATCAAGATGCCGGTTGCAACGCCTACGTTGCTAGTGTGAAGGCAGCTCATCGCTGGCTCGCGCTCATTCACGCCCTCTACATGGCCGGATGTCTGGTTGCTCCATTCGTCGCCACGCCGATTGCCTCGGCGGGACAAACCTCCCGCTGGTACCTCTTTTACTCCTTTCCCCTTGGCATCTGCATATTGAATCTCGCCTTGACCTGCTTTGCTTTCCGAGACACCATCAGGTTTGGCAGGAAGCGCAGAAATGGTCGCGACTTGTCGAGTATCTCCGAGGCAGAACAACGAACAGTTGAAGAAGAGCAGAAGAAGACTCCCCGGCAACTGATGAAGATGGCTCTCTCGACAAAGGCGTTGTGGGCCATCAGCCTGTTCTTTTTCTTTTTCCTCGGAGCTAGCATCACGGCCAGCGGCTGGATCGTGGAGTATCTCGTCGAGATACGAAATGGTAACATCGGGCAAATGGGTTATGTCCCTGCTGGCTTCAACGGAGGCGCGATGCTCGGCCGTCTCGTCCTTGCAGAGCCTACGTACCGTCTTGGGGAGAGAATAATGGTTTTGGTCTATGTCGTTCTCTGCATAGCGTTTCAACTGGTCTTCTGGCTGTAGGTTCTCAATACTTCCACTGCTCAACCCATACTAAACTCGTGGCCAGTGTCCCCGACATCATCGCAGCATCGGTAGCGATCAGCTTTTTTGGCTTCTTCTCGGGCCCCTTCTTCGCGACTGTAAGTAAACCAAAGATCAACGGATTCTCCCTTTACCTTGAGGACTGTGATTAATCTTGCAGTAGGGCATCTCCGTAGGCTCGAAGCTATTCCCACCAGAGGTGCAACCGACCGCCCTTTCATTCATCTTCGTCTTTGGCCAGATTGGTGGCTCTCTCTTCCCTGTCATCACCGGCGTCGTTGCATCAAGCGTTGGCGTCGGGGTTTTGCAACCTGTCCTCGTAGCTTTGATCGCTGGAACGGGACTTAGCTGGCTACTGGTACCTAAGCCGAAGCAGTCTACAAACACTGCTTTGCATCAGGAATAGCTCCATTGGAAGTAATCACGCCACCGCCACATTAACAAGAAGAGTTTGAAACCCAAGCCTGCTCCATATCTAGACAAGTCTAGTAGCAATTGGACGCTAACAAGTTCAAAACGCGCCAAATCAATATCAACTGTGGCGAACATGACGACATAGTATACGACAATGTTGTCGACCCTTGCAAGCTTCAGCTCCTGAGCCAAGCTTCCCTAATCTCCATCGACTATCTACGACATTTGATGCCGAAAGGTCATCCGTCCTTATGCTTTACGGAGAGAGACAACCGATGGTTACATCGAGCAATGTGCAATGGGGGCTCGGAAAATTATTGAGATAGACAGCGCCTAGTAGACTACGCTTCGGAGATGCAGACTGCAGACTTTATTCTAACAATCAGCATGAGTTACTTCTTCTCTACCACCAATCTTTCATTGCCGATAGATAACAAGAAATTCAGTGTTCTGGGATGCAGGTTGGTTCTGCTAACAACACCATCGGCTCCTGAGCGTCACATTCACCTCACTACCATTGAGACCCTACAAACAGACAGCTAGCTACAAAATAGTTTTCAGTTTGTGCCGTTTGCGCAGAAATCTTATATTATACCCATCATATGTCTCTGAACGCTGCTTGAGTTTGACACCGCATTTGTGGCATCGCCCAACATCGCAAGGAAACACTGACGAGAGATGGCATGCCTCGACTGGGAAAAGAAATGCCATTTTATTCCGCGTCGGAAGCTATCAGATATTCAAGATGTGCAGTTTCATGACACTTGAGCGCTCCAAAAAAGGATCAAACATCCCGTTGAACAGTAAACATCAAACTACACTGCCATGGCCTTTTTCAGGAATCACACGACTTATCAACTCTACTGCAGACAAGCATTTCGCTTCGTTATCGATAGTAATACCTTGTAAAAGTCATCGCCACCGATCTTGTCCCCATCGTCCCTTACAACGCTACGCAGCTCGACATTGGCATGGGCCAGTGTTACGACATAATTGTGGAGGCTAAAGACCTGAATGAGGGCAACCTTGGGCTCCCTGAGATTGCGCAGGAGTCTTGCTGGGAATCCGAAGCAGTTGACAACGTCAAGGGCATCATTCGTTGCTCCAGGGTATCTAATTTCGATCCTGCTTTATCAGTTCAACCTAGCCGAACTTTTACAATCACAAGTTAGGAACCGAGACTAGTTATGATGCCAATGTGTTCAACAACATCTGCCCTCACTGAAAAATAATTACATGGCAAGAGAGGATCTGACCCGGTATGACTCGAGCGTGTAAACATACCCCAGCAGGTAGCTGAAGAAGCTTCTTCAAGTACATGGAAGGTCTCGTACGCGCTTATCGTGAGATATACATAGCCACAGACTGGGTTGTCTCCAAAACTGCGATCAAATCGACTGGTGTACAGTTGTCAAGATTTGACGCCAAGTCCCGGCAAAGTACGTCTGTCTGCTCTGTATTACAAAACCTGCCGATTCCCGTAGAGATCACCGGTCCACAAGTCAGAACACCGCAAGTCTCTCATAAAAAAAGAAGTCCCGAGCCTCTCGGATACACATATCGGAGCCCCCGTGCAGCCGAGATACTCGGAGAAGGTCCGCAGCGTCAGGGAGCCCATGTGTTACTATCCTTGAAGCCATTGAACTTAAGTCCTTGGAGCATCGCACACTCATATTATTTCTCGAAATGGGCGGTCTACATCAGTTCGTTGATACCCTGTCTGAAGGTGTAAAGAACCTGGTGGTGGCTTTAGGGATGCTCAAACTTTCAGCGTCTCTGTACCAATACACCAGCAACAGCAATTTCATTTTTTCGAACAGGCAAGGCTATCCCAACCAAGTGTACGTAGTGCTTGGTGCAATGTGGTATCATGCGGTATAGTGAACCAGGGCCACGCGTTGTGCATTCAAGGCGACGAAAGTCGCACCCCCCGTGGTATCGTGTTGATCTCGAATCTCGATGTGCTTGTTTTTCAATAACACTGCAATGCGGTGTCAGTCTATTCTTCAAATTACACTTGACGTTTGAAGGTCACTTACACATCCTTCAAAACCTCCGTCGCCGCATGGGGCATCGTCAGCGAGCATGCAGTCTCCACGCCATGTATGCCTGTCGCCCCCTTCTTTCTCGCTGCAGCAAAACGTATTGCGGTCCTGTAAGAACAACACTGTAAGCATGCCGCTTGACTATCATGCTCGGCATGATGTGCCGCTGGCGATAATTTAACGTACAGGGTACAGAGCTTTGCAGGAGAGGTGATAAGCTTGTTTTCCGTAAGAGGTGCACCACCATGCGTTGGCTGGGCCCATGAAAAGCGCGCTGACAGACAGAACGGTGGCAAGCTTCATGATGAAGGTGGCAATTTCAAGTTCAGCATATGGTAAAGTGATACTCGCAAGCTGGATCGTGGGGAGTGGACGGGCTTTTATGCCCCCTCTGCCTACTATGATACGGTCACTGACTCGAATGGGTCAAGCATATCTGCTTGGTGGCAGGACTACCGCGCCTGCTCATCCAGCTGTGGTCAATATATACGTGCAGTCAGGTAGAGTGCCAAGTCGAAGAAAGGGCTGGCCAAAGAGCTATACCCTCTACGATTACTTGGGATTCAGGCACAGCATGAGCGTTGTAGTTCCTTGGGCGGAGACTGGCCTCGTTGCTTGTAGACTTCGAAGGGAGTTGATGTCTTCCCCTTCGGTCTTCAGGTTCCCCGATACGAAACCAACGAGAAGTAATGGGCATCTTTCTTCTTGCGCGGAGCCAGCTGAAAGCAATCGAATCTGCCTCACGGGCAGTCCGTCGCCGTAGGAAGTACCGTTGACTCTTGAGGATGTCGTAGAAAGTAGTCTTCAGACGCCAAGTCCCCATACGCCTTGTGACAGAAATAGCATTGATCTGCTTCTAATTACATGATAAGCACTTTGACGTGAGTCGTGCCCCTGTCTCGCGTCGTAGAGATCCGCTTTGCGGAGCTGTCCGGTAACTACTTGTACACCAAGAAAAATATGGCTTTCATGGTGTTCTGAAAGCCGTCACGGCCCGCTCGAACTTTGTGAGAGAAGGTCGCAAATCTCTGTTAGATGTGCTGTTGGGGGAAGACCTGAGGTGAGATAAAAGCCGTCGTCAGAACAGTTCCGCCACAATTGTTCACCAACCGAGGCACATTCCAATAACAGAAGCCAGGGCTGGGTTGGGCCTGGGGTTTGAGGCCCGCAGTTGCTTCGGGAAGTTTTTGCCGGATTCAAACTTCAGTTATAACGCAGACGAGGCAAAGGCTGCTTCCAGCAGGTCATTCAATATATCTGCGGGGGTCCTAGTCAGTCATGACTATGTCTTTTCTCTTCGAGCAGGCCAACGCGATAGAGTTCCCCTGGAACTAAATGGCAGCATGGTGTGGGACCTTGTCAGATGGGCCTCTCGTCAAGCACAGAGCGATCAGCTGTGTTTGGCTTGCGCCGGTCTTGGGTTTGGTCAGCTACGTAATCCAAAGTTCCGAGCGAAGATGAAGCGAAGCAGAATTCACAATCATCCCACAATCACGGCAGCAAAACAGGTGCAACTTCGCGGGAATGAAGCCAGCATACAGCGGGGCTCCGCAGGATAACCGCTCACGTGCGAGCACCTCATCGACAATGCAGGTTTCGTGATTCTACTGGATGAGGAGGCCGACCATTCGCGGGGTTTGCGACGGTGCGTTCCGACGACGAAACATGTCTTCATTAAGGATATCACACTGTTAACCGACAAAAGTTACCAAGATGGCCGGAAGCCAGTGGTTCAGAGACTTCACAGAGAAGGGGTTTGCTGTCGTTCCAGCAGCCATCCCTCGAGAGAGAGCTGCCCAATACCAGCAACGGGCATTTGAGTGGCTCAAGTCTTTCGATAATCCTGGTCTTGACATCAACGACCCGTCAACATGGACGGCGGAGAACCTACCGTCCATATCCGGTATCAACACGTTCAACCATTACGGAGTGGTGCACGAGAAGTTCATTTGGGATATCCGTCTCGAGCCCGGCATCATCGACGTCTTCGCCAGGATATGGGGCACAGACGAACTGATCGTCTCCTTCGATGCCCTCAATATCACACTGCCTCGACGTCCAGGTCACGTCCCTCGCCAAAAGTGGCCGCACGTCGACCAGAGTCCCTTCCGAGAAGGCCTGCAATGCGTGCAGGGAATCGCCAATCTCTCCGACGCAGGACCCGAAGACGGCGGCTTGACCGTTTACCCTGGGTCACACAAGGTCACCGAGGCCTACTTCCGGGAGCACACGGACAGGACGGACTGGACGCGGCAAGACTTTTACAAGTACACGCCGGAGCAGATCGCGTGGTTCGAGAAGCTAGGGTTCAGGGAGCACAAGGTCGTGGCCAAGCCAGGCGATTTGATCATTTGGGATTCGCGGTTGATCCACTTTGGCGCCGAGCCGACGGAGAAAAGCGACACCATTCGCACCGTCACCTACGTGTCGTACGCCCCCGCTTCCTTTGCGACGAGGGAGGTGCTGGATGCGGAAAAGCAAGCTCTCGGCCGGTGGCTGGCGACGACTCATTGGCCACACGACAACATTGTTTTGCGCACGAACAAGCCAACCTTGCCGGACGGGACAACCGACGAACGGCGGTCCGAACCGAAAGAGAAGCCAGAGTTGACTGACAGACTCTTGAAGCTCGCCGGAGTCAGGAACTATTAGACGGGGGACTGTGGAGCATTCCGACGCAGTAATCCGACCATGTCGGTACGCGCAAGAATCGTATATGTATGTAGCGTACGGAGTATGGGATCAACAACCAACGCACTGTCCCTCGGAAGTAATCTATTTTCCACGCCGTGTGTTTGATGGACTTCGATTGCGGTCGAGTTGCGAGATCAAGCTGCGCCAAACTAGAGCGTCTTTAATGGACATCGTCTACTTTGTTCTACTTGTGGTGTCTTGCTCACACACTCACACAATCATGAGTGCTTTACTTGGTAGTCTAGACTTGAAACTAGGTTTCCAAACTCAAAGGATAGTCGCGCTCATACGAATACCCATCGTCTGAACTTGGCTGGCAGCTTGTTCGGGCCCCGAAACAAACGCCGTGCGACGTCAGTCAAGAAACCTGCTTATCAATCACAGAAACGAGATCCAAACCGCTGCCCGATCTCGGGACTTTGGCGGAGCTTCAAATAGCCACTGTGCCCATTTCGCCATGGCCACATCCTGGTCTCGTCATACTTCCCCGGCCTATCAGATAGCGCCAAACTTGTTATCTCGTTCCCCCAGCACACGAGTGATACGACTGATTTGCGGCGCCGACTCCCATCGGCTATCTAATCACTGCGTGCTGATAGACGACCGGCGACCGGCGACCGGCTTTCCAACCGGTTCCACAACCGGCTTCCGACCGGACACATAACTATTCTTCTATCGGTGCCGAAGGACGGGTTTGGGTGTCTGCCAACGCAGTATCGTGAACCGCAGATCATCGGAACGAAACCTACCTCGTCATGGGCGACATTCCAACACGCACGAGCCCCCTGGCTAAAGACAAAGTCCTCATCTTCCTGTCGCAGGACCCAAACGAAGAATGGGTTCGCAAGATTGAGTCGCTCTACCCCGGCATTGAGGTGAGATGGATATCCAACTATACGCCAGAAGGCGGCTTCACCCTGCCAGATGATCTGCCGGACGAGGTCTGGGAGGGTGTGACTATTTACATGGGCTTCAACGCACCACCGGCCGAGCGCATGTCCAACGTGCGACTTGTGCAGTTGACGTCCGCCGGTACGGACAAGTGGCATAATCACCCCATCTACAAGAAGCCAGACGTTCCATTTTGCACGACAAACGGCTGCCATCCGTAAGCCTGTCAAGGTCACTACATATGATGTCAAGACCGTGGGCTGACGAGACTGCTGCATGATAGACCACAAATCGCCGAATGGGTCATCGGCAGCTGGCTGGCGAGCCAACACCATTTTCAGAGGTACACCGAAAATCAAAAGCAGGGGTTCTGGGAAGGTCCGATGGCTGTTGATTTCGAGGACTCTGTCGGCCTTCGAATGTAAGCCGTCAAAGCAGTTCGTTGCCATTCCGAGTACTGACATGGCTATCAAGGGGCATCTTGGGCTATGGTGCCATTGGCCGCCAGTGCGGAAAGCTCGGACAGGCTCTGGGCATGGAAGTGTACGCATACACGCGCAGCGAGAAGCCCACGCCAGAGTCGAAGAAGGATGACAGCTACTGCGTTCCCGGAACCGGAGACCCGGACGGCCTCGTCCCCTCGAAATGGTTTCACGGCCCGTCCAAAGAGGCCATCGACAACTTCCTCAGTCAAGACCTCGATCTCTTGGTGCTAGGCCTGCCGTTGACCTCGGAAACGAAGGGTCTCATCGGCGCGGAGCAGTTTGAGATTCTGTCCAGGAAGAGAACGTTTGTCTCAAACATTGCCAGGGGTCCTCTCATCCAGACAGATGCTCTCATCGAGGCTTTGGAGGCTGGCAAGATTCGCGCGGCTGCCTTGGATGTCACCGACCCGGAGCCCTTGCCCAAGGACCACCCTCTTTGGAAAGCGCCCAACGTCTTCATCACGCCTCACGTCAGCTGGCGGACGAACGGCTACTGGGAGAGAGTCGTTGGCGTTCTCGAGGCCAACCTGGAGCGCCTAGACGCCGGGAAGCCCTTGATTAACGTGGTCAACAAAGATTTGCACTACTAGCCAAAGAGAAAGTGGCCGTCTGGGTAATCTGTCTTGAGCCGTAACCCCTAGGGGTGCTCAGTAACGAATGCATACAACTTGTTGACCAGCCATCATCTGGCCGCTGTGAAGATGCAGCTAACCCACGCTCTCTCGTTGACATTCAGTCTCGTCGCAAAGCGTGCTCGTTCATTGATGGTGAAGTGAATATTGACATATTAATCATTTACTCATGCTTTGCCCAGTCTGCTTGACGGTTCCCACACTTCATCTTTTACCGCCCCTGATATATTGTTAGCATCCCTCCCAGTTTAGAAGACATTGCCTCAAACTCACAATATTGACAACTCCAAGTCGCCCTTGATCTTTGCCTTCAGGTCAATTTCAACATCGAGGTCCATGTCCAACCGCACCGACGGTGCCCCCTTGCCCCTACTTTGCACCTGCTGATTCTGCGGCGCTAACCGCTGACCATCCTGCGACTGTTGCGTGTGTGGTTCACCGACCTGCTTGTTCTGTGCCATGTCCTGTCGATCCTTCCTGCGCCTGCGTGCTACCTGGCTACCTGCATCCCGCGTGCTGCTTTCAGACTCGGAGGTTTCTGTCCGTGACGTTCGTCTTTGGATGTCGTTTTCCGTCTTCTCTCGAGGAGCATTCGCCTGTCGGGTTGGCCGAGGGGTTTCCTGCTGTGGCGAGGATGCCTGGCTGGCCGGGGTATTGTCTGTCTGCGACGACATGATGGACGAATGCGGCCAAGTGAGACTGATGCTGGAAAGAGCTTGGATGTGCTGTGAAGCTGTTCCTGATAACGATAAGATGTCCAAGGACTACTAGCTCCGGGAATCCAGCGTTCGCTCGATTCAAATATGATGTGTAGCTTGAGTGCTAGAGAACGCTTGTATGACGTAGCCGGACGAATACTGTGGGAATCCATTCGCATGGCGACTTTTGGGGTCTGCTGAGGATCTTGTTGGGATGACATCATTGCCCCTCTACATCGTGCTGGGATTGCCCACGAAGAGACGAACTCACTTCATTGAGGCAAATCACCAAAAAGGATCAATCGTTTATGCGCTTTCCGTTGCTTCTAGTCTGGATGAACGGGCTTATTGGTTGGAGGGCACTCCCTTACTACCTACAGACTTGGCCTCGTCGCATCTACAAGACCATCGATCGGCCCAATTCCCAGCAGTGGAAGTTCAAATGAGTTCTTCCTCAATCGCCGCAAAGATGAACGAGCCAGAACCTCGGGTATCATTTTCGACAACCGGAATGCTGGTGTAATACTGCGGCGCAGGTCAGAAACTTCATGAATCACCATCGTAGCCAAAATCACTCACCTCAAAGCTTGCGTTCGAGTTCAAGCTGCCCACCTGCACCGTCCCAAGGAAGCTGATGGAGCCGTTCTTGTCATCGCGTATGAAGTCCTTGGTCAGAAGCTTGTACGCTTTCAGTCCGACCTTTTGGTACTTCACGTCCAGCAAACCATCTCTCACGCCTCGAAGGAGACCGTAAGAGAACATGGCCGTGGCGCTCGACTCGATATAGTTCCCTTTGCGTTTCTCATAGCCCTCGTTCATGATGAGCCACCAACCGCCCTTTTTGTCTCGACTCCGGGCTAAACCATCCGCCAATGCGACGAAGTATTCCAGCAGGCGGTCGTAACCCGGAAGAGCCTGCGGATAGACTTGCAGCGTCTCGACGAGAGCCATGAAGTACCATCCCACGGCACGATTCCAGACCAGAGGACTTGCTCCGGTAACGGGGTCGGCCCAGACAGCGTCCTTGGCCTCATCATAGCCATGCACCAGGAGGTTGCTGGTGTGGTTGCGGGTGTGCTCTTCAATCAGGTCAAACTGCAACGCAATTTCCTCCCACGCCGTCGTGTTGTCCTTTTCAAATAAGTGCGTGTACGTGGCATAGAACGTGTCGGCCATGTAAATACCGTCCAGCCACATCTGGTCCTCGTAAATGGGTGCGCGGTGCCAGAAGCCGCCGCTCGGCGTGCGAGGCCAGCGGTTCAGCTGCTGCCTCAACCCATCGGCGGCGACTTTGAGCTTCGCGTCTTTGTTCCGCTGGTAAAAGTAGAGCAGGTTGTTGCCGATCCGGAGGTCGTCGAGAGAGTACCAGTCTGGGTCCCAGCCGTCCAGCGTACCGTCTTCGCTCACGAGGGACGAAACGGCGGCCTCTGCTGCTTTGAGGAGGGATTCGTCGCCTTTTGTGGCGGCGGCTTGGGCCCCGGCGCGGGCGATGCCTTCCCAGAGCACGGCGGGACCGTAACCCGCGTCGATGGGAGCTTTGCGAGCGATGAAGGATGAGGCGAGCCGCTGCGAATACGGGGCCGGTTTCTTCTGGGCGACGACTAGGGCGCCGGCGAGAGCGACGAAAGTTGCGATGCTGCGCATGTTGAGGACTACGCAATACCTGATCACGAATGAAAAGTGACACTGAATACTGAGAGTGTAACAGGGCTCGGCAAGGCACTTAAATGTCTCGAACAAACACGTGCGAACTGTCTGCCCTCTATTCTCTGGTTCAAGCCGCGAATAACACACTACCCATGGAACCTCTTTTCGACGTGTACCTGGATGCAGGTCATGGAGGGGTAGTTGATCCACGCACGGCTCGATAGCTCAATGGAGGAATTTCAAAGACTTCGCGGCAAAACCGAGGTCGAGTGCATACCAAGACCGGGGTGCGGCTGCGTGCCAAGACGGCAAAATTGATGCTGTGCAGCATTTGGCTGACTTTCGACTACAAGTGGTCGACCGAACAGCGGAAATATTGACTCGACACGGGAGTTATCCGGACTTTTCACCGTAAAGACGGCAAGAGCAGGAATTGTGAGAGTTCAGGACCACCCGGGCTGTGAAGGGGGGATCAGAGAGTCGATAAGAAGACGAATGTCTCAGGGTCGTTGGTTTCCGGCGCTACGTCACGTAAAAACTATTCCTGATGAACTTTCCTAATCCGCAAGTTACTTCATCCGCGGTCTCGACGGTCTTTGCGAGCACCTCGTTCCGCGAGGTTCAACCTCTTTCGTCTAGAAACGCCCAGGTCTTCATGAAGTGATATCAAGCTCCCGAAAAGAGGTCTGTTCTACATATATCCGTGAGGCACACAACAGCTTTTCTGTGGTTTTTGAGATTCATCTCTGTCATGATACATGAGTTTATGCTCACTGTAGCCTCAGTACTTCTAGTTTCCAGTTTCAGTAATGGAGCTCGAAAAAGTCTTTTCGTCTGTGAGACCACAGCATAAGCAACAGTGGTATATCGGAGAAAATCGGTTTCTCACACGTTCCTCACATGTCATGCTCCGTTCGATGCATCCACACTTGTGAAGAAGAAGAAGCAGGACATTGTTTTTATTGGTAGTTTATGTGAGTTTGTCTTCTTGAACGAATAGCTCAGCCTCCCGGATAAGGCATCGTGGTCATCCAAGCAATATTAAATAGTCTTGATTACATGACAATGACCCAAATCGAACGAGCTTTCTAGCGGATTCTTCTCTAGACCTCCCGATTTTCTTATCATCGAACCTCTTTCCAAGGGCTCAAAAATTTGAAAAGTCTCATGTTTTCTTTGGTAACACCCGTCTCCGTTCCCCGGTAGTGGAAGGGTTGTAACGATCACAACGGTGTGGCCGTTGCGCTAGACCGTAGACACAGTACACACTCCAATCAACCTTGTAAATCACATGTGAGCAACTGAAATCTCACATCGTCTAGCGTGGCCAAGTACACCCCGTGAGCGGGCCTAGACCATTGACTATGCAACTATATGCTATTAGCTCTAAGTCCACTGGTGCTTTGCTGTATATGACGACGAGTGCTTGCACCTCAGCATGCTCATGGATGTCAGGGTAGTCACATTCTCTTTGGGGCAAGTAAGGATGGGCAACGTTGAGGAGTACTCAAAGAGAGCGACTCTTGGAGTAATAGGCCTACAGGTTACGACAATCTTCGTATTCATGGCGAGACGAACTCTCGCGTGCGATTTGGATGGGCATCAAATTAGGTCAGCTCATCAGACTAATCGGCTAAACAAAAGCTCCAGAGCGTCTCGTATGCATTTCCACTGAGAAAAGCGCTTCTGGTGCTTCAGAAGGCGTTCATTGGTCTCAAGCATCATCAATCACACGTTGTCCCTGAAGATTTCACATGTGGACCCCTTGAGACATAACGATAGCTTAGATAGCCAAAAAGAATGGCACCCGGGAAGGTGTGGCCGGGCTCTTTTCCTGAAAGAAGCGCGGTTTCCATCGTCTGCCGATCCATGCCAGCGGTAGACGCCTTGTTCTGCGCCTCGTGGCCGATAACCTCGGCTATTCAGCAGATGGGCAACTCGAGACGAGGTCCGATTCCGTTGGTAGGAGCCGTGTGGAAACGGATATTTGGGATAGCGCTTTTGACTGCCAAAAGATTGTGCCGAAGCGTCGAGCAATTCAAAGAACCCAGAGAAATCGTTTGAGGTGTGGAAAGTCTGTGCGAGCGACTCTCGTGCGACGGGTGTTGTTCGTGGACACGATAGAACTCTTCAGTGACAGATCACCCAGTAAAGCACAGGCGGGACGAGATGTCGTTAAAAGATGCTCTGTCGTTAAGACATGCTCTCTGATGAAGTTCGATTTCATCGCAACGAGCCCTTGGCGGATGGAACTGGCCCACTGCTAAGACGCCAGGGGCGGCTTCAAAGCCCCGCGGCCTGCTTGCATTGCGCAAAATCGACGTGATTTGGGACGTCAGATAATTACAGCAGATACAGTAAGCCGAGACATTTGGGAAACCATCCGGAAAAGTGGGCTGACGTCGTCGAGGTTTCTTGTCGGCCCAGATGTTGGCTTTCCTTTCAGGCAATATATCCAGGTATTGATCTTGGCAGCCGAAGCTGGGCTCCGAAAGCTGACAGGCGCCAGAGCAGAGTTTTCACGCGTAGATCGGGCGTTTGGGTACGGTTCGGACTCCAGACCGGGCTGATGGGCCGTGTGGGACGTGGCAGCGTCCCTCGGTTCTCATCTCCATATGTGGGTACGAGCTGAATCGAAGCTGAAATCCTGGGCTAGCGGTACACACTCAAACACTTCAGAGGCCTCGAAAGCGCGGTAATTCACCGTGGTGCCACATCACGGACAGACAGGCAGCAAGTATACAGGCGCTTTACGCTGATGAGCATCTGGCGTGGCAACTGTGGGCACGCCGTCTTGGCTTGGGCATGATCGCGTGGCAACGTCGTGACCCGGTGCGATCAGCATCTCGGGCTTTTTGCCAGGGCACTTATCCGTACGATTCCGCGGCTTGAGATCAGACGGACAATGAGATTCGACAAGCTCCAATCCCCGCATCGGTGAGGCCATGGAGTCGAAAAGCAGTCCGATCAGCTTGCAGGAAGCTACCGGTAATGTAGTCGGGCTGACCGCGGTCTAGCTCTCCAAGTACATGCGGTCAGGAATTGGCAAGGCAGCGGCAGACGTTGGTGCTCCGCTCCGTCACAAGAAATGTGAATACGGTCGACTTGTCAGACGTACAGAGCACTTTTTACCAATTATGCAGTCTGTTTACATGCCTCAAGACACAGAAGCTGGGGAGTTTGCCTACTGTCCCCGACGCTCATGAGGAGTATCTTCGAACATCAAGTAGGAGCTTAAAATTCTGCTGAGCAAATGAAGCAGCAATATGTCTGCAACCCTGTTCGTCATACGTAAAGCTTGAGAGCTCCAATTTCTGCAGGCATTTCTCGTCGTTAAGGTCAGACACATTCGATGGCATGGTGGTAGTGACGGATGGGCGTCGGCCCAGTGTTAGCGCTTGCTGATGATCTGATAAGATTGATAAAAAGCGGACCTAATCAGATAAAAAAATTTGCGCCGGCGTCACTCTAGTGGTTCCACCAGCGGATGGCGCTAATAGAGCCAGCTGGCCAATGGGGTGATCTCGGAGACCTTCCCCTCCACATCTGTGGGGGCTTCAGGCGAACATGCAGGCGTTCCGTATTCTGTGTTCCTTCCCGGCGTCAACCGCTACCGTCTCTTTCTGCTTCCGCTTCTTGCCTCTCGTGAGAAGTTTGGCAGGTAGGTACGCTGCAGGATGCCCCCCTTCTGTTACCTTCTATCTCATTTTTTTTTCTTTGCGCTTCCCCTTTGACCCATGTCCACATTCCCAACAAGCTTGAACTGAAGCTTTTTCCGCCCTGTGATGCCTGCCTTCACCGAGCATAGCATACAGAATTCTTCGGGCTCCGAAACGCTACACGTGTATGTTGGCCTTGCCCGGTTAGCGAATATCAGGCTGTTTTCGATACCCTGCCTGCTCACGTCTGTTGACGTGTCTCGTCCTTTCATCATCTATCGGACTCGAACCCTAATTGCTCTTCCATTTGCGGGAGGTAGCCAACCAAGGAAGGCCATTACCAGATTCACGAGTCGTGCCGGAGCCCATCACATCCAAGTACTGTGATTCAGACAGCTTTCCATCCCACCGGAGAATCAGCACCTCTTTGTCCTTTCGGATGGCACCCCTGTCACCGCAGTGCAACTTGCGGGTCGATACCCGGGGGCGTTCCGGACACAACCAGCCATCATGTCCCATTCACGAATCGACCCAGTCTGGTCCACCATTGGCGACCCATCTGTCCATGGCCAAGCCATTAACCGATGCGTGAGACGATACTACCACCGCGTGAGCCGAGACTGGTAAAAGACCTGCAAGTACTTCTCCTTGGGGACAATCACTTACCGCGTCTAGAGATTCTTTCCGTCATGGCCGAGCCTTTCTTTCCAGCTTCCAGATCGTCTGCGCTGAAGTGACCCGGGTCAACCACCGACCGTCAAGATTCAGCTCCTCCCATCATGACGCTGAAGTCTTCAATACCACGGGCTATACACCCATCTTTGCCCTCCTCGCCAGCGCCATTTCTCAATCTTGCGCCCATTCGGTTGCGATCCCAGTGAGGCCACCTCGGGCGCTTCAGAGTGGAACGCCGGCCGGACCTGGCTCATTGACCGACTACCACCGCGAGACGGACAGGGAGAGGAGAAGCCCAGGCCTCGGCCGTCGTTGATCCCAGAACTGCTGCGTACATAGTATACAAGTACAGGACGTGGACCTGGGCTTGAACGACCACTAGTGGATCCTCCCCACCTTCCAAAAAACCCGCTCAAGGGTTCTTTTGCCTGCGTCAGCAGTCGTCAGCCAGGAACACGAGCCTGTTGGTCCTGATGTCCAGCGAGGGTGGGGAGCTGGTGGTTCTCTTTTCTGCGCTAATGTTGCCATTGATGATCCGTCAAGTGCGCTAACATCAACATGTTGTCGCCGAGCCGATGCCCGGGTGGATGCATGAGCATGGGCAGGGACTGGCACGCTGCGTTATCGGGCCTGAAATACTTATACATAAGCTGCCTGCATCCTCTCTTTAGCCATACCTTCTAACCTCCTGGCCCCGATCGTCTCTTCAAACAACACAGAGAAATACTCTTCTTTCAGTGGCTCCTTTGCATCAAGAGTCTGGCTGTTGCTTGACACAGCTTTCCAATATTGCCCAAGTCTCCCGTCAGCCGAAAGCCAGCCGCAACCATGGGCTTATTCAACAAGAGGACTCCCGAGGAAGGAGTGGCTGTCGAGCCCGTTCACAACCCCGATGAAAAGTCGCTGAGAAACACGGCCGAGAAGTCCAGCGAGGAGGACCTCGTCAGCAAGGATGTTCAGGCTGGTGTTGCCAAGGTCGAGGCCATGACTGCTGTCTGGACCAAACGTGACCTGATCATTGCCTACACCTTGTAAGTGCTGTGCACGACGCTGCATGTTTTTGGTCCCGGCTAACAGACGACAGCATCTGGCTCTTCTACGTTGTCACATCGATCCAGGAGGTCTCGATGCGCGTTCTGTCTCCATTCGTCACCAGTGCCTTTTCGATGCATTCCCTTACCGCGACGACCGGCGTCATGTCCACTCTTATCGCTGGTCTGATTAAGCTGCCTCTGGCCAAGATTCTCGATACCTGGGGCCGTCCTCAGGGTCTCTCCATGATGCTTGTCTGCTGGGTTCTTGGCTTCATCATGATGGCTGCCTGCAAAAACGTCCAGACCTATGCTGCTGCTCAGGTCTTCTACTCTGTTGGGTATGTCGGTCTCCGCGACCTTCTCAAGATAGCGACTAATCATTCCCAGTTCCCAGGGTATTAGCTACACCATCACCATCTTCATCGCCGACACCTCCACCTTGAAGAGCAGAGCTTTGATGCTTTCTTTCGCCACCTCCCCTTACATCTTCATCACCTGGGCTGCCGGTCCAATTACCGAGAACTTGCTCAAGGACGGCGGCATTGGCTGGCGCTGGGGCCTGGGCATGTGGGCCATCGTTGCTCCTGTTGTCATCGGACCCCTCGTAGGTCTGTTCCTCTGGAACCAGCACAAGGCCAGGGTCATGGGCGTCATCGAGAGCCGCGGTTCTATCCGCAACTTTTCTCTCGCCAAGGCCAAGAAGTTCGCCATCGAAGTCGATGCCCTCGGCATTCTCATCCTAGCCGCGGGCATGGCCTTGTTCCTTCTGCCCTTCAACATCTACTCCTACCAGACCGAGGGCTGGCGCTCTCCCATGATCATCGCCATGGTTGTCGTCGGCTTCTGTCTGATCATTGCCTTTGTCATGTGGGAAAAGTTCTTTGCGCCCGTCACCTTCATTCCCTTCTCGCTGCTCATGGACAGAACCGTCTTCTTTGGAGGTCTGATGTTCACTTTCGTCTTCTTCAACTCGGCTGTCTGGGGCTCTTTCTTCACGTCCATGCTCATGGTCGTTTGGGATACTTCCGTGTCGCAAACCACCTACATCAGCAATATCTACCGCACCGGATCTTGCTTCTTTTCCATTGTCATCTCGGGATTGATCTACAAGACTGGCCGCTTCAAGCCTTTTGCCTTGTACTTTTTGGTTCCCTTGATGATGTTGGGTGTCGGTCTCATGATCCACTTCAGGCAGCCTGACCAGCCCATCGGCTACGTCGTCATGACCCAGATCTGTAAGCCTCTCTTTGCCTCAAACTGCTCATCAAACGCTAACCGCGACCTTAGTCGTTGCCTTTGCCGGTGGCCCCATTGTCATCTGCGGTGAAATGGCCATGCTTTCGCCCTCTGACCACCAGCACGTCGCTGTCATCATGGCCGTGCTCGACCTCTTTGGCAGCATCGGTTCCACCGTCGGCTACACCGTTGCCACTGCTATCTGGACCGGTACCTTCAGGAAGAACATCGCCAAGCACACTCCTGCCGGCACCCCCGTCGACCTGATCTACGCCGACGTGACCCAGCAGCTCGCATACCCAGTGGGAAGCCCCGAGCGCATCGGTATCCAGCAAGCGTACGGCGACTCGCAACGCATCATGCTCATCACCAGTGTGTGCCTCCTGGTCGGCGCTCTGGGCTGCGTCGCCTTGTGGAGGGACATCAACGTCAAGAAGGTGAAGCAGGTGCGCGGCACAGTTGTATAAAGATTTCACGCAATGGATGATACCCGCGAGGCTCTGGCCTCGCATCGACGCGAAAAAGTTTCTTCACTTCTCATCTACGGTGAAGCTCCAAGAGCCACCTTTTGGCTTTAGTTTACTTAGTTTAATGTTTGTATGAAGAACGTGTGTACGGCTTAGGATCGAAGGATGTCTGTATATATGGCTGCTTCTATCTCAGTGATGCCCCTGATCAATCCCCTTACTCGTCCTTGTGCAACTCTTTCCTCATGACCCCCTTGAGGCTGTCTTCGGATATCGTGATGTACTCGTCTGGCGACACACTGTCCTCGAATGGAACCCTTAGCCACTCGTCGGCCTTGACAATCTTCCCCTCCCGCAACTTCAGGTCAATCACTCCAGAATACTGAAAGGGCAGTCCTGTGGCTTTGCGACGACCGAGATCGTTGACGAACACGCCCTTATTCACGGTCCGAAAGCTGCAGTACCCGTTTCCCTTGTCGTCGATTTCAGACCAGTAGATGGGGTATCCTTTGTCGAGGTAGACATCAAAGTGCTTGTGCGCACCGTTCCAGTGCTTGTGGTGACGTTCCAGGAAGGGGAACGGCACGTGGATTTGGGCGCCGTGGTCGGTCATGACAGAGTCGGAGGTGAACAGGGCGAGCAACGGACCAGGTTCGCGAGAAGCCCAGGCCTTGCAGTAGACCTCGGGAAGGGACTTTAGGTCTGTGCCGTCGGTCATGTTGTTGGAGACAGCGCGTGTTGATTGTGTGGATATGCAGGGCAATTGAGTTTGCGACGGACTCAAGTAAGGCTGATGATGCTAGAAGAACGCACATAGTAGCGATGGGCGTGACGACATGGCTTTTAAGATTGGGATCATCAGAGAAGTCGGATTGAAATGGGGAAGCTCCGTGAGTTGCGGTGGTGTGGAACAGTTGAAACCGGAAGTTGAAATCGGATGAGTGTGCCAGGAAGAGATGAGATTCAAGGAGGGAAAGCCAGCCGGCCGCTCCTTGAAGGGCTGTGGCATTGTGGTGATAATCTCTCCGAAGCTAGCACCTCTCATTGGCATTTGGATTCCTTTCACAGTTCCACTCACCCTTCAGCGCTGTCAAGATTGGACAAGTCAACCATTTAAAGTTGATCACGAACAAGTTGGGATGCCTTTTTCGCTCTGACTATCAAACTGAATCCACGAGGATTTTATGCTGTGATTATATTGACGCCTGGCCAGCGCGATCTCGTAGATGCACATTTCCGAGCGCTCTTTTGGCTACCAAGCGTTAGCCACGAGTAGACCATGGAAGACGATGCCGCATCCACGTTGGAACCCGAGAGACCTGACCGTGTGGCAGCTGATCATTGTTCGTTGCTGAAATGCGACTTTGGCCAAGCGCAGGCCAAGTTTCTCGCCGTCGGTCAAGGTGGTCTCTCGTACGGCCTATTACTTGTTACGAAATCTGTCACACAGGCAATAGGGCTCAACTTGGGGAAGCCTCTAGCAAATGGCCTCGCAGAGGGTGGAGTGATGGCTGGCTGACCTTCCTTTCGCCCAAATCAGCGTAGCGCGCGATGCTTCTCCTCCACGACAACCACCACCACCTCGAACCGCGACGGCCATTCTCGTCGGTGAAAACCTCCCGACCAGCCCATGGAGTATGTATCCGGAAATGCCGTCCATTACCCTGAAAGGCTCCCGAGCCAGGGTTGGTTCCGACTCCTCACGATCCAGTGGTCACCTCCAGGCGAGCCCCTCGCCTGCCGGTTAGATGCGCATCGCATCCAGCCTGTGCCCTTTTACGATGCCATATCTTACACCTGGGGCGACGAGGCGGCAGACACGACCATCATGATCAACTCTCGGCCGTTCCTCATCCGTAAGAACCTGCACTCCGCGTTGCTCGCTCTGAAAAACGCTCAAAGACACATCGTCTGGGTCGACGCCGTTTGCATCAACCAGGCCGACGAGGAGGAACGCACAGCCCAGGTCTGGCAGATGAAGCAGATATACTCCGACGCGCAGAGTGTGAAGGTCTGGCTGGGTGACGCCACGGCGACCTCTTACCGGGGGTTGATGTTTCTGCGTCGCTTTCAGCGCATCACGCCAGAGTGCACGGAGCGACACATCAAGTCAATCGATGATTTCCACACCTGCTTTGGGGACATTCTGACACCCTTCCGAGAAGGCGGCGAGGCACTCCATCTCGGACTGCAGGAGGCATTCGGGCTCTTGAAGCACCCCTGGTGGACGAGGGTGTGGACTCTACAGGAGAGCGTGATGGGGAAGCAGGTCGACTGCCAATGCGGCTACGGCACACAGTCGGTTCCCTTTGCTTGTTTCGCAAAGCTGGCCTGGTTCACGTACTTTGCCGTCAACTTTGGCGTCTGGAGCGGCCACGAGATTGACTCGTCGGTCGCACTTCGTACCGCGAGGTGGACCGAGAACCTGAGAGGCATCTGGAGGGACTCGGGAAAAGTGAGCGTCTGGGGTGCCTTGAGCGCATCGTGGAACCGCGCATCTACCGACCCAAAGGACAAGGTAATGGGTCTCCTCGGGTTGTTGGAGATGAAGAGCACCGGCGACCACGCACCGGGCTATCAGCTGTCTATAGAGGACAATTACTGCCATCTCTTCTTCTCGTTGTTGGAGGAGGCTAACGGCCTGTACCCTCTCAGTCTGATATCTGAGATGCCCGAGGACAGGAACCCGAACCTACCGAGCTGGGTTCCCGACTTCCAGCTTCACTCAACCGTCGACAGTGATCATCTTGCTTCGCTATCGAAGGGGATACACCCGTATAACGCATCGCTGTTTAAGGACGATGAGTTTCATGTACGGAGAGACAGCAGTCGAGGCGGAAGGACCATCTCGGTGGAAGGGATTGACTTTGATGCAGTTCGCACGTCCGGCTGCAAAGCCCCTGGATGGCAACCAACAGACAAGACATCCGGATCCGACTGGGCTCGGCTCATGCAGCAGACGTTGAGGGACTGGCGGGCCATCGTCAACAGCACTGTCGACGCGGGCGCAGCCACGTACACGACGGGGGAGTCCCGGCTCTGCGCATTCTGGAGGACCGTGTTGGTGGACCTGAAGCAAGGCGATGAAGATCATGCGAGCGCACTCGGGGCTCGGAGGCGGGACGACGCGGACAAGGCCGTCTTTTCGGAGCTGGAGTCGGAGGATGGGTGGGGGAAGCTGCTGAGCAAATGGGAGAGGTCTTGCATGCCAGAGTTTCGGCAGCTGAGGCTGATTGAGCAGCTGAACAGGAGGTTCTTCGTCACGGAAAAGGGGTTCTTTGGACTCGGCCCGCCTTCCATGGTGGTGGGCGATAGGGTCTGTATCCTGCGCTCGGGGGTGGTTCCGTATGTCCTGAGGCGTCGCGATGGCGGGCGGTGGAAATATGTCGGTGAATGGTGAGTCTCCCTCCCCCTATGCCCGCGTCGCTGTGAGCTTGCAGATATGTCTTTGCTGATTTGTATCACAGCTATGTCCATGGTATCATGGATGGAGAGGTCGTTCAATGGAGCAAAGAGGGTGCCTACGCCTATGAGACTTTCGACATCGCATAAAACTCGAGCAACGCCGCATCAACAGCCTAGGTCACTGCCTAGGCACTTTCGTCGTATTTCAACATGGCCTCGACTGCCAAACACAGTGCTGCTGCTGCTGCCAGGTCGATTCGGCAACTCAAGCTTCTGTTTTCACACGCGTTGAAGCAGTTGTGGCCGCAGGAACTCCATGGCATAACTGGCTGAATATTCCGAAGAAAGTCGCATCACCTGCTCCAGGAACACGAAGCTTCTATGCTGAACTGTAATGACTGCAAGATCGTCGCAGTCATTCCAAGTAAATGGCTCATCTGTCGCTTGGTGTGGCTGGTCGCAATAGCATCAGCCAAGACTTTTTTGCTGGCCACGAGTGGCTTCATCTTGCCAAGGGTGAGCCTTAGCCCCTGCGGACGAAGTGAGACCGCGTCCAGCTCAATCTGATGTGCCGTCCACGGTAGCACCAGCAAACTTCAACTGACGTCATATGGGTTGAAGACTTGGCCGGGCGTCTTTTGTCGCGTTTCTTCGGCGCCTGGTACGAGCTACGCAGGCTGGATCGCTGGCCTGGAGGCTGTTGTTTGACAGACGATTAAATTGCCCACAAGATCATACAAGTACTGTCCACTCCTCTCGCCTTACATGTGAGTTGTCACCGTTCCCGAGAGTGTCACGTTCGCATACAAAGCGCGATACACTCGCTCGTCTACTGTCGGCATCCCACGAAGGGCCATCTATCTGCGTCAACTCAAACCGGTGACTTTGCTCAAGACATGCCGACCAGTGTCCCCTCTACAATGCAACGGTTTAACCCTTTTGCCCGTAGGCAAGGGCAAGCTGCTCCGCCACTCCCTACGCACCATCGCCGCAGCAGCGACGACAACACCAAAGTCAACGACAAATGGCATGGGCGCGAACCATACACCATGGCCCACCGTCCGACCTTCATGCAGTGGCTAAAGGTGACATGGCTGGATATTCTAACCATGGTCGCGATGGGGGCGATTGCCTTGGGTGTAAGTGACGTCCTGTTGGTCCAGCTTCTCATCGTCGGTCCGACTAACACTTTTCTCTCCCTCAGGTTTTCAGAGCCCATCCACCTGCGCACCGGATGTTTCCCGTTACCTTTGACAATGGCGAGATCGTATATCCACAGTTCGCCCATCCTCATATCCAGCAGTACATTCCGAGCCATGCGGCCACCGCTCTGGGAGTCGGTGTTCCAATTCTGGTCATCCTGCTCTGTCAGATCCGGGTTCGTTCCTTCTGGGACATCAACAACGGCATCATCGGTCTGTTGTACTCGCAGCTGGGCTCCGCTGTGTTTCAGGTAATGATCAAATGGCTCATCGGTGGCCTACGTCCCAACTTCCTCGACGTGTGCAAGCCCGACATCAGCAAAGCCTCCCAGCCGGGGGGAAACTCGACCGGCATGGAGGGCACAGGCTATGGGGGCATCATGTACACGTACGAGATCTGTACCGCCGAGATGGGAGGGTCTCTCTCCAACGCGCTGGAATCTTTCCCCTCCGGGCACACGACGTCCATGTTTGCCGGGATGGTCTTCCTGTACCTCTACCTCAACGCCAAGCTCAAGGTGTGGTCGAACTACCACCCATCCATGTGGAAGCTCATCCTGACCTACGCTCCGATTCTTGGCGCCACCCTGGTGGGAGGGTCACTCACGGTCGACCAGTCCCATAACTGGTACGACATCTTGGCCGGCGGCTCGATCAGTACCATGTTCGCCTTTTCGTCGTACAGGATGGTCTACGCCTCCATCTGGGACTGGAGTTTCAACCATATTCCGCTCCACCGCAAGATGCCTCTGGAGTACGACCTCGACGCGATCGGGTCTGATGCCGTGGCCACTCACAAGGCCGGTTGGGGCAGGAAGCGCGGGGCGAGGCTGACGGGTTCCGGCAAGCCGGGGAGAACGCGCTACAGCACGAGTAGGGACGGTCGTGGCGTTGAGATTCCTCGCAAGGCGGTGCCTACGCATCACGAGAGGGGAGGCCGTCGGTCTTCGGCCGGAGACATGGTTTAAGTCGTCTGGAATTTGCTCGGAGTTTTGGTTACTAGTTGCGAATACCCACTTGTATTGAGGTGGATGTCGAGCGGTGTACGGTCCGTGAACGAGTACGAGAACAAATGTCCGGGAGGATCACACAAAGACGTCATGTGCCGTATCAATTAACTGTGATCACGACAAGTTTGAGTCAAACCGACCGCCATTGGCGCCGCGCCGTCCCAAGTCCTGCTCATCTCAAACCTGACAACTCGCCTTGGCTTGACACTCAAGCTCATTGACAGTCGTGGGCTGCCGATGAACGTCTATACCAGTTCTGTGGTATGCCAACGGTGATTGGGGCATTGGCAACGGCCAAGACATCATATCACAAACAGATCTTCAAGGTTGAACACGCGGTGGTGTGGAATCAACGTCCGCTTCCAAGATGGACCGTGGCATTGGCTGTAGATCCAGAGCCAGCACAGCCATGCTTCGGACGATTGTTATATGAAAGTTTAAAAATAGGTATAGCTTTATCTCAAACACCGTAGCAGCGACTTGAGCAACACGGGTAAAGGTGACAGAAACAAGCACGTCCAACGACATGTTCTAGTCTGAAGTTTGTGGCAGCTGTCAGAAACGGGGTGGATGATGCGCCCGTATCGTGAAATTTGACAACTTCATGACAAGAAACCCAATTCCGCAAAGTCTTGGTATTGCTGAATCATTGCGACGAGAGCCGTCTCACGGCGCGGAGGACGTCGCGCAGTTATTGAACGCCTTTGCGAGTCAATCATGTTGTGGTCGCATGAAGACCGAGCAGGCTTGGCGAGCAGTGCTTCTCTTGGCAATGAACTCTATGATGATCACTCGGCTGCGCCAAAACCCCTGAGTTGAGCTCCGATCAAGTTGCGGTTGAGGAACAGAGTTGTGCTGCCCACAAACTCTGGTGGTGCAAACAAACGAACCGTAAAACATCCATCTTTGGGAGTCGAGAGACGGGATGATTTCTTCTATTTTCAATTGTTGGGCAGTTGGCGTTCGGTTAACCACTGTCTGGCTTGAAATAAGGTGTGTTTAGTTCAACCGGGGCATGAAGAAGACCCGTTAACCCCATCCGGAGCTGGTGGACACGAGGTCTTCAGGTGAAAAGAGAGGAATCAGCATGCAACCGCACGGGCAGCTCGGGGCTCTGTGCCGTCTTCAAAGACTGGGATCCGTCGTTGAGCCTCATCCATGCCATCATAGCACCGGCCTAATGAACCGCGTCTCGTCAATCTCTTCCAGAAAACGCCAATAGTCTGGGCACCACGGCCGATAGAAAGGATGCCAAGACGCTCTCCTACCAAGTCTCGTGTAGTCTGAAGCGCCCAGACCATTAGCTGGTTTGATTTATGATGTGCAGCAGCTGTACGGCATCTCTTATATGAAAATCATGTTATGCCCGCGTTTTCTGCGGGACGAACTCCCTAGCCACAGCCCGATCTTGGTTTCTCTCGAGCTACCATCCCTGGGGCAGAATATCTATACCAGACAGACCCATAAGCCGAGCCGTCCATATACTCCTTTCCATGAAGGATACCACTCACCATATCCTACCTTGAGCCCGATGCCAAGTATTTCCACATGGTGACTGTAGTTCTGTTTCCCTTGTCACAATGTAGCTGAAGCTCGGCCAACATGATGGCTCGCACAACGCCAAGCTCATCTCTTGGGCGCAACAATCAACTCGGTTGCCCAGTGCCCATCCATAATCTACACCGAATTGTGGAGAGGCTGGGCAGTCGTCAACATACTGACGGGGGCCTCTGTGCTTGTCTAGTGTCGTTGTCTCTTAGAAACGTCTGCTACGGTTCAGGGGCACTCTCAGATGCGATGAACGACAACACTTGTCGAGATATTCCCGCAACCCAATCCAGTATATAACACTCCTTCATCATCCACCATCATCTCGAACTTTCTTTCTACCCAGGCCGCTTTGCCAAAACATTTCTTTCACTTCATCAACCCTTTTCATTCTCTGCTTTCTTTACTCTTTTTTGAGTTTTTCTTTCTCATTCACTACTACGGCAGGTACCAGTTTCTCTTCCAACTCGTCATCGAAATCTACAACAATGGCGTCCAGGCTGGTCCTTTTCACTCTTGCCGCGCTGGGTACCGCGAACCCGATCCACCTTGGCGGTGGCGACCAGCGGCTGGCCCGCCGGAACGCCAACGGCGCCGGGCATCTCGCCCGCGCCGTCATGGCGCCCCAGCAGCCCAAGGTCGAGGTCCGCTATGTTGCCGAGCCCGTTGGCGGCAGCAAGACCAAGGAGTCGGACAAGGACGACGACGACAAGGGCAGCGAAGACGGGGACAAGGAGAAGTCCAAGACCAAGGAGACCAAGGAGACCAAGGACAAGGACAACAAGGACAAGGAGAAGTCCAAGGAGAAGTCCAAGGACAAGGAGTCGGACAAGACCAAGGATAAGAGCAAGGACAAGAACGCCGACAAGAGCAAGGACAAGAACGCCGACAAGAGCAAGGACAAGAATGCCGACAAGAGCAAGGACAAGAATGCCGACAAGAGCAAGGACAAGAACAAGGAGAAGGAGAAGGGATCTGGCTCTGGCTCTGGCTCCGGCTCCGGCTCCGGCTCCGGCTCCGGCTCCGGCTCCGGCTCTGGATCTGGCTCCGGCTCCGGCTCTGGATCTGGCTCCGGCTCTGGTGGCGGCTCCGGTGGTGGTAGCTACGTTGGCAACAACGGCACTCTCCCCGTTGGCGGCGGCGGCAGCGCTGGTGGCGGCGGCGGTCTCCAGAAGAGCTTCCCTACTCCTGCCGGCACCGAGAACCTTTCCGCGGCCAGGACCATCAGCGGGTCTTTCGACGGACAGATGAAGCTCTACGACCGCGTTCCCAGCACCTGCAGCGGTGGCGAGGGTGGCCGCGCCGACGCCGCCTTCATTCTCGAGGACGGTGCGACTCTCAGCAACGCCATCATCGGAGGTGGTGCCGGCGAGGGAGTTCAGTGTGCCGGAAGCTGCACCCTCATCAACGTGTAAGTCGCTCTCCTTCACCATCCTGAGTAACTTGGCATGAGCTAATCCGCACCGAACAGCTGGTGGGACAAGGTCTGCGAGGACGCCGCGACCTTCAGACAGACGAGCGGCACCTCGGTCGTCCGCGGCGGTGGTGCTCGCGGCGCCTCGGACAAGGTCTTCCAGCACAACGGCGGCGGCACCGTCGAGGTCAGCGACTTCTACGCCCAGGACGTCGGCCAGCTCTACCGCTCCTGCGGCAACTGCAAGGAGCAGGTCGCTCGCACGTCTTCCTTCAAGAACATCTACGTCGACGGCGGCAAGACCATCATCCACGTCAACGGCAACCTCGGCGACAAGGCCACCATCAGCAACTCTTGCATTCTCGGCGGCGGTACCGTCTGCAAGAACTCCAAGGGTGTTACTGGCGGCGGCGAGCCCGGCGATGCTCCCAACGACCCCAACGTCTGCTCCGAGGTTGACGTCCAGACCTCCGGGTGCTAAATGGTCCCTCATCTTCGGAGGAAGCATTGGAGTGCCGAGCAAGCCTCGGTACGAGTCGCAATCGGGTTGGCTCAAGGTGTCAATGACGAAATGTCTGTAGTCAGCCTGGTTTTACTGTAAATACTTGTTCCTTGGTACACACAGCCAATCAAGTACATATCCTCCTCAACTCAGGTAATGCAGTGACTTCTTGTTTGATGATCTCCGATAGGAAGCATCTTGTGGCTGCATCCTGGACTTGCATAGGACCATTCGTAAACTGTAGAATGCCTACCTGCTCATGATTCGGCCTATAAAGAACGCACTACCTACTGGTGATGTTGAAATGCTGGACTGCCGGCAGTACCGTTCTACAGAGGAGCTTCCCACTTTTCGACCTAAACGCCCGCTCGGTGTCGTGGCTCTATTATTTCGGGTGAGGGCGACTATTCTATGAGCGCGTTCAAAGTTCCCGATATGACTGATTCGACTGTGCCGCGAGCCGTCCAAGCGAGTCTGTTCCGATAGGCTCGGGCTATAACATAACCAAAAAAGACGTGATCGTCAACAGAAACATTGCACTTGTCTTGCGAGAAGATGCAAAGTTGGCATGCATTATGCAAGCAGGCCAGAGCTATACCTACTGTGTAGGAGACCTGACCTATTGGCAATATACACCAAAGCACAAGCAACCGCTTCGACCAAAGCTCTCCAGTCGGCAAACCAAGGAATTTGGTTCAGCCCACTGGTAACTAATCACAACAGCCGGGGTATCCTTCTTCAGGCTAGTGGGTATGTCGCACAAGCTCGTTCGTCTCGGCCGTTAAACGAGGGCGTTAACGAGAGTCTCTCGTAGAAGCATTCGAGAACGAGGTCCTAAACGAAGTAGTGAGAACAACGCCTTGAGATTTCATGAGCGAAGTACGCCAGGGTGCACACTGCCACGCCGCTGCGTAGTTATCCCTCGGAGACAGGCCGCTACACATTGCCATCACCCAGTCTGCCTTGAGTAAGGGGGCTGTGTTTTGCAAACTCCAGGATGAAGATTGTGGTTCGACGCGTCCCGTTGCCTCAATTATATCATCGCACCATGAGAGCCTCGTCGACATGCACGTTGAAAAGGGGCGTTTCTGCTCCATGATAACATGCTCTTTACTATCTAGTTAACCCTACGATCTTTCAACTTTTTCCCCGTCCCATTCATTCAGTCTTTACCACTTCCCTTAATCAAATCTTGTGAAGGACTATTCAAAAGCCTTGTACGGAGAGAATCCGCGCGCAATACCCTAGATACCTACTCCAACACTCTCTCAAACATAGCCAACGAATCTTCGCCATGGCCTCGGTTTCTCAAAACGCCACAGGGCCCGAAGTGGCTGCCGAAAGCTCGTTCAAGCTCTATCATTACGATCCTACCGTTGCCGGCGCCGTCATATTCGTCTTGTTATTCCTGGCCACGACGGCTCTTCACCTCTGGCAGCTGTTCAAGTCCAAGTGCTGGTTCCTTTTACCCATGGCAACCGGAGGCATCTGTAAGTTGGCTCATCTCAAGCCAGATCATACCCCATTCAATGCTCATCCCACATTCTTGTAGTGGAAATTGTCGGCTATGCCGGCCGTGCAAGGTCTGGCAACGAGAGCCCTGGATGGACCTTGGGCCCTTACATTATCCAAGCCATCCTGCTGCTTGTTGCGCCCGCTCTCTTCGCAGCAACCATCTACATGGAACTCGGGAGAATCATCACAGTGATTGACGGCGAGGGGCATGTCATGATCCGCAAGGAGTGGATGACGAAGCTGTTCGTGGCGGGCGATATCCTGTCGTTCATTCTCCAAGGAGGAGGTGAGTGACCGACGCCGCCAGGTTTCGACCCTTGGGATGATTCTGACAGTCGAGTAGGCGGTGGCTATCAGGCTGCAGGAAGCCTTGAGGCGCTTAACACTGGCGCCAAAATCATCATCGTCGGCCTTTTCATTCAGCTCATCTGCTTCGGATTCTTCATCGTACTCGCTGTGGCCTTTCATCGCTCCATCAATGCAGCGCCGACCGGCCGTTCCAACAGCAGTATTCCATGGCGGAGGCACATGAACGCACTGTACTTGGGCAGTCTCTTGATCATGGTCCGCTCCGTCTTTCGTGCGGTTGAATACCTCCAAGGATTCGATGGATATCTCCTGCGACACGTATTTCTCTACATATTCGATGCGGTGCTCATGTTCCTCGCCATGGTGTTGTTCAACTGGATACACCCTGCTGAAATTGCCGCCATTCTTTCCAGTGGCTATGGCAACGATGGATGGAAGATGAGCGCCCTGCCGCACCACAACATGGAGCGTATATAACCTCTCCGCAGCACGAACAGTCAGACACAGCATGAACACAGTGGATTAGGTAGAGCCCCGCCAACTTGAGATGGTTCTCCGAGGATTGAAGCATATCCTGCATCATATACAACTGGAGTCCACGTCGATAGAGTAACATTTGATGCTATCATCAGCGTCGGTAGAGAGGCGTGAAGTTCCATGATTCTCGCCTTCAGTAGATACCCTTATTTACAGCTCAGGGATTTCCAGCTGCGTCCAGGCCGACAGTCTGTATGGGCCAGCAAATCCATGGTTGCCAATAGCTGCCCAGAAGCTCATCTACCGCTCCAACAATGTCCTTTCCCCAGCCTTCCAGGAACCAGTAGTCGTCCAACATGTGCAGAAATGCGCCAAAGTATGCAAAAAGTATCAGAGAATGCGGCTGTCGCTGGTGCAGGAGGGTAAAGTACTGCTGAGGCGCAAAATGGATAAATGCCATCGGCCCAGCCCAGGCTCTGTTGAAACCCCACTGCGCGAGTGTCTCTTCGTCCATCGTGTCAAACTGCCTCGCGTACATGAGGCACTTTCTCATGATGTGCAGTGCCTCGTCGTAGACCTCCGCGTCGCTGCTGCTTCTCCACGCATCTCGCAAACGACACAACTCCTGGTCGACGGCATCGGAGGCATGGTTTTCAAGATTCAGCTCGTGCCAGTTCCCGAGGCTCAACGCGCCAGCCATCCTGCCCTCGCGCAAGAAGTCGTAATGCGGCCCGAGGACGGCGTCGATGCCGCGCACCATCGGTATCCACTCGACGCCGAGTAGGCGATCCTTGCGAAGGCGAGGCGAACTCAGCTCAGTGGCATGGGAGAGCTGCTTGGAGATGCTGAAGACGTAGAGGAGGTTGAGGATGGACCACGCAAGCAGCGCTTCGCTGTTTTCCCGCGTCAGGTTGTTGACGCACTCATGGAACCCTACGAGGGCTATCTCGTGATGCCGTGTAGCCTCTACGACGTAGGGGCTGCTTGGTGAGCCTTCCATGTGGGCCAAGTGCAAAGCCGCCAGACTTAGAATCGCATGGGCCACGAACGGGTACTGGAAGCCGATTTGCGGTAGAGTCCTTTGCCACAGCGAGTCCGCGCCGGGTGTTTTGTAAATGTCGACACTGGTAGATATCGTCCAATGATGTAGTAATGCCAGGTCTTGGATATCGAAGTTGGGCGTATCAGCAAAAGACGTGTGAGAGATACCGGACACCGTGCCCGGATCCGGCGTAGGGGTCGTCGGAGGGATCCAATGGTTTCCGTCTACGATTGTTCGAGTTGCCGGTGATGGTCTGGCCAGAGAGGGTCGATGTTGCACCTCATATGTCTGGTGCGTACCGTTTTCCAGGGGCTGGGCTTCATCGGGGTATTTGCATACAACCTCTCTTCGGACACAGGAACGACAGCTCGGCCGCTCCTCGCCGCACTATTTCCAGCGTCAGCGAAATCGTGAGTATTCGGCTCGACCCGACCGGAGCTACGGACCTTGACTCGGCGTGTCCGGCAGTCGAGACACCCTGTTTTTGATTTTTTGTGTGGCCTTCGTCTCTTTCGCGGAAGGTGATCCGACATCTCCGCATCCTCTGCACGCGCTGTAGGCTGATGGGCGCTCATGATTTCAGGCCAGCCGTCGAGGCGAGTGGAAACGAAGTCTGGAGCGAGATGTTGACGAAGAACGAAAGGATCAGCCAGGAACAAGGAGCGAAGAACGAGGTGTGGAGAACAATGCAAGACATGAGGGCGCCACCGATGCGTCTTGGCTGAACGAACCGAGGACCCGAGGGCTTCGCACCAGAGATACCGAATCCGAGGCTTGATTAGTAGCGAAATCTTCTTCACTGCACGTTGAAGAGCTGTCATCCATGCACGATACTATAGATTTCGTTAACGGTATTGGTCGTGGAGTGACTCGCCATCACCTGAATGCCATCTGTGAGCAGTGGAGTTGGACTTTTATGTCAAGACTTGCAAACATTGTTTGTTTCTACGTAACGCATTGCATCTAAACTACCTGCTTCACTTTCTATGATATGGTGTCTCTTCCATGCTGTAGTCACTAGTTTCGGACACTTGTTGGCCCTCGACACATCTGCGCCCTTTCGTGCCGTCTAGGTGGTCGACATACCACACAGAGAAGACCGCCATGACGAGGGCCATGAGGAGAGCGTCAAAGAGGTACAAGAACAACTCGTGCGAAATGAGATAGCCGGAATTTCCCTGCAGGTATTCCACGACGCGGAAGATGCTGCGCACGAGAATGATGATGCTCGTGACGTAAAGCACGCTCAAATACCGTCTCCAAGGTATCCCGCCAGTGATTGCAGTATCCGTCGGACTTTTGAGCAGTCGGACATGGAAGAGGACAGAGGTGATGACGAAGAACCCAAAGACAAAGATCTGGACAAAAAGACCAGCGATGATGATCTTCTCGCCCATCTCGTACATCTCCAAAGTTCCCGCCGCCTGTATCCCACCTCCACCTGCTTGGAGACCGAAGGCTACGACATCGCCGCTGACGAAAATCCGCGTCACCCATCGGACCGGTACCAACGAGAGATGTTCCGCTTTCACGGTTCGGATGAGGCGACCAAGAATCATGTAAATCGAGGCTGCGTACAGAGCCGGGGCGACGAGAATGAGAATCGCCTGGATGATGAAGCCGCCGATGGAGAACTTGTCGTAGTGGCTCCATATCCTTCCCGCGTAACCGATAGTCTGGACTATGAAACAGGACAAGTGATTAGCTTTCATGTGTTTCGGCCAGCTAGCAGATTAGGAAACAAGATCAGCCATGTCGGCAACTCACAGACGCCGCCCACGGTGAACGCGGTGAAGTAAAAGGCTTTAGCTTTCCAGAGACGCCATGTATGCAGGACTGTCAGGGCAGCGAAGACGATAACGCTAACAACTGCGGCAGCCAAAGATGGAGTGTATCGATATAGCTGGAAGTCGAAAGCGGCTTCAGAGTTGCCGGCCGGTGCAGAGTCCATGGGCACTTCCGGTTGAGTGTGCTGTTTCGAAGGTACAGACTGCGGATGGGTTCGATGGAGGATGTTTGCTGAGAGAGGAGATCGGGCAGAAGCATAGCACGCGAAGCTTGTTCGTCACTATTTATTAGATTTCGCATCTGCCCGTCCAGCGCTGTACGAGCGGTGGTTCCTCAGCATCATAGTCCACATAAGCCAGCGCCTAAAGAGTGACATGGCGAAGAACGCGATGAGGCAGTGCTTGAACAAACCTGTCCCTGACTTGCACGGCGCTTGTGGATCTGTATCTAAACAGGGACGAGTTGGAATAGCTGGCGTTGGCTGCATGAAATGCGCCCGTTCTCCAGTCGCCTTGCCCATACGACGTCCGTACTAGTCCGTGAGATAAACGAGATACGAGCCCGGCGGCCTAGTGAGGCTTGCTGGAACGAAGAACGAAGAACCACTTAAGCTGACAGCCGACCACCCTAGGGCAGCGCCTCATAAATCTTGAGAAAAACACATTCTCACCTATAGCCCACTTACCTGGTATACTTGTTATCCTGCTGTCCCGGTCCAAAGACGGTCGCATGTCTGAATTCACTGCAATGTTCCTTGGAGTTCTTGGTCTATCTTGAGGTATGGAGAATTGCTAGAGGCATCTTAACCATGCCTCGTATCTCGTTCATGCGGACCCAGAATGTGGAGAGCTAGTCCACACAAAGCAAAGGTATGCGCCCCGTCTCTCGTTTCGACCTCGTTCGCGCGAGTACAGCGAATCGATGCAAGTGCTCTTGGCGTGACAGTCCTAGTTTGCCACAGCCATGGATTTCCTGGGCACATTCTAACGCGACGGTGAGCTGTGAAATGGGTTTCGAAGCATTGCGTGGGATCTTGGAAGTGGTAAAAGAATGCCCAACGGAGTGTACATAAGTGTCTACCAGAATGACGATGCGGCAAATACCAGCTGGCTACAATGACCAAACCTCCCTCTACGATGGCTGACGTAGAAAACTTCACCGTCCCAGAAGACTCCGGATATTCCACCACGTCGACCCCGATCCCTCTGGTGGCTCCAAGAGACCAGAAGGGACGGAACCGAAGCACTGGCAAGAGGGTTTCACACAGAAAGTCTCGGGCTGGCTGTAACACCTGCAAAAGCAGGAAAGTCAAGGTACAGTCGACAATCCCGCCCGTTCTTAACTGCGTCCTTTCTAATGCTACTGCATCAGTGCGATGAAGTCCAGCCGCAATGCACAAGATGCGCAAGGCTGCAAATACGCTGCCAGTACACGACTCACCAGAAGCCGGCCTTACTGACTGAGTACGACGGCCTCCAAGACTGCGTCCTCAAGCGCGAGCCTTCGCCAAGGGCCTTCGCTCCTGTCGGGGTTGATTTAGTTCAACTCGAGTTGCTTCATACCTGGGGAGCGTTCACCTGGGCTACAATGCCATGGCCACATGCTCTACGAGACTTTTGGAGGGTCACGGTGCCTGGACTGGCACTAAATCATGCTTACTTGATGCAGGCTCTTCTGGCCATCCCGGCCTTTCAGTTGGCAAATCTGCGACCTGATCGCAGGTCATTTTACGTATCTATCGCGCTCGATTATCAACGCGCCGCTTCGGGTTCTGCCAAGGAGCTCCTCCGGGATGTCCCCGAGGCGCATGATGCTTCATTATCTCTGTTCTCGACGTTGGATCTGATCAATAGTCAGTTGTTCCGCACCGTCAACTACTCGCAAAGCCAGCCGGAAGGCTAACATCACACAACGGCCTAGCTCTCGCAACTCCGCGAAGGTCCGATCAAGGAGTAATTGTCGACGACAAAAATGGCGGCTTTAACGACCTTTTGATCGCCCTGAAGGCCATGAAAAGCCTGTTGGCAGTCTCATGGACCAGTCTCTTGTCCAGCCCTCTGGCACCGCTTCTAAACCACGGCTCAGAGAGACTGCTGCTTCAGCAATCCCTTTGTCACTCCGATCCGACCTGGCATAGAGCCAATGAGTGCATCGAGGAGCTTCAATGCCGTCTAGACACCCATGCGACGAGTATCGTGAACTTTGGCGTTTACACCAATGCTCTTCAGGCTATCCGCGACGCGATGCATTGGTCCTCTTTGTGGGAAGATGCAGACACATTACTGTGGGTCTACAGGTCACTCGAAGACTTCATACCTCTATTCGAAGCGCACGATCAGCTGGCTCTGGTTCTGTTGGGCCACTTTACCATTGTGCTGAAGAGCTGCGAATCACAATGGTGGTTGCATGGCTGGTCGATTCAGATCATGTCGCATGTGTATCCAAAGTTGGACGAAGTTCACAAGCCATGGGTTTATGGGCCAGCAACTGAAATAGGGTGGATAGTTCCTTTCTTATAGAACAATTGCGCCGTTTCTTCCACCCTGACCCGAGGTGTTTTCTGGGTGGGTCAAGAGGTTGGCAACTTGAATGCCAGATCAACCAGTTCGATTCATTCCTCTCTAGGGCATGTTCGTAGAATGGATGTTGACTCTCATCGTCGGGCAATGGAAATTTGGAAGAAAGAGGGCGGCTCATGATATAGTTCCCTAAGTGACATGCACCCTAGTCTTACTGTTTAGCCTGCAGTTCTACTCTTGCTTCATCCAATCTTTTAGTTTCGTATTTCCAGAAGGTGACCAGTGCTGGTGTTTTCTTCAGGTTGAGTACTGTCTTGTAGAGCCACCTCTTGTCTCTCTTCAGCACTCCAGGACAGCTCGACTTCTAGGCGTCTTCTTAAACTGCCTGGTGAGCAATGCAGCGGGCTTATTGTTTTTGTATTCCAGAAGTGTGCACCAGAGCCTCCAACATGATATCATCTAAAACTGTAATACTGAGAGGGGCTGCTTGATACAACCTACATCGCATTTTCGGCGACTGCTATTGTGAAATGAGGTGAGTCGCAATGAGCTTGAAGGCCAAGCCATGCCCCAGATAAGTCAACAGTAAGGGGGGCAATCCTGGCTACGAACTTTACCCGCCTGATCCGCGACGGTGCCTGTGAGGTATGTTGACACCGTCCAACAAACTGCCACGTAAATCAGCTGCAGACGTACAGGCATGGCTTGTGTGGAAGGATAGTATGACGAACTGACCTGGACCCTGGTCTCTGGACGACCATCCTACCCAAGTGCCTCCGACGAAGCGAGCCTATGGCTGAAATGAATGGACAAGATCCTCCACAGGATGGGGTGTGGGCTCCAGACATAAGCGCCAGGATCCGTATGAGGAAGGAGACAACAACCAACAGGGAAAAGACTCCGTCACCGTGCTGCATTGAAGGCACTACCGGGCACTGAAGAAATAGTACCAACAGCATGATATCTGCAGGAGATCAAAGCAGGACGGCTTATAAAAGCCTGTCGCAGTCTGACTTGGTCCTTTTCAAATGCGGCTCTCACTTCCCTTTGGTTCTCGTCTTCCACGTCGTCACAAAACCTTCCACACCACGAATCAACATGACCGGCCAATCCCCCAAGTCGGTGAAGTCACCCAAATCGCCGGCGTCACGTCGATCTTCCGGACCACCAGAGAGCCTGACCGGGGAACTTCCGGACAACAATGACAACATTTCCTCGGCCGATATAGCAGTCGATGAAAATGAAACAGTGCGTTTCCCTGTCATTTATTTAACCAAGCTGTATTCGTGTCTTGCTCACGTTGAACTCACGTAGGATGCGGCGTCCCCAATCGATGAGAGAATGTATCTTATCGACTCCGTCTTTCCAAGTTATACTCAATTGCCTGACTCTTTCAGTGCCTCTTATACCACGTCACTGGCTTCTTCGGTTGTCGATTATCCTGTAGAGCACGGTCGCCGATATCATGCTTTCAGGTCCGGAGGTGCGGATGCTTCCTTGTGGTTTTCATTCATGCAGATGTAGCCTGTAGCTAACCGCTCTGCTTAGCATACATCCTCCCAAATGATGAGGTGAGACAATCATCCCCGAGTCCAGGTTGAACTGATTGACACCAACTACTTGTGCACATCAGAACGAAATGGACCGGCTCGACTTCTGCCATGCCTTGTTGGTCAAGACCGTCGGCGGCAAGCTTTTCCTCGCACCGCTCGAAGAGGAAAAAGTACATCGTATCCTGGATGTTGGAACTGGCACTGGCATCTGTATGTTCTCATCGATTCCCTACACGAATCGGCGCGGAAATTGCACAATTAACGTGTCTTCCTAGGGGCTATGCAAGTATCTGATTTGTTTCCCAACGCTGAGGCACGTCAAAGGAGTCACAATTGGTCCACGCCATGTATGATCGTCCGGCTAACAGCAAAAAGATTCTTGGGAACGACCTTAGTCCCATCCAGCCGAAATGGTATCGCATCTCACACGGAAACTGTGTTTCACCCAAGGCTAACTGCCTTGTGCACGCAGGGTTCCGCCCAACGTCAAGTTTGAGATTGATGATGCTGAAAGTGAGTGGTTTGGCGACAAGTACGACTTCATTTTCAGCCGTTACATGTGCGGCTCCATTGTCGATTGGCCGACGTACGTCAGAAGAGTCTACGAGTGAGAATTCTCAAGTCACACGTGTCGCTGTGGGCAAAATCTGACTTTGATTAGGAACTTGAATCCTGGCAGGTGGGCCGAGTTCCAGGATTGGAGCTTCATGATCTATTCGGATGACGGATCCATTGAGAACACCGAGCTCCTGCGCTGGGTTGAGCTCTTCATGGATGCCTGCAAGGCCTCTGGTAGAGATGGACAAATTGGGCCCAAGTTGGAGTCTTTGGTGCGAGACAACTCGGGTCTGATCAACGTTCATCACCGGCCGCACAAGATTCCGATAGGCCCGTGGCCAAAGGATCCCCGCATGAAAGAGATCGGCATGTACGAGCTCATTCAAATGCTTGAAGGATTGGAAGGTTTCTCTCTCAGGCTTCTCTGCGGCGCCCTTGGCTGGACGAAAGAGGAGGTTCAAGTGCTGTTGATAGGGGTTCGCAAAGACTTGAAGAACCCCAAGATCCACGCTTGGCTCCATTAGTATGCTTCTTTGCCCGAGACACCCCATTTCATCTATCTGAGATCACTAACACTCCATCTAGTAATGTGGTATACGGCCAAAAGCCTGAGGACGGGGAGAAGTGACGATGTTGCCCTTTACCCTCTTACGAGTGTTCGCCAGGCGAGCTCACATCTTCTACGGCATTATAAGGGTTTTGATCAAGGTAGTTTGAGCACAGAATTTCTGCCTCTCTCGTTGAAAAGTGGTAAATAAAGTCCAACTTTTACAATGGAGTTGCCGTTCAAAGCGTCTTGGAAACCCTTCCGCCTGGGCAAATCGCTTCCCGCTAAGCCAGGTAAGATTGACTGCTGTTTGACAAGGTAGCACTTCCAGCAGCATAAACATGGAACGGTTGTTGAAATTCCAATGTGTAGTTGATCCTGAGGAGCACGACCTCAGTAGGGGACTTCGAAAGCTTTTGGTAAAAAAAAAAGTCGTAACAGGACGTGGTTATCAAAAACACACCCTTAGGCATAGCTGCGTTAGGTTTGATGCTTTGAGGAAGCAGTGGTAGTGTTATAGTGTAGTAAACAAATTTTGTTGCTCCTGGCCTCTCCTTGGGCGCTCACCTCAGGTAACGAGATCATGTCGATCATTTCCTTATCCCAGCCCATCATCGACTCGGCACCTCTCCGTTTCTTTGACTCTTGTCTCTCTCTTTTCATGTCATGGTTAACCACGCCGCTTCGACGTTGGCCTTTGGGTCTGGCGATCCCTTTGCGCTCTTGAGCCAGCAATAGTTCTGGTCCGTCCCCTGCTTCCCTGCCGTCACCCACGCGACACCGATGCATTTCCCGTCCGCGCTCTGCGTCGTGACGTAAAGCGCGGCGCAGAGGTTGATGCAGTCCTCCATTTTCGTCAGGGGGATGTAGCCGAGGTCGTTGAAGGGGTAGTTCTTCCCACACTCGCGCACGAAGCGCAGGTTGGAGCCTGGCGGGGTGTACGTCTTGTTCTCGGAGGACAGGTTCGGGCAGTTGGTCGTGACCTCGCCCAGGATCGACGAGGCTTGCTCGGGCAGCGGGATGGAAGTGAAGGACGTCGGCGTCGCGCCCGCCGTTGACGAAGCCGTCGTTGCCGACAACTCTGAAGCTGCTGCTGCTGCTGCTGTGGCCGATGCCGCCGATGTTGCTCCAGACTCCGCGGCAGAGGTTGTGGCTAGTGATGATAGCTCCAGCTTGCTGAGGGAAACGGTCAGTTTGAGATTGCCGACGGGTTCGTCGAGGGTAGGGTTTCGACTTACGTCTCGCAGGTCTGGACGTATCCGGCATACTGCTGCGCAATGGTCCCGGCAGCCGCCGAAGCTCCAATCGTGCCGAGAAGGAATATCAACGCCAGCAGAGCGAGCCAGAACGTCGTCGCCCGAATACCACAGAACCTCTTCTCACCACGATCGGTGCCGTAGGGCGGTGCTGTTGTCGTTGCTTGCGAGTAAGTCTGTTGTTGATCGTAGGAGGCGCCGGTCTTGAAGTTGTCTTGGTACGGCGCGTGGTATGTGTTTCCGCCGGTCGATTGCGCCGACTGCCATCGGCCATCTTCGTCGCCGTTCTGGGCCACCTCCAGACCCACGTACTCGGCCGGCATCAGCCCCGATGAATATTTGGCCGGTTCTGCGGATGATGTCGAAGATGGTGTATCAACGTTCGCTGGCGGTTGTGCTGAGGCCATGTTGGCGAATGACTCTTTCGACAGCCTTTTTTGACCTAATAGAACACCACACACCTTGCTGGGAGGATACCAAGATCAAAGGACGAAGTACAAATGGGATCAGCAGGGCTTGGGGAGTTAAAAGATAGTCCCGTTGGCGCGAAGGATTGACAAGTTCCGGGTGGCTGCGAGGTTGTCGGCCGATGCCTGAGTAATGGTAGTAGTTATACATAATATTAAGAGAGGCATGGCACCAAATACCCTGGCACGCAAACGTACATGGTAAAATCAGCAAGACCTGCAACCCTTCGAAGCTGTCGCGATCGACCATTGGAAGCTAGCTCGACCCACCGCCAAAACAACATGAACCAACTGGGGGGGCCGGCCCGCGGACTTGTATTGAGTGACGATGATTGCAAGAGCCACCCCTGCGACGCCTTGACAGTCTCCGTATCCGTACTTGTAGACGAATAAGGATGACAGCCTTGCTGCGCTTTCCCATCGAGTCTTAGGCAGCTGCGTAGGATGGTCCAATCGACGCGTATCGTGAGGGTCAAATTACTCGGGGAGATGTTTGTGAACCTTGGCGGGCGCCCCAAGCCAGGGTGGACTTGTAATTACGGATAGGCATCGGTTCACAAGTCGACGACCGTATCCGATTTGAGGCCGTGCGCATCCAGGTTAACGTGGCAGAGACTTCGCCGAGCCTTCATGAAACTCTTGCTTGTCTGTTTGGGATAAGCCTGGCTGCACTTGACATACTGCGTATACAGGTGCATCACAGTACAGCTTCCCGCAGATGTGGCGGTGAACACGAAAGGTCACGATGCAAGAAGTCTCAACCACGGAAAATCACTGAGAAGCCCAAGTACCTACGGAATACAGAGTACCTCGACATCGTTTCTTACTTGTAGTAGGGCTGAGCACGTTGCAGGACCTGCGAACAAGGCCCTGTTTGCTTCAATCGACGTCACATTTTGAATTTGTCAGGCGAGGACATGCCCCGTGGTAATTATCGCCATCTGGGTGGTCATCCCGGAAGCCTGACCGTACCTTATCCGATGAGGTCGGAGTCATTCCCCGCAGGTCAAACGATGGCATTCAACACGAACTCCACGATAAAGCCCTGCCCCAGAAGGCTTGGACAAGGCTTGGGCAACTCAGCATTGATGCTGGTCTCGATTGCGGAACCGGCGGAGTCCAAGGGTTGCCATGCAACTGGGTCTCCAGGCAGACGGATTCCAGCCCCTGTCAAGGACAAATTGAGAGAATCTCGCTTGACAAGAAGAAGCCAAAGTCCTCTTGTGTGACGGGCGTGCTAGCTACGCAGTAGGTGGAAATCGCCCAGCTTGACTTTGAGAGGCAATCCTATTTCCACGCTTCTAGAAATGATCGGCCCAAGCCAACCAGATGGAAGCTCGAGGCTTCGGTACTCGGAACGTTGTTGACAACGACACCCGGCGGGTGGGTTGTGCTTCGGATCGGACCACTCCGGCGCATTGCTCGCGGTCATGTCGTTTTCTCAGCAGCAAGATCAAATTTGAGCAGTGCAGCGTATAATAGCGCACACAGCCTTCTATCATTTGACTTCCGGCTGGCGGCAATGTTCAGCCATGGGTTCTCCCAGAAAGCTCACCAAAGCGACCTGACTGTGACGAAATCGATGGTGATCGGTCAACCCCTCCCCGAGCGGCCCCCGGAGCGTAGCAACTCAACCCATTTTTGGTAGAGAAATCTAGAGACGACGTGCTATGGAACCGACAGCAGTTTCTACTGCATATTGGAAACACACACATCTGAACTTCTGAATCTTTCATCCCTACCTAGGACTCAGTCAGCAGGTCGGCCATCTCGTAATTTCATATTAGCCCTTTTCTCACATTTCCTCCGGAAGGAAGTTTGCGGCTTTTCCTCCCTTTTCCCCATAAGCAGCTGTTTGTGTACGAGTTTCCATCGGCATATGTACAGTCGATGAGCCCCGCAATGCAGTAACGGGTCGAGACTGTGTGGTTGCAGCGAAGACGACCATGGTAGTGAGCGGGAGACAGACCATGATGGGAAACGAAAAGTGTAGAAAGCGATGTTGTGAGGCTTAAGGGAGTGGAGATCTTTGATGTCGAGCCTGCATAGCAAAGTGGCAGCCAGAATGGAATTATGACGAGCGATACATATACTGCTGATGAGGATCGTGCCGAACGCGGCGTGAGACCATGAGAGAGACATGCCCATCCATCTTCATGGTGTTCTACTTGTATCGCAGCATATACAACAGACAGATCATCCAACTTAGGTTTAGAGCTCCATTGTATTCTTAATTCTAATTGAGGTCGTTAATTTAGCCGGGTCCCTTGTCCTATGTTGCACGCGCTGCCCACGGTCACGGAACATCTGGTTGAAATCACTTGGATGGATGGCCACAACTTAACAACTGGATGGCAAGACAATCTGAACTTGCCATATACTGAAGCCAAGTGCCTTGAAGTCCTAAGGAAGCGCTTGAACGATCCCGAAAACAACAGACCATTTCTGGAAATAAAGCTGCCATACTCGGTACAGCTGCAACATCAAAAGAATACCACTCCAAGTCATACCCACGTCATTGGGGTCAATGAAATCCTCTGTCTGTACCATGGATCTGCTTCTCGTCAGTGCGGAACTGCCACGAAGGGGATCGATAGTGGGTTTCTAACACAAGTCTGATTGCCTTCAATTACTTTAGCTGTTCAATATTCGCCATCAACTACTGGGTATGCTGCCCAGCGCATGACCAGGCCCGCTCTGGCTGTTCTAGTCATCATGTTCGCCAACCAGCATGAATCGATAAAATTGTTTTATGAGCGACGCCCTGTGGTGTGATGCATAATCCCTTGGTAAGGTATTACCTCAACAGCGGAGAGTCGGGGCTCGGGTGTCCGCCTTACGCCGAGGCGGCAAACTCGGTCACGTCGTCCCATCTCTGATGCTGAGGGAAACATCCCATAAGCCAAGAAATGAATCACTTGAGTCGCAACAGCACAGATTTGTCGTGTTTTCCAGGTTCCATCCAGTCCAAAAGACTGCCTGTGGACGGTGCGTCCTCTAGAGTGACGTTGGACAGCAGCCATGGGTTTCGAATTACGCCACGCGTGGACGGAAATCCGACCCGAGACCTCACGCAACCGGTGAAAAGGGGTGGCGGCTGCTGATGGGAGACCGAGTATCGGCCGCGCGAGAAGATGCCTTCGACTGAGTCCTCAAGAGGTCAGGACCAAGAATCACATGGTGCGTCACTGAAATGCTGCGCAAAAAGGTCGTGAAACGTCCAAAGATCCGAGCGAGCATTCGTCCAGTCATTTGGCGCCACAACTGCACATCACGCACGTTAAAAGCTGTGAATCCCCAAGTTTTCTAGTCGGTCTTTATCAGAAAGTTCGTCTCCTCCAAATACTCAGCGACATACTTGGCGGGCGGACTATCAAAGTCACAGCTTACATTCGTTATCATGGCTCTTAAACCGTCGACGGGGGTTTGCCGGCCCTCGGAGCTGGCACATATCGTGCTCCGGTCGAAAGACAAGGCGAGGCTCGTGGAGTTCTACACCAGGTTCCTCGACGCCGAAGTCGTCTGCACGAACGAACTCATCACCTTTTTGACATGGGACCATGAGCATCACCGCCTTGCCATTCTCAACGACCCGACCGCGGTTCCAAGGGAAGAAAACACCGTCGGCATGGATCACTTCGCCCTGACGTTCGACTCGCTGGGCGACCTGGTGCAATCGTACCGCGCGCGGAAGGGGATGGGAATCGAGCCGATATACTGCGTCAACCATGGCGTGTCGACGAGCATGTACTACCGCGACCCGGACGGCAACAAGATCGAGACGTCTGTTGACGCGTTTGAGTCCAAAGAAGATGCGGTCAAGTTCATGATGTCAACCGCCTTCGCCAAAGACCCAAGGGGACCGATGTTTGACCCCGAAGAGTTTGTCAAGAGGTTCGAAGCGGGAGAGGATGAGAAGATCCTGATGAGTAGAGATGGCTTGTCGCAGAGCCATAAGCAAGCCCAGGCGGCTGCTTAACCCCCGAACTGGAGGGTTATGGGACTTCTTTGCAGCTGTTTGTTTCCTCGGATGTGTGGTTTGAAGCAATTCAATTCCTGCTGGCTGGTTTGCGGCAACACAGAATGAACAAATTCCATTCGAATCAACTTTCTTACTTCTGATCAAAACGTTTGTATCTGCATGCAGAATTCATGCCACGAGATCTACAAATCCGACTGTATATTTGCCCTTGATGTAGCTGTAAGTCTCAAAGGAGCGCTATCAAATTCGACACGATCTCATGTGGCTTCTCGAAAGTTGTATTGTCGACTAAGCAGACGGCAGATCATGTATGACGCCATGACTTTCGGAAAGCGACGTCCTGAGCAATACAATGATTTGCCTGGTAAAACATGATGTGTTAAAGAGCTCGCTCGTCCACTGAGGACAGTGTTCATGTGCCATGTCTCTGACGAGCTTCGTGTTGGCAATGTTCCTGCTCGGACTCGGCCCCATTTCAAAACTCGCAAAAGGGAGATTATGTTCAGCTAGTTTGTGGATTCGACAATGTCTACAATGTGCTCCCAGCTTAGATTTGTGCCACTCGATAGAAGAATTGATAGGCGTGCGTAAACACAGAAAGTCAGAGCCATCTCGACATCGTCGCGGATGCCGAAGATGACTGGTCAACTACATAGTCGCAAGCGAACAGTATTCGGACGTTGACGCAGGAGCGATATGTTCATAGGTTAAGTGTCAAACACTGTTCGACAAGCAGGTTTAAACGGCTGACAAAAGTTGCCCATAGAACATGGGTTGGGTTGCTGTTGACGCGGGGTGCAGGTGTCTAGGCAGGGCTTCCTTGCCAGGCCATCCCATACGTGCTGGAAGGTTGGAAGATGGTGATGAAGCTCGCCTGGACCATGTCGGCTATCATCCAATTCCTGTCGCTCCCAATGCCATTCTCTCCGCAAAGCCTCGGTTGAGCTCATTAGGAATACACTACCATCCTATCGTTTGGGCGGTTTAACCAACATTATTTGCCTTTGATGTTATCACACTTCTGGCGTCAGTACGAACGACGATCATATTATGTGGTTGAGGCCAAGGACGTGTCAGGACAAGTCCGTCGTCCCACGGGCCGCTACGAGTTGCAGCAAACCCTGGATAAATGACGGGCTTGGCAGAGCAAGGTCTGAGGAGTCATAAGAGCCCGGACTTAACGGGTTGAAATGACATGCAGTGACGATGACGGTCTGAAGTAACCGTCTGCAGCGCGCAGGTGAGGAGTTTGATGATGAATCAGCCAAGGCCTTGAAGGTGCGAATGCCGAGTTAAGGTATTGTACGTATCTCGACCGAGGACATTGTCGCAATGGCCGAGCAGCTCGGAGGTAAAGGAGGGGGGGCGGGGTTCTCGTAGCTCACAGTGGCCGGACTTAAGCCCCTGTACGTTCCCAAGTGTACGATGTGTGACACACCTCATGTGTAGGGGTACGCAGGTCAGGGTCTTTTCGGTGTGTAAGATCGAGCCTGATTCCTCGGTGAGCCAACCAGTAGAAGAATAGCAATTGGAATACGGATGCTGCATAATAGCCGATCCCGGCCACTATTAGGCGCCGCGGAAGCTCCGATCACGCCGGGAGCCCAGCGGCAGCTGCAGCAGACGGGAAGCTGTGCACTGTCAGCATTCCCCCAGTATATCCGTAATCGATCTCCTTGGATGCGCAATTAAAGTTTGGACACAAGTAGCTGGTTACCCAAGATGCGTCGCCTCGAGGACAGACGCCAGAAGGGAAGCACATGCCGTGTGTCGTCAAAGTTGGTGAAAGAATCGAGGCTAACCCAGGAGAGTTCACCTCACTCTCACCTGGGTGACCTGCGACCAGAGGGCTTCGTTATAATTAGTTACAGACCTTGGGTGTAGCCCAGGCCCTAAGCTACCCAAGGCATGTAGCGTCTGTATGCCTTAGCCGACGAAAGGCGGTCGTCCTCCACTTCTGGCGCTGGACTCTAGCGGTCCTTAGCGCCGTAGGGACCTGGACTGCCAACTGGCCCTGGACCCTCGCAACCACTCGGCTCGTCTTTCTTTGAGCAACCACCACCTCCACCACCACCTCCCACCACACGACGATTACCACTACACCACGGATTGGTACACTACTTCTTTCTACCTTCCGATGTGACCCGTCCCATCCCACTGCATTTATATACAACCTCTCTTCTCCAAGACATCGTCACACCTTCTGCTGGTACCTACTTCTTGTCTCTCGTCCGCTCTTCTCCTCTACTTGGGCATGCCCTTGTGCGACTCATGTTTCTGCTGTAGGCGGGTAGACAGCCCAGAGGAGAAGCTGTCGCAGAATTGGATTAGACTGGAACCTCGTCCAATTTGTCAGCTCCAAAAAGTCAAGACGCTCAAAGTGTGTCACGTCTAGCCTCGATACACTCCGACCGAAACCTTCTCAATCCTCCGCCTCAGGGAGCACAGAAGAGCAGTCACTTGCTGCTTGTGTGCCTATAGATGATGGACAGCTTTTCTCCGACAAGTCAACAGTCGAACCCCACGTCGCCAGTCCTCGCAATGAACACAAACCCCCACCAGTCGCCCGATTCTCCTACCGGAAATCATGACTTTCTTGCCCTCAGTCGCCATGGCGCCATTTCGATACCCCCCGAACAGCCCGTGGCCATGACGGCTTCTGGCCAGCCTGCCCTGAACCCGCGCAGCTGTGTCACATGTCGCCGCCGCAAGGTCCGATGCGACAAGCAAATGCCATGTAGCAACTGCCGCCGCGCCGTCATCCAGTGCATATTCCCCGCTCCTGGTCGCGCTCCTCGTCGACCAAGGCCGAAAGATCCCAACGCCCCGCCCAAGAACTCGAGCGAGCGCGAAGTCGAGTTGATGAAGCGCTTGCGCAAGCTAGAGGGCATAGTCGAAGAGCTCAGCGGCCAGATCGAAGTCGAGAGCGGTACTGGTAGCAACAGCGGCCGCCAAAACTCGAGCACCGGAAACTCCCCAGAGACACTAGCCAACGACGTCACCTCGGACAGATCCAGGGCCTCTGCTTCCCATGCCTCTCATGGCAGTGCGCACAAGGACGTTTCCGCATCGCGCATGGATACAGACCCCCATCAGACACGACCGGTAGAAAACAAGCAAGCAGCAGTCAGCAGGCAGTTTGGGCGACTGGTGCTGCACGACAAGGGGAAGACGAGCCGATACGTGAGCAGCGCATTCTGGTCCAAGCTCAATGACGAAGTGAGTCACCCGCCGCCATCCACCTCCCTCCCTTGGTTCTTTTGTTGACTCGGGTATCGCAGCTTGACGAACTGCGCGAACAGACTCGAGTCCTTGACGAAGAAAGCGACGAGTCCGAGGATGAAGATACCCCCGACCACTCGCCTCTGCAAGCTACCGACGCCTCCACCGATCATCATGCCTTCATCCTGGGCTACCGGTCCTCCGATGTCGATCTACGCAAGCTGCACCCTTTGCCCTCGCAGATCCCCTTCATGTGGCAGGTGTACCAAGAGAACGTCGAGCCCCTGCTCAAGATTCTGCACATACCCACAATGGAAAAGCTCATCAGGGATATGCGGCGCAACATGGACGACTTGACCGCCGGCAACGAGGCGCTTCTCTTCTCCATCTACTACGCCGCCGTGACGTCTATGGAGGACGATGAGGTACGCGCGTCTTGTTGTCCGCAAACACTTTACGTTTTGTCTAACTGAACTGCCAGGTCGAGAAGAACTTTGGCTCCAAAAAGGAAGAGATGCTTGGCCAGTACCGTTTTGCCCTCGAGCAGGCCCTCGCCAAGGCCAACTTCCTCAACACGTCAGACATGGTTGTGCTTCAGGCCTTTGTTCTTTTTCTCACCCTCGTCCGACGGCACGACGACACCCGCTTCTGCTGGACGCTGACCGGGCTCGCCATTCGAATCGCCCAGGGGCTTGGGATCCACCGCGACGGCACAAATTTCAATCTGCCGCCGTTTGAGACCGAAATGAGGCGTCGGCTGTGGTGGGCTATCTGCACGCTCGACCTGCGCTCCGCCGAAGAGCTGGGTAGCGACTTGACAATCATTGACCGGTCCTTTGATACAGAGCTTCCGTCCAACGTCAACGACGCCGATATCGAGCCCGGCATGACTGAACCACCGAAACCTCGTCAAGGCAGAACAGACTGCGCAGTGTCTCTGGTCAGATATGAAATCTGTGCTCTGTCCAGGCGGCTCCATACCATGGGCTCAGCCATGGCTGGCGTTTGCCCGCGAGATGCTTCGCGCAGCTTCGAGGAGCGCGAGCGCATGTTGATTGAGGTTTACGACCGAGTCGAAGAAAAGTTCCTCCACCATTGTTTCACCGACGACGATCCTCTGTTCTGGATGGCGGCTATGATTGCTCGCGTCATCATGGCAAAGATGAGCTTGGTCATCTACCAGCCTATGCTGTTCCCGGGTAACGGCCACGAACTCTCTGGAGACGTTCGCGACAGGCTCTTTATCTCGGCCATCGAGATTGTCGAATACAACTACATACTCAATACCGATCCCCGTTGCAAGCAGTGGAGGTGGCTGTTCCAAACCTACCGGCAGTGGCATGCCATTGCGTACATTCTCATGGAGGCCGGTCGACGGCCGTGGTCCGCGACCTCGGAGCGAGGATGGGAGGCAGTCAACAAGACTCTGCTGTACGACAAAGACGCCGGAGAGATATCAAAGATGGCAGACCACATGGCAGTATGGGTGCCGCTGCGCAGACTGAGTGCAAAGGCCACAAAGCACCGTGAGGCCGAGATTGCCAGGCTGAGGGACGACCCCGACGCCGCACGCAAGCTCGATGTCGAAGATCGTATGTTTTCGATTCCTGCCAGGCTTGGTCCTGTGCCAGGCATGGAGACGGCCCATTCTCAAATTCGCGCTCGATGGAGGAAGATGATGGGGACAGAAGCCATCAGTCCCCTTCCAGGACCGGTCAACAACGCCGCCACTGCGCAACACGCCAAGAATACGGATGTCATTGTCCAGCCGGCGGCGCCGGCGGCAGCGCGGCGACCGGTACCGCCATTTAGAGAGCCCGAGTTCATCGACACGGTGATGATGGCGCGTGGTTTCACATCGGAGGCCATGTGGGAATACATCTATCCCACAGCCCAGTCCATGGCCGCGGATCCGGACAACGCCCTGTTCCCTTCGAGTGCTGTGCAACCACCCGCGACGCAGCCCTTGGCGGCGTCGGCAACACCGGCGAACGCCATGTTGGGTGTTGCCATGAGCGAGGCAGAACAGCGACAGAGGCAGCATGCCATTGCCGCGACTTCCCAGCCTCAGACCGCGTCTGCCCTTGGTGAGAACCAGCCGCCATGGCTATGGTCCGACCCGTTCACCTCCATCAACAATGGCTTTGACGACGTCCCCGTCGATGCCATGGACGTGAACATGGATAACTTGGACGATTTCAACTGGCAGAACTGGCAGGAGAGCATCAAGGGGTTTGAGATGGACCCGGGAAACATGCCGGCCAAGGGGGCATGGTAACATGTGAAGTGATTTGAATGTAGGAGAAGAAGTCTGGAAAGTCTCCTCTCTCGCGAAAGGCTTCTCGAATAGCCCTGTAATGATACCCAGTAACTGATGATGAATGAACGACGATATGTACTTTTATCAGTTGGGGGTCTCATCTCCTAGCACATGCTTGCAGTAAATGAAATAAGAAATGAGACTGCTGAGCACTCAAAGATGACCGTCGGTCTCCCCACCCTCTCATTTTCTTCGTGTCCTTGTCCTCTTCCGCGCCCCACCCCACAGAACCACAAACCCATCTCACGATAACCTCTTACACCACCGAAAACTGATCGCCGCCGATACCGGCAAAAAGAATGAGACGTTTCAACTAATCCCAACTAGTGCTGTTCACTGGAAGAGTGCCAGACGCTGGGCAAATGAGTATACAAATGATCTAGCCCGGACTTGAACCGGAGACCTTCAGTGCACACAGAACGAGAGTCTGCGAATCTCGAGCTGTTAGACTGACGTGATAACCAACTACACCACCAGACCTTGCTCTTCGATGAAGCGACTAGAGAAAAGTTGGCTTACGGAGATGCGGTTGCGTGTGGAGAGCATCGTGAGGCGAACGACAGGGTGGGACTGAAGACTGAAAGGATTTCAATCGCATGCATCAACAAACACCCCTCGTAAATAGCGGGACTGATAGGTTGGACCGCTCCGAGCCGACGACCTCGGGCCAGTCGAATGCTCAGTGGCCACGACACGTGCAGCCTGACAGAAAATGGTAGAATAAATCAAGTGCTTTTGTGGGACTCGTTCACTACGTCATGTACATGGTTCCATTGCTCCTCCGCCCGTCTATCCGCGCCAGACGGCCTCGATAATGACAAAGAAGGACAGCGGGTTGGCCTCGACCCTCGTCAGCTCGTACCTCTCGTCCGCCCTCTTGAACAGCTGCCTCCACGCGTCGACGGGCCTCTCCTTTGCGCTGAAGAGGGCCATCATCCTGAGGTCGGTGGAGGTGCCCATCTGCTGGATGGACTTTGGCAGCGCGGCGGCGGCGGCGGCGTTCTCCTCGACGTCGCCCTGCTTGCCGACGTAGTCGATGAAGAGGACCTTGGCGCCGGGGCGGAGGGCGGGCGTGAGGCCCTTGAGGATCTGGATCGACTCGGCGTCGGGCCAGTCGTGGAGGATGAGCTTGATCATGTAGAGGTCCGCCTGCAGGGGCTGGGGCTCGAAGAAGCTGTGGGCCTGGAAGGCGACGCGCGACTTGAGCTCCTCGGGGATGTTCTTGTCGAACGAGGACTGGCAGTTGGGCAGGTCCTGCACAGTGATGTGGAGGTTGGGGAAGCTCTTTGCCAGGACGAAGCTGTCGTGGCCACCGGAACCGCCGAGCTGCGTGTGGTTGTGTTAGTCGCTTGGTGCTGGTGTCATGAAGGGTAGAGGGGGGGGGGGATTTGGACACTTACATCGACAACCTTGAGATCGCCAGCGGCCTTCCAGTCGTAGGCGGTGTTGACCAGACCCTCGAGCCTGAAGATCTCTTTGATGTAGTTCATAAACTGCACAAAGTTCCTCTGGCGCCAGCCCTTGTTCGCGCCCTCGCCGTCGTTCTCGAGGAGCTCCCACGAGTTGGCGTAGCCGCCGCACAGCTCGCCGCTGTGGTACAGCGCAAAGGCCGTCTCGCTCATGTCCTCGCGCAGCTCCCTGCGGCCGCGCTGGTACTTCTCCAGCGCGGCGTGGAGGACGGTCATGGGCGGGCCGGCGTCGTTCATGAGGGTCGCGACGAGCGCGCGGAGGCCGGCGTTCTTGGTGATGGCGGCGGACCGCGCCGTGTGGCGGACGAGCGTCGTCAGCGGCTTGGTCGGCTCCGTCTCCTCGAAGATGCGGAGGGTGTAGGCGTGCTCGAGGACGCGGTGGACGACCTCCTCGGGCAGGTCCGTGTGCTTGGCGATGTCGGCGTAAGATGCCGCGCCGTCCAGGGGCACGATGGACCAGAAGTCGAAGTGGTTGAGGATGTTGAGCGTGGTTGCGTCGGGCATGCACTGTTTGTGTGGTTAGTATTCTCGGCGCGCCTCACGATTATGGAGGGACAAGAGAGAAGAAGAAGAAGAAGAAGGAGAGAAAATAAGACTCACGTTGTGGGCGTAGTTGAAGATACTTTCACTTGGACCCTCGACCAGGTATGAGAGGTCGTTCAGGGTGTCGATGAGCTTCTGGCGGAGCAGGAAGGCCTCCGACGTGAGACCGTCATAGCTGGTGACACTGTCCGAGGCAAAGGTAGGCTGAGGAATCTTGTTGTCGGCGAGGAACTTGGTGAAGTCGGCCGAGAGCTCGGTGACCTTGGCCGCGAGGTCGTTCAACGTGGGCTGAGATGCTGCCATGTTGGGCATAAGAAACAGGAGGGTATCTGAGAAAGCAGGAAAAAAGACAGAGAAAAGATGCCGAAGATGATTGTCAGACAACCACACCGCAGCGAAGGGGGAGATGCCCTTCTTATTTACCCCTCCACTCACAGTCTCTTCCCCCTCACTCTCTCGCTCATCCATATCGCCAAGACCTCACAGGGCCCTCATGTCGGCGACCGCAAAGGTCCAAGGTCCGCCGCTGTCGGCAAAGTCACACCCTCTCGGTCCTGGGACCTGCCCGTTAGGTAATTCTGCCGGCCACGGTATGCAGTGAGTGATCACGCCTGGGAAGCTCGTCATGGGCGTAGTGTGTGTGATGGAGCCTGCGACCACACTGCAGATCAGATAAGATTATCTTATCCATCTACACGCCATCATCGCCGAGCTACCCCTCCTTGCCAAGGCCGCTGAGCCGCCGGTAAACAGGCCCAATGCCGTTACGAAGTATGAGACTGTGGCACGATTTGTTAGTCTTGTACGAGACCTTCGCGCTGGTCGTCTCGATGGCTCCATCTCGTCGGCTGTGTCTCCATATTTGCTATTTATTAGACTGTTATGGAGCAAGGGCGCCCGCAACACACGACGTGACATTGGAGAGGGGTTCTCACTCTTAGTCACGGTCGATTCGGGGTGGGATGGGTGCCGCAGAGTCGAGCAAAGCCCTCCGAAAGAGGACGGCGGAGCTCCTCTGTGATAGCTTGCGATAGGTTCGGGTGCCCATTGAGGTATTTTCTTCAAGGCTGGATGCAGGTTACCGCTGCAGGATGATGACATGTACCTTCATCAGGTTCGAGCCCACGGCGGATCCTGGCCGCAGTTCGGTAGACTCCGGCCAAGGCTGGAGACGTTTGCTGGACTGGGCTGGGAAAAGACGAGCCGCTCGCACCGAGCCCGCCCAAAGGTTGGTCGGTCTCTCAAGCAAAGCGAATTAGACTTATTCATCAGGCTTAACCGTCGCCCTGGGTGCCGCCGCGGGATGTGGGAGACAAGAGTTCCCCAGATTGGCGACCGATGATCTAGGCATCTTCCGTCGATTAGATGTTGTCCGTTAGCGTGAGTCAGGGTGATTTATTTTGTTTTATGAGCAGGCATTCGACTTTGGCAGTGTCTAACCATTGATGATGTGACCCTTGATCGGCGGCCCACGGACATGGCCACTGCCAGAGTTTCGATCAACTTGTCACTTCACCGTTTGCTCATACGAGCCAGCTCCACAGAAGGACCATCCACAGGAAGTTGGGTACATCATAGGGTGTCTGGACAGGGCTGCTTGTTGGGCAGTTGTTCCTTGAATGTCTATGAAATAAACTGCAACAGGGATTGACGCCGATGAAGCTGTGTTGCACCGACTCGTGACTACACCATCTGGGTAGTCCGCCTTTTGGAGGTCCGTTTTCCCCCGAGGTACAGTTGAAGCCAGCCATCATTATTGATTTGTTATCCTCCGCTTGTCACGATGGCTTCGGTCCACTGTAGACCCCTTTAATTACCCAGCGACTGCATGCTGCGTACGGAGTAGGCCTGATCAGTATATAACTGATTCAAAGGCGAACGGGGTCCTTGGGTGCCTACCAAGTACGTTTAGCTCTAAATCCCTGCTGGAAGGACATGATCCCTGGTACCGACAGCCAAGACGGCTTACATGCCATCCCGTGTAACAGCCTTTCCGCGGGGTATTCGCGGCCTTGATACTGAGTAAACAAGCAGGAAAGATCGAATAGACTGATGCTGTTGGATGGGATGAGAAGGTAGAGATAGGTTCGACAACCCTGCGACAGTACAGCGGCATACGTCTTTAGTGCTGTCGACTTTCCGCTGTCGTGCCTCATGCAACTCCCACTTTTACCTCGCACGAGTCTGCATCGCCAGGGCGCTAAACATGCCATATTCAGTAATTAATCAATCATCGACAAAGACGCTCTGCAATTTTGCTCCTCAAGATGCTTCTGATTTCCTCGGCCACCGGTTTCACAAGTAGGATCTCGCGTGCGATAAACCCCCGACTTTCGGGGATAAGAGGACTTACGCCGGGGAGATGTCGAGAGTCCCGACAAGACACTTCGGCATCGACGGGCATTATACTGCCTTGAGAAAAGGTGCCACAGTTATTCGACTATCAAACCAGAGACTATGAATTAGCGTTGTTGTAGTACGAGTCCACGTGGTTGTAACTTCGGGACATGCCCGACTCAGCGTCACCACCTCAAGGCTGGCTCCGGCCATTGTTACTCTTGGCCAAGTTCTCCGTGCTCCTCCCCGCCTTCACCTCTTCCCTCCACGTCGCTCTCTCTTGAGACGTCACCCCCGGGCCTTGATACACACTGCCGTAGAGGCCAGACGCCCAGCTTGCTCCGTCCTTGGCCCTTTGGCTCTTGCTTCCCTTGAACTTTCGTCGATACCACTTGCCGTATGCGAGAAGATAGTACAGCCTAAAGCACAAAAAGGCAAACTTGTCGTGCTCCAGGTCCTCGGGGTAGTCCGCTCCCATGTCCACTGCCGCAGCGAGGCCGGACATGATGGCGACCTCGTGGGCGTTGACAAGGGTCCACGACGACGCGAAGCGGGTGCGCCTCTTGGCTTGGAGGAACATCATCCAGGGCACGACGAAGGCGTAGTGCGTCCACGAGTGGCAGAGCTGGTGCCACCAGTCCTTGCGGATGATTTTGCTCTCGTCAATGTCGTGGTCGGTCCAGAGCTTGCGGTCGCGGCCTTTGTTCAGATAGATCGTCTGAAAGACGTGCTGCTCGAACGGGACCTTTTCCGGAAACTGAGACTGGTAGTTGGTGGTGTCGAAGCACATCTCCAGCTTGGAGAGGTCATCGTCGTACATGCGGATGTAGTACATGGGCCTGAAATTGTCCTTGGCAAACGCGAGACGCGAAGTCTGGTCCAGATCGCGCTTCTTCCCGAGAGCCTTGACGGCCTTTGAGTCGTCGTAGAAGTTTTCATAGTACTTTTTCATGTATTCGGCATCGTTGTGGGTAATGGTGATGTCGTCGGAGAACTTGGCGGATCCGAGCACTTGGCGCTCGCGCCACGAGGACGTTTTGCCCAGGATCTTCTTGGCCGTGTCGGCGAGAACGCAGAGGACGATCTCGTCGTAGTGCTCCTCGGACTCTGGGGCGTCGGGGTCTCCCCCGTTGGGGTTGTGGCCGTCCTCGGCTGGCGTGCGGGGCTTGACCTTGACCAGGACGCCGCGCTTATTGCGGTGGACGACTTCCGTGAGCTCGGTGGAGAGGCGGACGGTCACTCCACGTGCTTCGAGATCTTTCTTCCAGGTCGTGTAGAAATCGGTAAAGTTGGGGAACACGACCATGGGAGGGAGATTGGTTACGACGCTGTTCTTGTCCGGGGGGTACCACATTCCATACGTCGGAGAAGTGCAAAGACGCTCCAGCATGATGGCGGGCACCTCAGGCGTGGCGTTGCCGGTGCCGAGGAACAAGGCCGTCATCGGAAGGCCGATGACGTTGGTGAATTCCTCGGAAAAGAGGAACAGCTTGAAGACAATCTTGAGGGGGATCAGAGCGAAGAAGACCTCGAACCATCGCATGAACTTGAGCATAAAGGCCAGACGCTGAACTTCTTTTTGGTGCTTCACCATGAACTCGGTGGGGAACACGTTCGTCCAAAACTTATCGTCCTTGCCGAACGAGACCTGGAGTTTGACGGGATCCGCGTGGAATCCCTGCCTGGCGAACATGGTGAGGGTGTGGTGGAAGATGTAGCTGCCGCCCTGAACACCCTGGTTGAACCAGCTTGCGCCGTGTCGTTCTTTGTCAAGCGGCATGGAGAACGCCTGACCTCCGCAGTAATCAACTGAGTCGATCAGGGTGACTTCGAATTTATCGGGATGGTTGGAGAGATGGTAAGCTGTCGACATGCTACACTCTTGTCAGATATCATCTCATCTCAGATCTCGCTCACATCGCATCGCAGTTGGGCGCGTGTCGGGTGACATACCCAGCTGCACCGGCACCCACGACGAGAACCCTCTTCCGCCCATCCTTGCCCGTATTCCCATTGTGCGCCATGTCTTTGGGGCCGTTCTGCTCGAGGTCACGATCAGAGGTGTTGGTGTCCATGGGAGAAAGCAAGAGACTGCTGCTGAGTGACTACAATTACCCCTCAAACATGCCAGCCCGGGATTGAGTTCGCTGAAGTAATATGGTCTTACTGAGCTGAGTGCGCCGGCGTCCAGTGTCTATGACGCGGTGACACTGAGTTTAATGAGGTCATTCTCCGCCGGCCATCTTTGTCCGCCGAGATTCGATTCGATTGATTAAGCACTGCCGATTAGCGATCGAACCGGAAGATCACCCCTCCTCCATCGGAACTAGCGGGGTCACAGTTACCACCTGAGTGTTGGGTGAGCTCACTATGAACACTTTGTACAGGTGTCTCTGCACACATCTGGACGAGCTCATGTTCATTGCGAGAGGGTGGTTCGCACCATCAGTCTAAGAAGCTAAACTCCTTTAGCCCATCCCAATCATTCATACGATGCTCATAGGGCTGTCATTGCAATGTCCATGATGCCGATGAGAGAGCCGCCAGTTGGTTAACCCGCAGAAGCCCACGTGCCCAGTTCAGCACTGCCCTACAGCGCTTATTGGCTGTAACTCACTGTCCGATACGGGCCTGGCCGAATCGTCCATGGTCCTCCTCGCTCGTGGACTTGCACAGTTGGAAGCGTTCACTATCATTGACAGGATGAAAGGCTATCCTTACTTACCAGATGGTTACGCACGCACGGTTTAGCCGGGCCGAGCTTTACTAACTGGCTATTCGTCTTGTTGCGTCCGCCCTTCATCCCGTCTCATTCAGGGCTGTGTTGCTTCACCTGATGTCGACGGTCTCACTCATCCGACTCAAGTACGGCAACGACAACGACAACAACTGGCAACGCAATAGGCGACAGGGTGTCCTTTCATAAATACTCACGCCCCCAACCTCCATTGCAATGCCTCGTTCCCCCAGATATTACCCACGTCTGGCTTCGTCTCGCCACGCTGCCATAAGCAAAACTTAACTCGGGCCTGTGTCAAAGTCCAAGCTGGCTTAATGCCCCCAGATCACTCACACCATTGCAGCTGGCTTGATAACTTGTTTGGAAACCAGATGTGGCCTTTGCATCGACAATGCTAGGTCATGTACGTGCTTCGTTATTACTTATCTACTGCTTATTTGTATCTACGTCTCCCTCTACGGCCATATGCCATACACAAAAGGGTCTACGTACGGATAATCCGCTTCCATGCCCATGATCTCGCTATACTCATCCTTCAGCAGATCCGATCCCTCATTACCGTACGCCTCGTACTTGCTCAGCTCATGTCTTCTCAAAGCCACGTTCCACGGGAAGCTCGAGTGCGCGACTCCCATGAATGAGCTCGCCTTGAAGAGCATCAGAAAGTCCACCAGGGCATGTTGGTCGAACGTGAGCTTATCCTGCCGCAAACGATCCACTCCTCGGAGCAGGTCGTATTTCGTAACCACCGTGATGTTTTTCGCCTCGAACCCCTTGCTTGCCCTGAGACGTTCGTTCAATCTTTGTCTGAAAATGTCGACCACGGTCTGGTTACCAGAGGCGACGTAGACAAGATTCAGTCCCGACTCTTGAAGCTTTCGGAACTGTTCCCCAAACTGATCATCCATCCTTGAGAACCTCCACTCTTCGGGCTGCCACGCCGATACGGCATCCTTCTCGAGTCGTAGGTGCGCGCCGTAGTAGGCATCAGGGTTGATGGCTTTCCCCGGGTCGATGCGCAGCTTGAACTTTTCCTTCAACTCGAAGAGCACCTTGGCCGCCAGGGCGCGCGTGTCATTTCGGAAGGAGATGATCTTGCCAAACTCGTTCGCAAAAGCCTTTCCGTCATCCCGTATGGGATACTCGAGAAAGGCTTGACCCATTCTGATATGGACTGGCTTATCGATCCGGATCTGGACCGACTGCTCCTGTAGCCATTCGTCAAAGTTGCGACGCCATTCGCGTGGGTGCCGCAAGCCCTCACGTGGATGCTTTGGCTCGAATTGGTCTCCTACCAAATCCAGCGACACTCGGCTTTGGTACGAGTAAAAGTCCTCTATACGGTCATAAACCCGCATGCCAGGACAGCCTTTGGTGAGATGGGTCACAAAGGTCTTGCGGTCGATCAAGTAATCCAACGGGACCTCATTGCTCGTTTCAATGTCGGTGATGTCGGTCGCGTTGCGCAGAGCCATGGTAGGCACAACCAGCGCTCCCCCGCCGCTGATGGCGTATCGCACACACTTCAAGATCTGGTTCCGGACCATGCCAATACCGCCGTGCTGCTCTTCGCAGGTGAAGACCAGCCCAGAGCGGAATTCCGAGCGCGAGCATATTTCCTGAATAGGCTTGTAGTCGATAGCGGCAGGGAACTCCACGTCCATCGCCTGCCGAATAAAGGCAATCTCATCTTTGAGTTTGCTGTGGCCGGTATATTCGTAAAATAACGTCGAGATCGTATCCGGGACATGGAAGAGGCGAATGCTCCAGACGAGGATGAGGCCCAATGCCAAGGAGACGACCACGCGAGGATTTCCTTGGCAGAGCATGGTGTTGGTTCAATCACGCGAAAGTACGAGGCCGGAAAAAGAAACGAAAATTACAAGAAGCGGAAAGTGCGATGCGAGATGCTTCATCGCCAAGTTGTTGGTGAGCGAACCCCGAGTTTCACGTTAGTTTCACGCATGAGGCGGCGCATGGGTCCAGCGCGTTTACGGGTGGGTGGATGCAACATCAGATGGCATCTATGGCGTGAGTGTGTACACGTTACCGTATTAGTCGTGCCCGGTCAGGTGTATGGTGAGTTGACGACAAGTCGAGCCTCATGGATTTCCAGATGAAGCATCACGGAAATTGTGTCTGTGAGGGCTAACATGGTACGGTTGATTGTTCGTGGTGTGGCAGTTTAGACAAAATGAGCAGTCTTCAACATACATGTCAACATACACTATTTTCTCGTCAGGTAGCGAGGTCTCTGCCAGGGCTCACCGACATAAATTGAAGGATGAGCGAAAACAACCGCACGAAATCTGTTCCCCATGGAACGACCACCAGCCACTGCTGTTGACGAGATGAAGTAGCGTATCCAAGACGCCAAAGAGACGACAATTGGGGAAAACAAATACACTAATGTACCCAGGTAGTCACAGCCTGTTTCATTCATTTCACCACTGGAATCTGCATATACTTACCTACTCGTTGCCAGTGCATGCACCGCGGGAATCGCCGGTCTTTTAAGCAACACCAACACACGTCAGCGATTGACATGCCAAGCAGCACAAGCTGGCGCATCTTCCATGCGGCAGCTATATGTGTGCTAGCTATATGTGTGCTAGCGACGTACGTCGGAGCGCGGGACATGCTAAGACAAGGCTGGAAGAGCAAAAGTCCTCGCCTGCAAGCGCCACATGGTTGACTAGTTATGCATAACCCATTCCGGATCGACACGATGATTTGTTCATTATGTTTATTTGTTGAGAAGCGGACGTTTTCCCGCTTTGCTTCTGATTGGATGCATGAGTGGCTGGAATAGCCGGAGGCCCCTCCGAACCAGTGTAGGCTTCCTAACTTTGCATCGCCAACAACATCAGCTGTGAGCTGGTGAAGCTGCCACGTCGGTAGCTCAGAACTCCATTGGACACCTCATTATCTCTCTGGTTCCTCTTGATTCGAAGTCTGCTCGAGCCACTGTTCGTCATGCTGCCCAGTCATAGCCAGCAATATCGACGTATTCTACCGGCCGAGGGCGGCGACCCAGGTCGAGGAGGGGTCGACGTTCCTTCGAGCAAACCAACCGCAAAACCCATGGGCAAACGTTCCATGGCTTCTTCTGCATGTAATGCATGTAGAACGCGAAAGATCAAGGTACGGAAACGGTCGCCAAAGAAACGGATGGCATCGAATTCAGACACCGTATGCTGACTTGGCATCTGTCTTCTTAGTGCACAGCCGAACGCCCAAAATGCTCGCAATGCATCAACAGGAAAGTCGATTGTGTATACGATACGGTGACTGCGGGGGAGACAAGAAATCAGGCTTTGAAACGAAAGTACCAGGATTTGAATCAGCAAACCAACACCTATCAAAACATATACGACCTCCTCCAATCCAGACCTTTATCAGAAGCCCAGGTCATCTTGCAAAGGATCCGGAACGGCATGGACCCGGACACCATTCTAAGACAGGTACAACACGGAGACCTGTTACTTCAACTTGCTCTCGTCCCAGAAACGAGGCTCAGGTTCGAATTCCCTTACATGTCTGGTATGCCTCGGTTCCTACAGGAGCGGGAGAATCCTTACTTTGCTTCGCTGTTGTACGAGAGCACATTCTCGGCACGCGAACCCTCTCCAGAAGCAAGAGACGTCTCGGCAGCTAGCACTTCCAGGGCTCGCTTGCAGAGCCCATACCTGAAGCCCTATCACGCCGCCACGATTGTTGACCCGAGACTGGAGTCGGTTACCCCTTCTAAATGGACAAATGTGACGTCGGACGACACGCTGATGCGCAAGCTCCTTCAAGATTTCTTGATTTGCGACTACAACTCCATCATCACCTTCCAGAAGGACTACTTTCTGGACGACATGGCTAAAGGCCGCACAACCTTCTGCTCGTCCCTGATGGTGAACACCGTCTTGGCCTACGCGTCGGTAAGATGCATCCTCCGTCTTGGTTATTCGTTACTGTCAACTGACTTCAGTCACCAAAGCACTGTTGCTCGAGCTTGGTGACACGGGCGGAGTTTTGGAACCCGCAAAACTTGGCATATCGGTTCCTGGCTGAGGCAAAGCGACTGTGGGAGATGGAAGCCGGGAAGAGCCGCATTACGACGATACAGGCCGGAATTCTCCTCAACATCGTTCTCAATATATGCGGAGCGGACAAGATCGGCTGGTCTTACACACTCCAAGTGACCTCCATGGCCCATCAAATTGGCCTTTTCAAGAAGGAAAAGCACCGCGGCAGACTGGGCCGAGGCCGGATATTCACATCCTGGGCCATGTTCAACTGGCTAAGGTTGGTCGACTCCCCACCCATCCTGGAAACCCCAGAAAGTAGCAGCTGACGCATCTGACCGATGATAGCTTCATGGCCTGGTACATGTTCGAGAAGCCTCTCGTGAGCGAGCCGCCTCTAAACGAACTACCAGACCCCGCGGAAGACCCAACATTTTACGGGGAGTTCTGGTTGAAGTACCCCCTGAGCGAGACCAGCTGGCCCTGCAGCTTTGGATTCACCTTTTTCAAAAGGTCTCAGCTGCATAAGCTGATAAACAGTATGGCTATCGATCTTTTCGGGTTCGGGGACAAGGAACCTGCCGAGATGACCTTTTCGAGCGTTTCCGATAAGCACAAGGCTCTGGAATTGTGGTACGAAACCCTCCCAGACGTTCTGAGTCCCAGAAAGATCGTCTTCCCCGCGCATCTTATTTTGCAGTAAGTAATGGTCCCCTGGACTCACGCCCGCCACGAGACGTGCGAAGTGAGCTCTCTGCTTGCGAGCTGACCGAGTCTCAGTGCACACTACTTCAACGTTGTCATCAACCTTCTGGAAGGCTTCTTGTCCAGGCCGGAAAAGTCCGACATGCCACCCAGCAGTGCAGATCTCGTCCGTCGCCAGGAGCAGACCCTCGCAGAAGCTCTTGCTCAAGCCAAGATCTCGTACGAATCCGTCATCCGTCTTTACTACCTCCGGCACGGATTCGATGCTACCCAATCCTTCTTTCCGCAGCTGCTCAACACGCTGCTCTACATCCATCAGGAAGACGCATCCGACACGAGCAGCGACATGCAAGCCTACCGGCGTTCCACGCGCATCCTTTGCGCCAAAGGACTGTACGAGCAAGGAAAGAGTTTCTACATCAGTCAGATTCTCTTCCGCCTCGCCCAGTCGCGAATGAGCCCGGAAGACCTGAGCCTCTTGCAACAGTTTGCCAACATCAAACCGCAAAGCCCCGAACAATCCAGGTTGATTGCGGCGAGCCAAGTCCAGTCATCTTGGCCGGTAGCAATTGTCAGCATCACGGATGATCCTGAGCCGCGGCGATTGGGCAACGTGATGAGGCAGTTGGACAGCCTGCATCTCAGCTCGGAGGGCGAGTCCGACGCCGGGGCTTCGGAGACTTCGCAGTTGGACTGACGATCTTTGGAAGCAATCAAGGGCCGTGAGCAGACCGGGCCGCACTTGGTCTTATTTTGTGCTGCTTGACCAATGGGGTTTTCTGTATGAATCATCTGGAGGACCTGACTACTGGCTGGCTCTGTCGTCCCCGTAGGATCTGGGAGCCCCTTTTAGAGGCTCGTTGGGACACCACTAGAGAGGAAAGAGAATCAATCCTGGTCTATTGCCAAGCCGAGAACGCTCAGTGAAACGGAACAAGAGTCCAGATTCAGTCTCTGCATACAACTCATCCACGTGGAAGCACGAGAATAACCGTCCGACTCCAAGGAGCTGGGTCCGAACGCCTCACCGCTCGCGGAGATGACTGCCGCTTCCTCAACAGCAGATGTTGACAAACGTAGCCAGCGTGCCCTGCTTGTTTGTCACTTGGCGGGCTCAGCCGGCTGCTGAACGGTTATACGTGAGCCATCCATCTTCTCAGTTGGGAAGTCGGTAGCAAACAAACATCACACCGCCATCGGGTCTGATTGGTCGCACGCCGACCATCCTGAACGCCGTCGGTCAATATTCTGTGAATCCTTTGGGAAATCGGAATGCCTACCAATGAGACTGCTGGGGATCTCTATTCAACTAGGAAACAATGTGAAAGGCCGACATGATTGTAGCAAGCCTTGTTGGCGGGAGTGCCATGCCCTCGGTAGACCAGAACCCTGGCCTTACACCAGCCAACCATTCACTTCTCTGGCTCATCTTGATCTTCACAAAAGGGATAGGATTCTCACCTCGACGACGACGAATTCTACATCCGCAACGACTTGGTTGTTCCTTTCTCTCAGAATGGAGAACCCCGCCACGCCTCCCGAGATGAAGAAGCCCAACGACGAGGAGGTCGTCCGCGTATCGGACAAGGGTCTATCGTCCCTGGACTCGGACAGCGGGCACTTTGAGGCAGATCTCAGCACTCTGCCGCCGGGGTACTTCACCAGCAGCTTCTTCCTCGGCTCCATGATGGCCATCGGTCTAGGTTTGATGGCCGGCACAGCTGGCTTCGCCTACGCCGCGCCCATCCTGAACCTCATCAACGCGGACATTGGGCCTGTGAGTCGCTATTCAGAAACTTGTTAACCACCAAAGTACTGGGGACTAACATTTCCAGGATCCGAACATTGTCTGGACGGCCCTGACGTACACCCTCACTTCCGCCGTTACCGTGACAATCATCGGCCGCGTCACCGACATCTTCGGCCGTCGCCATGTCTTCATCGGAGGCGCCGCGCTGGGCGTCATCGGCTCCGTCATCGGCGCGACAGCCACCTCGGTCAACATGCTCATCGGCGGCACAACCATCATCGGCATCGCGGCCGCGACGCAGCTGTCCCACTACTACGTCATGGGCGAACTCCTCCCCATGAAGTACCGCCTCGCGGGCAACGCCTTCTGCTACTTCCTCTGCATACCGGGTGCCGGTTTCGCCCCCGTCATCGCCAACGCCTTTGTCAAGCAGCACCCGTCGGTCGGCTGGCGCGGCGGCTACTACATCCTCATCGGCATCAACGCCGCGTCCCTGGTGTGCTGGGTGCTCTTCTACCACCCGCCGACCTTCAAGATGAAGCACGGCGCCGAGGCGAGCGCGTGGGCCTATGTAAAGGCCTTTGACTACGTGGGCGCCGTGCTCTACACGGGCGGCGCGCTCGTCTTCATGATGGGGCTGAACTGGGGCGGCGTCGTGTACCCGTGGTCTTCGGCCCACGTCATCGGCACCGTGGTTGTGGGCGCCGTGGCCCTCGTCGCCTTTGCGGCCTGGGAGACGTTTGCCAACCTCTCGGAACCCCTCGTTCCCGTGCAGTACTTCCGGAACCTCAGGTGGGTGGCTTCCGTCATCCTCACCGGGCTCGGCGCGAGCGTCTACTTCGCCTTCGCCCTGGTCTGGCCGTCCATGGTGGCGGTCCTCTACTCGGACCCCACGAGGCCGCTTTACGGACCTCTGCTGGCTTCCTTTGTCGCGTTCTTCATCCTCCTCGGACAGATTACCGGCGGCGCGCTGGGCAAATGGATCGGACACCTCAAGTGGCAGGTCGTCGTCATGGCTATCCTCGGCGGAATCTGCTTCGCCTGTGTCGCGACCTGCGGTCCGGACGATCGCATGCGAGCTTCCGTCCTCGTCTCGTTCGGTGTCTTCTTCAACGGATGGATGGAAGGGGGCGCCATCACCATCGTCACTCTCACGGCGCCAGACCAGTCGAACCTGGGAAGTGCCGGGGGCGTGGCTGGCAGCATCCGCTTCCTCATCAGCGCCATTGCGTCGTCGATATACAACGTCATCCTCAGCAACAGGCTCACATCGACTATTCCCGCACTGGTGCCGCCTGCCGTCGTCGAGGCGGGACTGCCGTTGGAAAGCGTCCCGGCCTTCATCCTAGGATTCACGACGGGGTCTTTTGACGGCGTGTCCGGACTCACCGCGGACATCCTGGCCATCGGTACCAGAGCGTACCAAGAAGCCAATGCGAACGCCTACAGAACCGTCTTCTTATCCAACATTGGCTTCTCGGCGGTCGCAATCATTTGTGCTCTTCTGGTACCCAACGTCGACAAGTACATGACGGATCAGGTCGCTACCACCCTGCACCAGGGCAAGAATGAGAAGATTGCAGGCGAGAAGAGCTCGCTTCAGCACGAGGTCTGATGAATTGATCTAACAGGGGGATACCTGCTTCAGTACACCGTCGACGATGGCATCTGTTGATCCTTTGGTGTAGCTAGCTTGTAGTAAATCAACAAGCTCTTCCTTCAACCTCGTCGTCTAGCAGACATCTTCCTCCAGGATTCGCATGCAGGCACACCGCCCACTGTTCCAAGAAAAACGCGAGCTCACATCCGTTTGCCGTCTCAGGGTCCAGAATCACATGTCTTACCGGGTTCTCGGGTCAACTGGTGCCTCATCAAATGGTGGGCATTATGCGGTCATCCAGACACCCATGCGCCATTCGGACGATACCTCGCTTGAGATGGCGATTGGTTTGTGCGACCCATCGGAAGACTTGACGACGCCGCAGCGTCGTCGTCAGCAGCTGATGCAGCATATCTATCGGGTAAGTCACCATGTAGGAATTTTGAAGATAAAAAGTTGAAAGTCCTCTATACACGGCTTGGCCTCGACGTGTTGGATGAATGGCGGCGCCACTCTTGGCCGCAAAGAAGGGTGTTTCGAAGCATCTGCGCACTGTAATTAACGGTATTGCTAAGCATGAAGCAAGAAGACAAGCTGCTAGATGACGTGATGCCAGTCCGATCGTGTCTGATACAGAGTATGTATGGTTGCAGTTGAAGCAGTCCAGCATCAGCCCATGCGCTGCAGCCCTTGGCGCAGTGCAAAGAACTTGGCTGCTTCAGGCTGGTAACAAGACACCGTTTTAACAACCTTGCAACTCATCAGTAGATATTGCGAGCCTGTTGCCAGTCGCACACGATGGGGCAACAACATTCAACCGGATACGACGCTGAGTGATGGTGCCAAGGTCCACGATTCAAACAATGAGATGTACGTCCAAAGGGTCACAGCACAAGTACTACGCTGTCTCGACCGCAGAATACTTTGGATGCTTGAAATCGGACAGCCAAAGTATCCAACATCTCTGTGAGCTTCTCTCAGAGTTCCTCAAACGCCGGGCCCTTCTTCGCAACCAAACGCGCGGCAACTGCGTTCAGCCACGCGCCGAGTCTCACACCCGCCTTTCCAATCACATCATCCACGACCTCCCAGTTGTCATCAAAGTACCCCTCACTGAGATCCCGGCTCTTGAGCCAGTCGAGACCATGCTTCAACACGTGCGAGCAGACGTACGCGTTGCTCTCCGTGGCCCAGTCGACGGCGCACCGCCCCGTGTCGAGGTCGACGCACTGCGCCGTCGTGTTGACGCCCGCGTTCTGCTGGCGGGTGTACAGGTCCGCCGCCCACGCCGCCGCGGCCACCTTCTCCTGCGGGGTGCTGAGGTGCGGCGGGAGACCGCGGATGCGGTGCGGGATCTGGGTGTCCCAGACGGAGTGGAGGCTCATGGGCCCGGTGCAGTGGCCCTGGGCGTTGGGTTGGCGACGCCAGCAGACGGGTCTGATGTCGTTGCCGCCGCGGAGCAGGCCTGTTGCGTGGAGAGGCTGGTGTATGTCGCCCAGGAAGTGGATGACGAACATGGTTGCGTTTTTGCGGTTAACGTGCGGCAGGGCAGTGTCGAGAATTTGAGATGTCTGGAAATGTCAGACAGAGTACTTGATCGGGCCAAGAAGGTATTTCGCACGTAGTTTTGGATTGCGGAAATGATGCAGCCGGTGGCTGGGCAGTCAGAAGGATACTTCATCCCGCAAAGACGCGGAGGGCTGTCGGAGGGGTCTGACGCGTGTTAGTGACAGCTAAAGAGTTGAGAAGAGGACGGCATGCACTTACTGATGTAGTGATACTTGCTTGCCCAGCCCATGTGGCCTCTGAGCGTATCCGCCCAGGTTGCCGCATCTGAGAAATCGTAGTTACGGTCGTTTGCGAGAAGCTCCCCAAACACGGCCGAAGCCTCGTCGGACAAGTACTTCTCGGCTAGATAACCAACTGTACGATGGCCGATGTTGCCCCATGAGAAGACCGATGGCACGGCGAAAGCAAGAAGGGTTATTGAGAAGCGCATTATGAGATGACAAAGAGATTGGGTGAGATGGGGACGAAGATGATGAGATGAGAGTTGTTTCGAGAGTTGTTGACGGAAACAACTCTTATCGGACAGCGCGTTTCATTTCACAGATGTACAGAGTCAGTCACCTGCAACACTCTAACCAGTTGCAACGCGCTACCGGCATGTCCCCCAACCAACTATTGTGGCTGTCATCTGATGTGGCAGCCGAAACACGCCCAATTGCATTCGAGGACCTCTTCAAAGCTGAGTCGCCAAAGATGTCGAGAGTCGTGATTGGAGGGTTTCACAGCATGGGCTTGGATCGGACTCGTGACTGGCTAGCTAGAGCTCATAGCTTAGTGAGCTCAGCAACGGAGCTCTACCTTGACCATCACGTGATTGTGTCGAGGCGAAGCTGTCTTGCAATGAGGGAAAAAGGACACGATGGACATCTCGAGCCTTAGACACGGAGCCGTTTCCCGAGGAAGACCGGCTGGCTGGCTCCAACCAAAGTGGGAACAGTGTTTGGCAATGACAGTCAAGGTGTACTCGAGAGGCCAGCTGAAAGAGCTGCATGATTGCGCCTCTGTTGAAGTCAAAGACTGACTTCGGATTTCAACTGCAGGAATCCCGTACAGGACAGGACGGGGTTCGAATTTGTGTTAGGGAACTTTGGTATGTACCTGAGTTGGTTTTTCATCCAGCTTGAAGCCAGGGGCATGTGCCGGTGCCGAAGAGGGGTTTGGACAGACCGTTCTCGCGGCGTCGACCGCGAAGCAATCACAGCTGCCACAGCCTTCTTCGGAAATAAGCCAAGCATGGCTGTTAAAGCCTGCAGGCGGGAACCAGTGTTTGCCATGGCGTACCCTTCAGCTGGCAGATGGTGGCGCGTACATGCCAGTGACGTGGAGCTGCAAGCCAAGCATGGACCTGGAAGGTGCATCGTGAATAACAAGCACAGCAGGGTCTCATCGACATGCTGTTGGGGTCCTTTGAGTCCGTCTATCTGGGATGACCAATTCATGAAGGTGATTGACGAGTCAGGACGGTGTTCGTGCGGATGGAGAGCCGGGCAATTCACTCAGGTGGTTTGTGCGATAAGAAATGATGCCTTACTTCACCAGATAAGCTGCCTGCCGCTGTGCCCAAGAATTTGGTGGATCAGCCAGCTGTGGCTCACCGAGGAACCCACCATAGGTACACAGCAGATCGCACTGTCTCGGCCTACCAACCTACCTACCTGGTAGCCCCATGTTCGGATCTGCGAGCTTACGGTACGTACCTACAGTGATAAGGTAACCACCGGTACTCCTTCATCTTTGACCATGATCTGCCTATCGCACTGAAGCCATCACCGAACCTGGCTGTCACCTGAGACACAAAACGGTCAACGATTCCCAACGCTCATAGTCCAGTCGCGGCATAGCGTGCAAGACGGTGCATCAGTGCTTCAGTCATCGTGATCTTCCGTTGTGGCCTGGTGGCAGTGTTGACGCTGCCATGGCGCAGAGCGATTTCAAACCGGCGCTCATCGTCGTCGACTTCCAAGAAGACTTCTGCCCACCGGTGAGTACACCAACCCAAACTTCGGAATCCGAGACTCAGCCCCCAGCTAACTGGGCCGGAAGAATGGGTCGCTCGCTGTGGCTCATGGCCGTGACATTCACGGCGTCGTCAACGCACTCCTGCGCCTCCCGTTCGTGACAAAGATAGCCACCAAGGACTGGCATCCCAAGGACCACGTTTCGTTCGCATCAAACCACGAGGGAAAACAGCCGTTTGTCGACTTTGTCGACATTGTCAACCCGCAAAACAGCGCCGAGACGTATCACACACGACTATGGCCGGTGCACTGCGTGCAGGGGACGCCCGGCGCGGCCCTCGTGCCGGAGTTGGATGCTGCGGCGGTCGACACCGTGATTGAAAAGGGCCAAGTCAAGGAGGTGGAGATGTACAGCGTCTTTCACGATCCTTTCCAGTCGCCCCGCGTGGCAGACAGCGGATTGGCAGCGATGCTCAGGGACAAGGGCGTCACCGACGTCTTCGTCGTTGGGCTGGCTGGCGACTACTGCGTCAAATTCACCGCGCTGGACGCTGTTAAAGAAGGGTTCCGGACATTTATCGTCGAGGAAGGGACGAGGCCAGTGGACGCTGAGAAATGGGACGAGTGCAAGGGCGAGCTCGAGGCCAGCGGGGTCAAGATCATCAGCGTAGAGGGACCGGAGGTCCGGACGCTAGGAACGGCCTGACGAGGACGAGCACGGGACGAAATACTGTTCCTCTTGTCGTCTCATATCTTGCTCTAGCCATTCTCTCAGTTGCCTATTGCGAGTACGTTATGCGAACAAAGTAGCCGTCCGTACGGGCTCCGGGCGTTTCAGAGGTCTTGGGGGTTGGGGGATGCCGGCCCCGAACCTGCGGAAGCCCATTCCAACATGCACGAGAAAAGGATGTACAACTAAGTGCCGTGATTGCTTGGTGGCGCTGATGCAACGTCGTCTAAATGAGTATGAGGCCAGAGCCACGTCAGGATAGAAGCAAAGCCTGAGCGATTCAGGTTGTTCTTCGCAAAGCGATGGAGATGGCAGGAGACAAGCCCAAACGGTAGATAATCTGCAGTGTCTTGACTCGGAGTATACATCTTTACGTGGTACCTATTTTGGAGATGGAAGTGCACTTGAGGCTTCGTCCAGGCCAACCCGGCCAGCTAGGTGACGGGAAAGCTGTCATGGGTAAGGTGTGGATAGGCAGTGATTATCGAGAAGCTTGCTCTGTATCTGTACTGCGTACGAATGGACACTGCGGCGCAAACGTGGTAAGCAGCGCTTGGGTAGCAGCGCGTCGCGAAGGCTACGTGGCCCCGCGACGTTGCGTTGGTTTGTGACAAGGTGCCAAGAGGCCTTCGGCTGGCCAATGCTGGCGGAAGAAGAAGACGGGGGACCAGACCAGGTGCTCCTCCATACGCAGTACCGTAGTATGTACCTACTGGGCCACGAGCAGTCAGGGGCTGGCTGCAGAGCTGGTGATGGGTCAAGTTGATAGTTGATTGCAGGGGCTCATTCGGCCTCTTCGCCGCCTGGCTAACGGATTGTCAAGTATGGCCTGACAGCTGGACGCCTTGTATGAAGTCGGAAAGGAGCGGAAGTGAAAGAGCAGCAGACTGGCCAAGGAACAAAAGAGAAAGACGTCAGATCAGGTTTCCAACCTGGCATGGAAGTATTGATGTGCGAAAGGAGATTTCCATTCCGCTGCCGAAATCCGTATGAGGTACGTGGTTCATTGCGGTCTGCGATGATGGTTCGCTTAAACGGCACATATCTGGGGAGGCAAAATGGGAGGATGACAAGGCGTGTTATAACATGAAAGATGCAGGTGCGTAGGAACACTGCCTATCCGAGTACTGCGGTTGCTGCGCTTTGTTTTTTAACCCAGTCAAGTACTGGTGGGCTATCATTCTAACCGTTTTTGGAGATAGCCTCTCTTCCCCACCTTACTATACCTGCTGTACTTCTGCTCCTGAGCATGCTTTCACGTGACTCCCTACGTCTCATTTCTACTCCCCTGTAGTGGGGCGGAACATTACAGCATTAAAAAACATACCCATACCACCAAGTAAGGTGATCTTCGGAGCAGGAGCAATTAGAAGGCAGCGCAGACGCTGGAGCAAGTATGTAGGGAGGAGACTCCACTGCAATTCTAGAAGGGAACCTCCCATCACGTCAATGTCACCCTGACGCAAGAGGAAGGCGCGGAGAGAAGGAGCGACAATGTCCCAGCCCGTCACGACGGGAGTAGGATGGATGTAATACGTCTGAGGTACTTATCTCACACGCCTACACATCCCTACGAGCCCTTCTCGAAGCCCAATATGTAGCAGTAACGTATCGTAAGCACGCGGTTTTCCCTTCGTCGGTGCCATGACTCCCGCCAGGGGCATCGCAAAAGACGACATCACACTGCAGGGCCACAGCTAGCTGTCGCAGCAGGTCCCGTGTCTGTGTTTGTGTCCGCGTATCATGACGCGGCGCCGGCGGTGTTCTGCTGTTCTCTTGTCTGCTGGTCTTGGTAGTTTGAGTGTCGTTTGGGAGGTTCAGTGATAAGGCATTTATCTGCCTTGGATACCCAGGTTTCTGAAGGTGAACGAACACCTTACCCTTACCTTGCACTAAGGTACCTACCTAGAGGCCTGTGCTACAGATCCCTAAGATAGACAGTTGCTTTCCAGCGGGCACCTACCTTGGTCGGCAAGGTAGGCAGGTGTAACTTGTTACTTAGTGCCTACTACCTAATTACCACAGCGCGACAAACACCATCAAAAACAGCCCATCCAGTCGAGCAATTCCCACTACACCCTCTCTGCTAAAGTATATAATGCGAATCTGACCATCTCGGCCTGTCTATCCATCTGGCGTTGGCCATAACTCTACAATCACGCAGGAGACATGTCCAGTGAAGGAGATTGGACGCGCAATCTGTGCGGCGCTGCAGTTGCAGAAGCAATCAGTAAGGCAGATGCACGGCGGTGCTTGAGATCCTGTGACACGTCCACCGCCACGCTGCAGCACTGCAGATGACTAGACATGTAGATATCTATCTGGGTTGACGGGATTTGGCCCTGAACTTTTAGGCTTTGGAGGCCACAGACTGGTCGTCCTAACTAGTGTCGCTGGCGTTCGCCTGGCCTTTCCTCTTAGCGCGAGCAATGCTTTGACAGAGCTACTGTGGCCCAACGTCTGCCCAGGCTAGCACTGACATTTGGTGCCCGGCCATGTGTAGCCTGCGAACACGACTGTGGGATACTCACGGATAATGTCAGTCGCACGAAATCTTGGAATTGAGGCATCCCGTAGCGCGAACTGTCGGTGTCAAGCCGAGTCCAGTCAGGTCATTCAAGTCGCGCCGGCTATGTAAATTGGTCAATCATGATCACCAAGCGGAGAGAGCCCTGTATGGATTGGCCCCTCACTCAGTGTTTTTGCGGGAAAAGTCGGCAAACAGTGCCTCTAGCCGTATTGGGCAAGCTTCCGTCAGGTACCGGGGTACTTGCAGAACGGTCCATTGTCGGTAAATTTGCCAGTCATGGCCAATCCCACGTCAAGGATCAATGCGTGTTTTTTTTTTTCTAAGTCTCTGTCCTCATCATCGTCGACCTCCTAACCCAGCTTGCTGCGACTGGGGTTAGCATTACTCAATTTCATCCCGTGTGGACCTGTATTTGTACAGCGTCAACGTTGTGTACGGAAGTCTCTTTGGCGCGGTACTTGTTTTTCCTCGGGTTTCCCACTGATCGACAGGTATTGTTCGTCTCGATACCTGGTCTCCGTCGACCTTCGACCCCCACATTTTCACTCGTGTGTGCCTGGCCCAGCTTTGCTCTGGTGTCTCGTCTAAGCCTCTTGGATCTCAGTCCTACGCTGTGTCCGCCTACGCAATCCGCATCTCGAGCCTCGACTGTCAAGCACTAGTCCTGGTAGCTTTTAACTTACTCTTCCCTCTCGTCCATCCTCCAGGAAGAACAGAGTTGGTCCTGTGTTTCTCATAACCCTCAACAGAAATACTGACAATCATTGGTATCACCATTAGCTTCAAGTCTTGGTTTGTCTTGATTTCCGCCACGCATAACAAGGCTCGACGTTCAACCTGCACACTTTTTGGCATTGGGTCGGTCTTGACCCCCCTTCCCCTTCTGAGGGACCCCCTTGACGACTGCGCTCCCACCACCACTGCCCTTCCACCCTTCCGGACCCAGCTTGGGCTCCATCTTAGAAAAGGGTACTTGGCTGCCGTTGCATCGCGAGGGCCTTCTTGTTTCGTTCCTGTCATCTCTGTCTCCGAGTCTCCTCTTCAACCAGGACTGGACCGCGCAGCGCCTTAATCCACACCATCTCCAATCGAGCGAGCACTTCAACAGCTCCTCCTTGCGACGTCGGCCCTCCGCTACTAAACCACCGACCGTCCTCGATCTCCGACCTCACCCAGGCTCGACTATTTCAATTTTTCTATCCCCCCTCCTCAGACTATTCCGTCTTCGACCCGATCCGAATCGACCACGGCCAAGCTCAACACCAACCCCCCTTGTGTGATCCAGCAATCTCTTGAGGCTCTTGTTGCGCGAGTGAATACGGAAGACGTCGACGGCGTCTGCTTCAATCCGGTACGTTATTCCTTGCTTACACTAGAGTCGTACGCGCTCCTCCAATTATCTTCGGGACTGCAGCTGCAGCTACGGTACTCTGTACTTCTGCTGCATGTCGCTGCACGACGTTGCGTTACTTTGCGCTGCGCATCCCGCACAAACATTTCTACGCGATGCTCGAAATCAATTCTCGTTCCATTCCAGCCCGCCGCCTTCGGACCAGCCAAAATCTCCCCTCCCGCAATTCCGTTCGCAGTTCTGCCAGCAACGCCGTAGATCATGACACCTTGATTGGCATCAATCGCTAACCAGTTGCTTTAGACCGCACCCTCGTTTCTTGTTATCGGCCGTTAGAACCCCCGATGCCTTCCTCGTAGACGATCTGCACTCACCGCTTCGTTCGCCATGATATCCTCAACACTTCTCCCCCACCGCTTTCGGGGCGAGCAGCCTGCTTCCCAAGCCGCGGCTCCGTCCTGGCTCAACAAGAAGATCACGCCCGCTCTCAAGTTCCTCTCCAAGGTGGCCTGTTCGCATCCCATTCACACCGTCGTCATCGTTGCCGTGCTGGCGAGCACCTCCTACGTGGGTCTCTTGCAGGAGAGTTTGTTCGATGCTACAATCAGCGTTCGCACCGCCGACTGGTCCTCCCTGACAGAGGGTAGCCGTCGTCTGCAGGCTGGCCCAGAGACTGCCTGGAAATGGCAAAACGTCGAACCCGAGGCTGCCATCGCCGGTGACATCGATCACCTGGCTCTCCTTACCCTCGTCTTCCCCGAGTCCCAATCTCCCGAGTCCGCAAACACCGCGCCGCGCACTCACGCCGTCCCGATTCCGAAGAACCTTTCCATTACCTCGCTCCCATCGACTTCCAACTCTCTGACGAGCTACTCCCAGGACAGCGCGCTTGCTTTTTCCGTGCCGTATTCTCAGGCTTCCGAGTTTCTGTCTGTTGCCCAGGAGATCCCTGATGCCTCTGCCGAGGAGGCCCAGGAGACGGCGCACGGCAAGGAGAAGAAGATGTGGATTATGAAGGCAGCCAAGGTTCACACTCGCAACAGCCTTGTTCAGTGGATACGCAACGGCTGGACCGAGTTCATTGACTTGTTGAAGAACGCAGAGGCCCTCGACATCTTCATCATGGTCCTTGGATATCTCTCCATGCACCTGACATTTGTTTCGCTGTTTCTCTCTATGCGCCGCATGGGCTCCAACTTCTGGCTCTTCACCAATGTCCTCTTCTCCTCGGTCTTCGCCTTCCTTTTTGGTCTGCTCGTCACGACCAAGCTTGGTGTTCCCATAACCATGGTCTTACTGTCCGAGGGTCTGCCTTTCTTGGTGGTGACCATCGGCTTCGAGAAGAACATCGTCCTCACGCGCGCTGTGCTTTCTCACGCCATTGAGCACCGCAAGCCTCAGGGCAAGAACAAGGACGGCAAGAACTCGGCCAAGGCCGAAATTTCGTCTCCCAACGTTATCCAGTACGCCGTGCAGGCTGCCATCAAGGAGAAGGGTTATGACATTGTCAAGGACTATGCCATTGAGATCGGCATTCTTGTTCTCGGTGCTGCCTCTGGCGTCCAGGGTGGCCTCCAGCAGTTTTGCTTCCTCGCCGCCTGGATTCTCTTTTTCGACTGCATCCTGCTCTTCTCCTTCTACACTGCCATTTTGAGCATCAAGCTGGAGATCAACCGCATCAAGCGCCACGTCCAGATGCGCCGCGCGCTTGAGGACGATGGTGTCAGCCACCGCGTGGCCGAGACCGTGGCCAAGAGCAACGATTGGGCCGGGTTCAACGGCAAGGCCCCCAGAGAGACTTCTTTGTTCGGCAAGCAGATGAAGAGCAGCAACGTGCCCAAGTTCAAGGTCCTCATGGTCACTGGTTTCGTTCTGATCAACGCCATCAACATTTGCACCATTCCCTTCCGCAACTCGAGCTCTCTCCCCAGTCTGTCTTCCTGGACCGGCGGTCTCAGCGCCGTCGTGACGGCTCCTCCCGTTGACCCCTTCAAGGTCGCGTCCAACGGTCTAGACGCTATTCTGGAGTCGGCCAAGGGAGGCGAGCGCCCGACCGTGGTCACCATCCTCACCCCCATCAAGTATGAGCTCGAGTACCCCTCCATCCACTATGCGCTCCCCTCGCCCTCCAGCAAGTCTGGTGCTCAACCCGAAGACGAGTACGACCACTTCGAGAACTACGGTGTTGGTGGCCGCATGGTTGGCAGCATTCTCAAGAGCTTGGAGGACCCCGTTCTCTCCAAGTGGATCGTCGTCGCTCTCGCCATGAGTGTCGCTCTCAACGGATACCTGTTCAACGCTGCGCGATGGGGAATCAAGGATCCCAACGTTCCCGACCATCAGATCGACCGCAAGGAGCTGGCCCGCGCCGAAACTTTCAACGACACCGACTCCGCTACGCTGCCCTTGGGCGAGTATATCCCTCCCACGCCCAAGCCTGCTACGCCCGCATCCACCGACGACGAGTCTGAGTCGCTCGCTATGACCAAAGCTAAACCCACTGAGCCCGCCGAAAAGCGCACCATTGCTCAGCTTGAAAAGATGATTGCCGAGAAGCGCGTCCACGAGATGACTGACAACGAAGTTGTTGGCATGTCCCTTCGTGGCAAGATTCCCGGGTACTCGCTCGAGCGCGCGCTCAAGGACCACACCCGCGCCGTCAAAATTCGCCGCAGCATCATCTCCCGTACCAACGCCACGTCGGACCTCACGGGTAGCCTCGAGCGATCCAAGCTGCCTTACCACCACTACAACTGGGAGCGCGTCTTCGGCGCTTGCTGCGAGAACGTCATCGGTTACATGCCTCTGCCAGTCGGCGTTGCTGGTCCGCTTGTCATCGACGGCCAGAGCTACTTCATTCCCATGGCCACCACCGAGGGTGTGCTCGTCGCCAGTACTAGCCGTGGCTGCAAGGCCATCAACTCGGGCGGTGGTGCCGTCACTGTTCTCACCGCCGACGGCATGACCCGTGGTCCCTGTGTTGGCTTCGAGACTCTCGAGCGCGCTGGTGCTGCCAAGCTGTGGCTGGACTCGGACGTCGGTCAAAACATCATGAAGAAGGCTTTCAACTCCACCTCCAACTTTGCTCGTCTTCAGTCCATGAAGACTGCTCTCGCCGGTACCAACCTCTACATCCGTTTCAAGACCACGACTGGTGACGCCATGGGCATGAACATGATCTCCAAGGGTGTCGAGCACGCCCTCTCTGTCATGGCTTCCGAGGGTTTCGAGGACATGAACATCGTCTCGGTCTCCGGAAACTACTGCACGGACAAGAAGGCCGCCGCCATCAACTGGATCGACGGACGCGGAAAGAGCGTCGTTGCTGAAGCCATCATTCCCGCTGACGTTGTCAAGAGCGTTCTCAAGAGTGACGTCGATACGCTGGTCGAGCTCAATATTAACAAGAACCTGATTGGCTCCGCTATGGCCGGTTCGGTCGGTGGATTCAACGCCCATGCTGCCAACATTGTCGCCGCTGTTTTCCTCGCCACCGGTCAAGATCCCGCTCAGGTCGTGGAGAGTGCCAACTGCATCACCGTCATGAAGAAGTGAGTTTGTCCCTTTTACGCGATTTCGAGTACTCAAACTGACCGTCTGTAGCCTCCGTGGCTCTCTGCAAATTTCCGTCTCCATGCCCTCTCTCGAGGTCGGCACCCTTGGTGGCGGCACCATCCTCGAGCCCCAGAGCGCCATGTTGGATATGCTTGGAATCCGTGGTCCCCATCCCACGAGTCCTGGCGAGAACTCGCGTCGCCTCGCCCGCATCATTGGTGCTGCCGTACTTGCGGGCGAGCTGTCGCTGTGTAGTGCACTGGCTGCCGGACATTTGGTCCGCGCTCACATGCAGCACAACCGCTCGGCACCTCCTACGAGGAGCAACACGCCGGCGCCCAGCGGCACCATGACTCCGGTCGGACTGGCCATGACCAACGGTGCCGAGAAGGCCAGCAAGTCGAGTGCCGCTGCGGTAGAACGTGCGCGTCGCTGAGATGGGCCCTTTTGCTGTGTATACGTGTATGGCATGAAATAATAACGGAGTTGGGGATAGAACATTGGCGATTGATACACCAGTTTCGCACATGCCACTCTGTGTGTTTTTGGGGGGGATGGAAATGCTGAAGCCTAACGCCCGCATGACGGTGCGCCGGCTAGCAGCCAGGCTGTATATAAAGTGAGATGCATAAGCGCTTCTTCCTCTGGAGGCCACTTTCTCGTTTCGATGCTTGGAATTATTGTCTGGGCGTGTCGAGTGTGGATGTTGAAGTTGGTGGTCCAATATCAGCTGTGCCACAGTTCTGCCTCGACGTGTGTGGCGTAAAATCGTGGCTAGAGACTACGGTAGGCCTCCCCACCCCCCAAGACAGGTAGTTAGGGGACTTTGAACTCGCAATGACGCTGTCAAGAGAAGTGGCACAAGAGGTAGCCGCACGAATCTCGGCGAGGTGATTGTTGAGTCTCTTGGGCACGAATGAAGTTGTACTCCAATGCTTGCGAATGATCCCAAGTTGTTGCGATATTGGTCAAGAGGCATTCGGCTCTTTCTTCCCGCACAGGGGAATGTCAAGCAAACCATTGCAGATCCGCTGGCAACGCCAACGCTGCCTAAACTCCAAAGTGTCATGACGAGAGATGCCTCGTTGCGCAAGACGAAATCCCGCAGCTGGCGTTCCAGGCCCGGAACGGACCCCGGACGCGGCGCGCGGCCCGTTGGATCTAAGGCGACACAGGCAGCAGTCCTCGGTCCATCCACTGTGGCGCATTCATTGAAGTGACATGGCTGCCTTTCTATGTCATTTGGAGTCATACAAACTCTGGGGTCGTTCTACCTGATACCGTTCCGGGCACCGATGACTCTTTTCCTTGTTCGAGCGGGGTGTAGCTGCCTAGGTATTGTTGCGTTGTCTTGGACGTACCAAAGCATCTCACAGTCAACCTTCAGTTGGTCTGTTGAAGATGTCCATTTTGTTTATAAAAAGACCACCACACACCGCCGGAAGTGCTATCTCATTCTGCACTTGGCACCGCATCAAGAGAAAAAGATTGACCCATTCCTCATCCCCCCAAGTCTCACCATGGCCCGCACCAAACAAACAGCCCGCAAAAGCACTCACCACTCTCGCGACTCCGACGAGCCTCTTGACGAGGAGGATCAGAAGGAGATTGTCGGGGGTCTCACCGAGGAAGACAAGAAGCGTCGTGAAGAGATCGAGAAAGCCCCGATGCAGCCCGAACTCAAGCATCTCGAAAAGCGTTGGACGAAGAAAGGCCGTGGATACATTGCCGAACCCAAAGAAGACGACGATGTTCCAGAGGCGAAAACGAACTGGTACGAAAAGTACGCCCTCTGTGTAAGGTTTCTTTCCATCACTTGGCTTATTTGAAGCTGACCGTATCAGATCACCCGTGAGTACGACAGCAGCAACCTCCACGTCATTCGGACGTCCCTTCAGGTCAACTCCCCTGCCCTCAAGTCCATACTCAAGGACGTGATTGGGGGCTCTTACCCAGGCCAGTCGTTTCTCACCAACGACATCACCGTAAGCTTCCCCCCGCGAAGCCTGTATCACTACCGCAGGGAACTGGCCGCCGCCGCAGACGGTCTCGAGCCCGGATCCGATGGCGCTCGGCACCTCCCTTTGCTCGTTGGCTTCATCAACGACCAGTTCCGCGACACGACCAAGAACGTCGAAAACCTGCTTGAGCAGGGCCTGATTAGCTACGAGTACCTCTGGACCATCTTCCGCCCTGGCACGCTGGTCTACGCCACCCGTCTGAGCCAGCCACGCGTGTACAGGCTTTGCAGCTTCGCTTATGTCTGCGGTTTGCGGGCCGGATTGCAGCTGGGCGTGGAATACGTCGATTTTGACGGGACCGAGTTCGGAACCCGACACGAAACCCTAGAGATCGCGCAGTTCTCTGGTGCTGTTGAAATCTCGGCACTCAACGCCATGCCTCTGGAGAACCACCCCTTTCTTGACGATGTGACTTCTACCTTGACTGAGCGTGGAAAGAAATGGGAAGCCCTGGCTGGCCAGAACTTTTGCGAGTATCAAGGCGTCGCCTTGGATGGGAAATGCGGCAGGTACAACATCGAGGGTCGGGTCATGATCGATGCGCAGACCCATCACCGCATGAACGCGAACCAAGCATTCGACGTCACCCCTCTACCCAAGGTTTCCGGTCAGAAGAGGAAGCAAGCCGCCGAGTCGGATGAGATGGACCTCGTGCCGACAGAGTCGGCGTCGTTTGCGCCCCTCACTGACGCGCAGAGGCTGCTAGCCTCCCCCCTGGTGCGCGGCTTTTCCTTCGCCGAAAAGCGCTTCTTCGACTTTTTCGTCGACAAGATCAGCGACATCCAGTGGAACACGGCCTGCTTCGAGCAGCTCGTCCTCCCCAGCTCGCAAAAGGAGCTCGTGCAGGCGCTGGTGGCCGAACACACGGCGCGCGCCACGGACCCCGCCGCTTCCGCGTTTGACGACATCGTCAAGGGCAAGGGGCGCGGGTTGATTCTCGTCCTGCAAGGCCCCCCCGGTGTGGGAAAGACGCTGACGGCCGAGTGCGTCGCCGAGTTCTCCCGCCGACCGTTGTACATTGTCTCGTCGGGCGACCTGGGCACCGACGCGGAGACGTTGGACGACAAGTTGAGCAGGACGCTCGACCTCGCCAGCACGTGGAAAGCCGTGCTCTTGATCGACGAGGCCGACGTGTTCCTGGAGCGCAGGAGTTTGCACGACATGCAGCGCAACGGGCTCGTGTCCATCTTCCTCCGGACGTTGGAGTACTACAGCGGGATCCTGTTCATGACGACGAACAGGGTGCGGACGTTTGACGACGCCTTCAAGAGTCGTATCCACGTCCCGCTCAAGTACGAAGATCTGCCCAAGGAGAGCAGGCTCAAGGTCTGGGGGAACTTCCTGGCGGGAGTCGAGGGCGGCGTGGATGTTGGCGACAAGGGGCTGGACGAGCTGGCGGAGGGACGGTTGAACGGGCGACAGATCAAGAACGTCGTCCGCACTGCCAAGAGCCTGGCGGCGCACAAGAAGCGCAAGCTGGACTGCGGGCAATTGAAGCAGGTTGTGGAGATTCAGATGGCGTTTGAGAGGGAGCTGGATGCTGAAGGGGAGGTCGACGTCATTGAGAAGTAGGGCATCTACTTGCTGCAGTTTTCGGCCCAACTCATGTCAAATCGAGCACGGCACTAGTTCAACATACTCAGAGTCAATGCGGAATATTTTGTGCAGTATTCCTTCACTATTAATTAGTCTTTAGCTCCCAACAGTCACTATATCTCTCGGCTGGCCGACACCGTCCACTCATCAAAGTCGATAATGTCCTAGGAACAACACCTAATAAGAACGTCTTTACCGAATTATAAACTCGGGATAGTTCTTTAAAGTTTTGCTTCAGTTCTAGCGAGGCAGAAACACGGGGATCTGCTTCCTCCATGATCGCCGTCACCACTTTACAAGTAGCGTTGGGGGACCACTTCTTAGAGGTAAGGTTCAAGCGCGGAAATCTAGCCATGTCCTCCGATAGCTTAACTTTCAAAGTGCCCTGCGTTTGGTTCGTGTTGGTGCGCAGTAGCGTTGCGCGAAGAAGTTGTTACGAGAGCTACAATCTTGAAGGGTATTCCAACGATGGAACATTCTATGGCCGTCTTGCTTCCTTCCGCTGATTGTATAGTAAGAGAAGGAAGCGCAAAAAGTTTTCCTGTTACAGATTTGGAAGAAATGCTGCCCGGAACGGAGAGTCCAGTCTTGGTAATATCAAGGTGCCCGGGGCCCGGCCAACCCGAGTCAGTTGCGACATACCCTGAGGACTCAACATGGATATTGACTGGATGATCGATCTATTAGAGTTCATCAGGGGCTCTTGGTGACTTTACGTTCGGTGTTCTCCCGAATCTACAACTTACAGGAGAGACGCTCCCAGATGCATTACGTCTGAATTTCACGGCACAGCTGCTTTAAAGTAAATGCATTACACCGTCGTAGTTACGAGGCCTATCTGACCATCCTTTTCTCAAGGGAAGACGAATAGCAGCCCGCGAGCTGAGAATGGCCGGCCATCCATCGGTTCCACCTGTGCGGGTTCTCCATTCCACTTCGAGAGACGGCTATGATCAAACCCGGGAATACGAACAATCTCTGGGCTCAAGATGGTTAAGCATGTGGGCTATAGGTCCAGATGAGTCTCGACCTGAAGGGGGTAGTGTGGTGGACAAACATTGAAAAGGAGCCGGCTCGGCGAACGGTGGATTGCATATAAGAGGACGCAGACTTCAGATCGCTGACTATGATAATTGTCGACGAAGTATTAAAACAGCCTCTCTTTCTACCCTCTCGTCACTCAACCTTCCTTTTCAGAAACAAGAACCGTACAGTAGGACTGCTTTCACCGTAAGACGCGCTAGATCCCTCGACTGATGGTAGCTTCCCAGACATGAAGTTCACCCTCGCCGCTTGCCTCCTCGGCTCCTACGCCGGCCTGGCTGCCGCCGCCACCGGATGCCAGGTTGAGCTTCTCAACATCAACCAGGCTGTTGTCGGCAGTGGCTGCGTTCCGTTCAACTACTACGCCAACATTTACGATTCCATCACCCGCGCGGGCTACACCGTCGAGGCCAACATCAACTGCGGTTTGAAGTTCCAAGCTGGACGACGAATTCCCGACGGATACTCCTTGCGCAGAGCCGGCTACTGCTGAGCCAGCTGAAGTTCTCTTCTGCTGCCAAAACTGTATTGTGGTGATGGGGAGGACCTTGTGGAAGAAACCTGGGGTTTACTGTACATACTACGGAGTGGTGGGCTGCAATTTTTCATGTTCATAATTAGCAAGACGGACATCAGAGATACCCTTGCTCGTTTATCTTTTTGATGGCAGAGCAACGTTGTTCGGCGGAGATCTCGGCGCGTGGGGGGTGGAAGTTTGCAGGGTCTCGAGCTGGCCCCAAATTGATACCCGTGCAATAAGACAAGCGCATATAGCGGAGACAAAGTCATGCGCGTTTGGATTATTCAAGACGATGGAATGACGGTACTTACTTTGCCCGCTGGACTCCTCGGTTAGCAGTTGAAATTGAACCCAGTATCGCGATATGAAAGTCTGGAAGTGGTGTGCTAGGGTATTGTGAAGCTGTCGATGGCCAAAGGCGTCAGTCATACCTCTTACTTCTTTGAGAGGCAACGATCACAAGCTATCTCTATTGTTTTGGCGCCAAGTTGTGTTTGAATGTCGCGGCTCAGAACACAGGTGGTGTAGGCTTGTTTCGGCCCAAAATTCTTCCAATAAAGCAACTTTCGGAGATGATCCATGAGACCCCCCTGGCCAGGATCTCGCTAACTGCAAGGGATGACTAGGAAGGTATCTTGACCCGGCCAAGGCTTCTCTATGATCATAGGAAACCCTTCGATGTCAAATTGACATTATTTTTGATACACTTACAAGGTCATCGATGCTGGGTAAGGAAAATCCGTTCCTCGCCGTGACTGAGTGGTCTGATGTTGGCATATTCCAGACTGAGGAGGACTGATTTTGAAACATTCACAGCGATGTTGTCGTAAGATCGCAAGCGATTGCTCAAGGGATATCCATCCCTGAATGCGGTTGAAACGCATAGAAGCTCATGGCGAAACCTATGGCATCATCAAAAGGGCCCGCGACCACCTGAACTAGGGTTGATAAAATGCAAGAAATCCCCCCAACATGGTCGTCTTCACTTCGACAGAGCTGTGCGCAGCCCGAAGACTTACCAAAGGGCCACAATCCAACAGACCGTTAGGGCCGTATCTGAGCCATTCACGATGAACAACAACAGCAACAAGCCAGGCGCGAACGGCAACTCTAGCAGTCCGCGCCCTGGACAATCGCCGTTTCCTGCAGCCAATGCTCTCGTCCGTCAAACGTTCGACGAGGCGCCTTCTCCGCAGCCATACACTAGCACCTACAGCAGCAACTTCGACCGAAACAACTAGAGATATAGTACAGGCCGGACCGAGACCAACCCGACATACAGCACCGAAAATGTAGACTATACCGTCCCTCCACAGTCACCACCGCGCCGGACGCAGAACCAGGAACACGGCCGGGAATGGGAGGACAGCATCTATGGCATGTACGGCGACGTGAAAACGCCGAGAGATCCGCCCCCGAGGCCGAGCCAGCAACACAGGCGGCAGAAACACCGGGCGCGAGAACCAGAGGAGGACGAAGAATCAGTCGACGAGGAGGTGCCCCGCCGTCCTGGACCCGAGCCTCAGAGACCGCGTTACAGTCGGCCGCGTACGAATCCGAGTGCGGACCAATACCAGCGACAGAACACGCCACGAGAGAATCGACGGAGCGAAAGGCATAGTGGTCGGGAGGGAAGAGACAGACGGGAGCAGCAGGGTGGCCAGGACCAGCAGAGCAGCGATAGAAACTATCGGCGAGTGCACATCAACATTGACACTGGAGCCGACGGCGGTCGGTCGTGGTCGTGGAGCACTGATGATGGCAGAGGCCCAAACGTCAACTTTGGGACGCCTTTTGGAGGATCGGGGCCATCTCTCTTCGACTTTGGGGCTCCTTTCGGCGAATCCGGGTTTCCTTTTGGTGGCCGAGGTGATAACGGTGGCAGGCTTCCTGTCAACGTACCTTTCGGCGGACTGCCAGTGAATCTCCCTTTTGGACTATAGAGATGGAAACATCGAAGTATGGCATAGAGATTCAGAAAGTCGAGCGAGCATTGCATCAAGAGTCACTGGCAGGATGTATGGGTGCACACCTTAGGGACAGTCGAATTCATGTAGTTGAGGGATATCTTCTCGACTTGTTCCCCAGCGTGGCAAACACGACGTTCTCGTCCGAGAGTCTTGTCCGGCAATTCAAGCCCGGAGCAGCTAGCATTGTGAATGCCAGTGACGGTCGAAGCCTGAGTGGCGGTGGGAATTGATATTTTGGTTCGAGTTCAGGTGCGCATGGCTGTGCAGGTGAGGAAGCGGAAGTTGAAAGAATACCAATAATATATGCTTGACCAGTCCACCTACATTGTGAACCTGCTAGCTTTTAGAGCATGTAATTCTGTAATGGTCGGAATGTCTCTGCGGAAAAGCTATAGCACAAACTTGGAACCCACGAAGCTTGGAGCGAATAGTCCTGGCATTTGCCTGTGGAATTCTGCTTTGGCTCTCCAACCCGTGCAGTGACCGGCAAGAACAATCTGAACGCCGGTTTCTTTCAGGTCGGACACAGCCCTCTCGATCACGTCCGGCTGTGCGTCAGCGAGGTGGAAGCCACCGATGACGGCGTACAAGGGAACCCCCTTTCCCAGGCTCACGACATGCTTTGCCGAGTTGACAACTCCCGCATGCCCGCAGCCTGTGAACATGACCAGCCCCTTGTCTTTGCAAGAACTCTGTCAGCCACTGCTGCTTCGACATTGTAAGTCCTGCTGGTAACTTACCCTTCAGTCGACAAACGAGTACTCTCTCATCCTTCATGTCTGTGTCCTTCTGCCAGTTTCCCGTTTTGGAGACATATCTCACGCCAAATGGAAACCCCTTTTCATAATCGGTGACGCGAGGAATCTCGCCGGAGATCAGGAAGGTATCGTTCAGGACCGTATGCAACTGATCGTTTTTCCCGACGACGCCGGTGGTGTTCTCAATTTCGTCAAAGGAAGGATCTGCTTCCAAGGAGATGATGGGCATACCGGGAACAAGTGACCCGCGGTAGTCCGGGCGGTCGGGATGAAGGTCGACCGATACGGGCGGAAGCTTGGATCCTTTCTCGGCGCGGCTATCGGCGATCATTTTCAGCGCCTTCAGCATGCCGCCCGAGTGGTCACGATGCCAGTGACTCAAGGTGATGGCTTCGATACGTCCAGCATCCACCCCGAGGCGCGTCGCGTTGCGTTCCCACGCCTCCCCCTCTGGACCTGTGTCGAAGAGGATAGTACGTCTCTGGCCATCTTTGACCCCGGTGATCATGAGAGATAGTCCATGGGCGCTACAGCAGATGTTACTCATGCGAAGTTCTTGAACCGTCTCTCCGCCTTCGGAAGGCGTGCGCTGAGCTCGCTTGCTTATATCTTTGATGCCTCCGGACTGTTCAACGCGTGGATTGGGACAGGTCGATATCGGATCCAGTTCGTTGTCGATAATGACCAAGATCTCCACGGCGTCAAGTTCAACTAGCTGCTCCATTTCCGGCTGAGGGTTCGCTAGAAACTGTAATAGTGTTTAGGTTAGATGCGCCAGAATAAGACGCGGGGCTCTGAGACGTTGAAGTCAAGAAAGCTGGTCCTAAGCTGCACATCGCTCGATGACATAATGGAGGAAGCACAGCGCAACGAGGACCAGCCAGTGAATGTGAAAGCCTTCCCCGCAGGGAACGGGCACTGGCCGCTGGGGAATGAAGAGTTTACAGGGGCAACCACTGCCCTCTTTTGGCAAGGTCTCACTAAGCCACAGTACGTAAGCCTGTTGGCCCTGCGCCGCTGGCTGTCAACTTCTTCAGCTACCTACAGGTGAGGGGTCACGAGCCAGACTCACCTTTCGCCTCTCGCCTCTCGCCTCTCGCCTCTCACCTCACTTCACCTCAATTTCAAGTCATCAATCTAGAATACTGAGGTAAAAGCTCTAGGCAAGCGATGATACAAAGACTCTCCTGAAGTCAAACTCAGCAGTTTCTATCATTAATGCTGTCTACTGCATTTATCCCTCTCTCAGCAGCGGTCCTCTCTTCACTGGCGCCAACTTCTCGTACGGCTCTCGCTCGGGCAAGTGGTTCGGCTTCCATCTCACCATGCCATACCTGAGCCAATGCGCGTATGTCCCCTCAACATCGTCGCTGCCAGTGTGTTTCCTCCAGAGGCTACCCAGGGTTTCTCCAAGTACCTGAATGATCAAACCATGCGCCAACTTGAAGCTGAAACTCCTCTGGAAACAGTCCTCCACGATGGTCCTCGCCAGCTTTTGGTCGTCCGACTCGGGCTCTCCGGCCTTTGGCATTCTTTGGCTCATGAGTTCAAAAGCCCTGACCCCGTTCCAGTTCGTGTACTCGTTGATGAGTTGGCTCCCCACCATGTACTCTGGCGCGTAGATCTTCTCAGAGACGTATCTGGGCCCGTCCCATCCCCTTTCCTCATCGACTGTCGACATGACCATTGTGATGACCTGTCCCTGAATGATGTAATCCGATAACTTTTGACTAAGGGCAGTGTCGAATGACCGGCCCATCAGGGGCAGGCCTTTAAGCAGGGGGTGACTGTGCAAGCCTTCGGTATTTGTCCGCCCTTCCCAGACCTTGAGTAGAAGCTCGTGGCACGCCTGCCAAAAGGGATTTCCCGAGGCTGATGCGATGAAGTAGTTGGTGAGGCCGTACTCCCTGGGGCCTCCCTGGTTCATCGACAGAACCTCGTAGGGGCTGTTGGGGTTTTGGACGGTTTCGTTCCACAATCTGTCGAGGTCTCCGATCTGCATGAAGCCCACGTCTGTGTAGACACCGCCGTACTTGACCAGCAAAGGGAAACGAACGAGGTCGGAGTAATGCTGCTTGGCGAATTCGCCGTCTAGCGTGCCGTCGCGAAAGGCGTCGGGAACCACCGACTGGTCCCGCAAATCAAGCCATTTGCCGATATAACCTGGGGAGTCGGGCTCGAGATCGACCACTCGAACTACCCAGCCTTTACGCGAAAGCCGACGGTGCCAAGCTCGAACATTACGTTGGGCATATGGGTATGCGTTGTCGTAGCCAGTGTTCCAGAAGAACCAGATGTTCTTGTTGGATGAGACGGGCGGAGGATTGTTGATGATGCCGTCGACCTCGGCATCTGGTCGAAGGTCGAGCTCATCGAGTGGAATCGGGGAGAGACCCTTCGGGATTGGATAGGGCGATTGGGCCGTCGAGCTTGCGGTTGCAGTGACGGTCATTGTGTGGGCAGAAGTAGTGCTGTTGGAGTTGGACGTGCCCGGCATGTATGGTACAACAGAGGGAAGGGATAGATGTGCTGGTGTTTCTGCAAGCCAGGTGCTTACGTTTTTCGCTCGGGGTATATAGTCGTACTGCAATTGTAGTCGAGACTGAGGTTATTTGATGGGCAATAGGTATAGCAGATGTCGGTCGTGGTCGGTTCTTATCATCTCGACGAGCAGCTTCGGCTTTGTGGCACCGGACCAAGCCTTCCAAATTCGGTTAGTCCAGTATGAATCATCGTGAATCAACGGACCCTGCATATGATGCATGCCTTCGACCGAGCCCTGAATGGCTCGCTTACGCTTTCTGTCACAGACGTGTAGGGGAGATTACGACCGCTTTTGTCGTTCAGCTCACTTAGGTAATGTTGGGGTTACTATTTGCGATGGATCCGTATTATTACTGTGTTCCGACATTGAACCAACCCTTGCTTCCGCTTTACTCCAATCGTTCACGTGTTCGTCCAGTCCCATCTGTCCTACTCGCAACATGGCCAGCCTTGATGCCATTGAGTAAGAGATGGAGCGACCTTGAAAATTTTCGAAGTTGGTTTCCTTATCCCCTGCATTCATATGGCCGTGGATCTTTGAAGCATCGTCCCAAACTATTGGGAATGAGCCTACTTCGCCTAGAAGGTCTATTCAACGTCGTGAGATTTCGACAGAACTGGAGGAGGCCTACGCAACACAATCTGTAAGCTTCAAGCTCCGGATTCTAGGCTGATAAGGCAACGACTCGGCTCTTTTTACTGTTGCTGGACTTGTAAGATGTCGATATTGTGTCGCCTACTTATTAAATCACGTTTTTTTTGTTATTTTTCCTTAAATACAATTTGAGTACCCTTTCTCTCTCATACTTCCTTCATCCCTAGTATCATTCCAAACTTGGGGGTCCTGCCAAAAAAACGAGCAAGAAGAAGACAGAATTGTAAAGAATACAGAGTACAGGGTTATGAAAAGTATACAGTGCTCCCTATCATCTTTCTAAACTCTAGGGTCGGGTAACTTGGTGACGAATGTCATGGCGTCCTTAGGATGCCCCCTAAAGTAGTGAGCATAGGTTGATTGACGAGGCTGTATACTGCCGGACTCAAAATCAACTTGAGTAATATCAGTAAAGGACCAGGAAACAACCAGATCTGAAAGATTCTGCAACGCAATCGTAATGAGACCTTCAGTTGTAGTGATAAAAACAACACGTAAATGACCAAGAACGAAATCTATCGCAGTAGCGTGAGCTGGATTTCTGTCGGCTAATTGAAATGCCCGTTGTAAAAAGACCCGGCGTTCAAGATGATTCGCCAGGGACTGCTCTTTGTGCTCTGCGGCTGTTTCTAGAGCAGCTAGGAGGTCTTTGGTCGGCCGTATCTCGTCAAGGCCTGAGCCGCTCCATCGGGTTGTTTCGTTGTCGTGGGGCAAAGGGGGCTGGAGACTCTTAGGAAGCAAGTGTCCAGAACCACGTCGAATGGTCCTTCCCTTAGCACCCCGGGGAGAATGCGACTGAGAGGTGAAATGTGGCTTGTAATATGGGAAGTCGGTGGCCTGTTTCAAACATGGTGCGGGCTTAGGGTCGGCGTTGAGACATACGGAGCACCATTCCAAGGCATATGGATGCCTTGGGGCTATTTCTCTGCCGCATTCCTCCATGTTGCAGTCGGCGGCCCAGGTTGAGCAGATTAAGAATATGTTGCCAGCACCCATTGCAAGAGCGCAACAGGAGATTCCTTTTGCCATCAGAGTGGGCGAAATTGTCGCGATCATCAGCAGCACAAGTTGGAGTACTGAGAACGCCATAATGTCCTTTTGAAATAGAATTTAAAAGATTTGTATGTAGTTGACTTGATTTAGGGGCTATAGTTAAGTGAGTAACTGAGCAGTATATCCCAAGAGATGCACCTGTAAGAGAAAGATGATATCTGTAGTATTTATCTCTCAACTGAACACCCTGACTATCAACCTGTGATTCTGTTTCTGAAATAGGCTTTCATCATACACGTCAGCAAAACAAAGATTGAACCACAGTAGAAATTCAAGACTACTTCGGAAATTCATGATACTCTCTATAAAACTACTCACCGCACTTTTCATACTGTAGATCACATACTTGAATATATTCCAGTTTTTCCTATAGGTAGAGTATACTTTAATACTTCAGGGCTTACGCGTCTTCTATTGCAGTAGCTCCCTGAGACTCCCACAAATAAGTATTTGAGGAATGCTCACTCGGACTAGTTGAAGGCTTTAGGGAATAAACTAGACAACGCGCGTCGCAGTACGTGTTTTACACGTGTTGCTTACGGGATAAAAGTGTATTGGCTTCTCATAGATAGCAATAGAACCCTCGGAGCTGTAATCATCAAGAGACCGGATCCCTGGTTTTCTGACGTGGCCCAAGACGTCGTCAGCTTTACAAAGTAGTGGATGTATGAAGTAAGTTGGGTCGTGCTTAAGAATTCCTCAATAGCTTGGGAAGTTAAGAGGGTCTCCGCTCGAACTTGATATTCGGATCTACGATTTCAGTTACTACTTCTCTGGCATCCGCTACCGCATCTACGCCGTACGGTGTGAATAAGCATTACAGGACATCGTGTGTTTACTGCTCCTATGACCGGACAGTATTTTCGTTTCAGATGTAGACAGCTATATGACACGGGGAAGGTTGCGAATGTACCGGGGAGAAATCAGTGTCCAGAGAATCTATCCCAGAGCATATGCATAGAAAGCTCTAGTGAAGTAGAGCTCAGCTGAACTATACCCCCGATAACGACACGTGGAAGCTTACGAATATGTTAGGGATGAATGGATATACGGAGAATCTATCCCAGAGCATATCTACGTATGTCCTCAGTGAGGTGGAACCTAGCCGGGAAATAGCCTCCGCAGTACTCAATTGGTTTGTCGGACTCAGGTCCCCGGGCCTTTGCTACGTTTCCTAACTGTCTGAAATATACGTCCTCGAAGCCAAATCCCACCTCTGACTGTGGAAACCCAATAAAACTAGGGATAGCTCTCAATCAGATCGAGCCCACACACCGAGAGTTGGACTGGCTAAATTGATAGTTTGGCCCGGGCCGCTTTCATGAACTGTCCGGGAGCTACGGGCAACCATTCGACCCATGTCCGTGTCCCCTCCGGATCACGCCGAGTACCACTTACTTCGCGGACAGATTCCTAATCGCTTCAACCACAGTATCCTTCCGGTGTCCCGTCGATGTATCCCCCTGAGAACTGAGACCGTTGGCGCCGCGAAGAGGCTCAGCATTTTGGGTTTTGCCCAGGCTTGTTGCATATAGTCCCAAAGAGAGGTAGGCTGTTGCTGGTCTTCCCCTTCCTTGTCGGCGGGCATGCGTTTGCTGCGCAGAAGATATTTCCGTTTGCTCCGTCCAGGTATCGGCAGATATTTTCCGTTTCTTCTCGAGAGTCACCCCGGCCGGGGCACTCTGCGGCGACGGACCTAGTGAAGACTAGGCACGTAATGGCCAGTATCAAAGACTTTGTTGATAGATGCATTGTTGTGCAAACTTGAGCGACTTGGGTTGCAATGGAGGACTATCGTAGTGATGGTTGATTCTACGAGAAGAGATGGATAACTCTTTCGTTGTGAGAGGAGGTGCTTCTTAAATAGTTTCGTCTCCCTCGTGACGGAGGGTCATGACACAAAATCCCCGGTGGTCAAGTTTTTCATGCGATTCTGATGCTACCTTAAGCCTTGAAAGTCCCCGTCTTGTATCACGGGAAGTTTTAAGAGCCCGCCTCCATTTCACGTGTCCCTGCTAATCTTAAGTAGGTAGGCAACCCATTCATCTCCGTGCGGCCGCTTTTCAATGCTACGGTTTGAACGACAAGAAATGGGCCTGCCAGAGTTCCGAATTTGCTCCAACTTTTCACGTCGATGGTCATTCGTACAATCAACCCCAGGCCGACTCATAACGCTTGTAGCCAAGAGCCCCATTGGTGTTCTGGAGAGATGAACACCCCAGCTGGCTCCCTGCGAGTCGCCGTGGTCAGCTCGAGGGCATCTTAGTCCGAGTACTAATGAGCGATTACATGAGACTGAGAGGTCCGAGTCTCTGTTCATTCTCGAGAATGAAGGACCAAGAGGGAGAAGATACAACACAGTCAACTGCATAAAGGTCCATACTGTGCTGAGCAGAACTTTCCTTTCCACTCACACCGCTCGCGGACACATTCCAATCTAAGACGTGTGTGCACCTACGCCAGCAACCCATCTCGGCATCTTCTTCAGATCGTTGCAAGTGCTGCTCTGGCAATCTTTTTCTTGACTCCTTGAGGTCGAACATGGCTGCACTTTTTCTTTATTTTCCATACTTGCTGTTGGGAGACTTCGGGCCCGGAATGTTGCTTGTACCATTTTATGGGTGATAGAATGAGCGTGTCCTGATTCGAGCTTGTTTCCGAAGTAGACGAATCGAGACCTGCAACAACAGGTGAACGTGGTGCCTGCCAAGATATTCGAAGTCTTTCCCTGTCAATAATTGAGTCTGAATCACGTCGAAACCGACCGGGTATCTAAGTTGGGTTTCCTACTCGGACCGGAATGACGAGCCAGGCCCTTGGGTCGCGAGACTATTTCGGGAAGAATATTATCACCAGAGCCTCCAGCTTCTGGTTTCTTCATCTGCTATAGATATGTGACGCGTCACCCTGAGAGAAACTTCTGGACAACTCGTAAACCTGCCTCAAGATCGGGTAGATACACCGCGTCGACAGCCACCACCTCCGCTTGGGGAAACAGCGTGGACAACAACATCCAGAAGCAATAGGTAGAAAATCTTGTGCTTCATTTTGATGGCGTTATGCTGCTTTGAGACTGGAGATGAAGTGATAAACCTGAATTCGAAAAAATTAATGTGCATTGATGCGTACCAAATTACAGGAACATGAAGTTCACGAAAAGATGCAGTCTTTCGCAAGTATGTTATCCAGTCAGACCAACCAGAACATCCTCGCATCCTTAATTTTCTCGTATCAAGACAAGATCCTAAAAACTGCTAGCTCCATCAGACGAAAGGTCGGGAGGTGAAGCAAGTACGAGTTCGATACTGCGCGGGGGGGGGGGGGGGGGGG
>QAPG01000070.1:0-125023 GCA_004366825.1 Colletotrichum spinosum | reverse complement strand
GGGGGGGGGGGGGGGGGGGGGGGGGGGGGGGGGGATGAAGCCGACGATACACGCTGTCTGCTAGAGTTCGTTGATGAAGGCGAAGAATTTTGTATCACCATACCGTTCTAAGCACATTCAGAGATTCAATATTATCAGAAGTATGCTGGGAAATATCTACGGACTTGAGATAATCTGGCTGTCCGTTTCCGGAAAAAGCTCAGCCAGTCTCTGTTCAAACACCCGACCTACTACTGATCATTCTCAAACCAAACTAGACATGCCTCGTACAGATCCCTGAAGCATGAATCCCACTCCAAAAACCGCTCGAACATGCCGTTTCCGGCCTTCCTCAAGGTCTCCAACGAGGCCACCAGGATAAAGTCCGCGTAGCACACCTGACTTCCCAGAATGAAGGGACCTTCGTCCTTCTTGCGGCTCGTAAGAAGGTTCTTCATGGCAGACATTCCAGGCTCGGCAGCCTTCCACGCTTGTTCTCCTCCCCTTGCTCTCTCCAGTTCTTCGAGAGTCATGCCGAAGCGCTTCTCGCGAGAATTGTTGAACGTGGGGACAGTCGACTCCTCGATGATGCTCCGGGCAACCTCAGGCATGTAGATGGCGAATAGCGGCATGCAGGTCATGGAAGTCACACGGTCAGCCTCGTTCTGCAAATCAGAATCGAGGTGCAAAGCCGGAAAGGGATAAAGACGCTCCAACTCGGTGACAATGACGGCAGAATCCGTGATGGCCGCCTTTCCAGGGAGCTGAATAGTCGGGACGGTGTATGGGAAGCCCTGCCCGGAAGCGTTCGCTCGAATGCCAATGGCTTCCAGTGTAGGCCCGATGGTGTCGTGGTTGACCCATGCTGTGGAGTATGGGATCTTTTTGTAGTTGAGTACGAGGCGCGTCTTCCAGGCATTGTATGACCAGCAGCGGTTCGGCTTGACTCGTCGAGCGAGGTCATAGAAGGTGATTTTAGCAGAAAAGGAAGACATGGTAGAAGTGATCCTTGGAGACGAGGTAGAAGATGCGCAGAGTACTAGAAAAGCCGGAATTGTTGCTCAAGAGTCTTGATATGCTGACTGATTTGAGATGAGATAATGTAAAGAAGAGCAGACAGCCCACTCTTTAAATACTTCTCTTGGGGCCTGCAGAATATCAATATGGACATGAATTCCACGTTTCCGTTACTTTTGCAGGCAACGAACACGGGAATCGTGACGCTTTCGACACTCCAAGAGATTGAAGACTGACCAAGTACTGCAGTTCGGTTTCCAATTGGGTGGAGGCGTTCACATGGCCCATCGTGATACCACTGCCCGTAATAGGCAAAGGCTGAGAGCTCATTGACAGGGGCTGAGAGTCCGTTGAGCCTAGTTGGCGAGAAGAAGCGGTGCAACCGCATTTATGTATTGACAGACGGACATATCAACAGTGTTTTGCGACCTGGATGAGCGACTATGATAGTATGACACTTTGCAAAACATGATGGCTAGGTACCAATACCATGAAGGATGTTTGGTGGCAAAATCTAGCTGCACCAGCAACTTGGCATGATTTTAGCTGTTCTTTGTCCATCTCAGCGAAATTCGAATTCAAATTGCCGCCGGCATGACCAAAGTTTCCCATTTAGAGTCTCTAAGATAGGCTACCTCATGGATGAAGCTCGGCTGTCCAGACTGTGTACCGTTCACGAATCTTGAAGCACCTCTCATAATGAGACTCAGAAAGCCCGACCCCTTCCCACAGGGCTTTCGTCGACGTTATACTGTTTGCAACACCCTTCTCGTGTCTGGAAAACAGCCAAGAATGCTCCGGGGACTCTTCCTTATGCATTGCCTGTAATGACTCGGCGATATCTTGGGCCTCCCGCTCTAACTCTGGTCTTAGGTCATCGCAAACTGTAGCCAAAAGACGTTTGACGACGGCTAAGCATTCAATAATCATGCCGTACAATTCCCTTCTAATCGCCAGCTCCTTGGGTGAGGGCTTTGAAAGTGACGTCTTCGTGCAATATGCCCTGTAATCTTCCAAGCACCCAGCAAAACTCTGGTGCGCGATACGACACCTTGTCTGCAGTGAAACCTCCGTCTCCTGACAGAAGAGATCGGGGCTTCTAACGAAATTGTCAATGTCGTGCCATAATCTAGGTAGTCTGTACTTATATGTAAGCTGAAGCTGCAATGATGGCCTCCAACCATGAAAGTAAGAGTAAATCAGTCTCGTACCGAATCATATGTTTTCGTGCTAATATGACGAGGGGGCTCCTGTCGGTTAGGGAATGGGACTGATATGCCAAGGACTGGTATATGCTCATCCAGTGAGGTTCGTCTAGCCAGCATGGTTTACGGCTCACGATTGCTTCCATAACGATAGGACCGACATGGGAAGCGAGCAAGGCTTTGTCGAAGTTTTCTTTGAAGTATTCAGGCGTTCTGTGCTGTATAAGCCGCGTCGACCCCTGGATATGATTTGACCAAGCCGAGGACTGGGCAGCGCCAAGGAGCTGAGAGGTATGTGAGACTTTGTGAGTTCATAAGGGCGAAGTGAGCGTACACACCGCGTGAAGAGACAGTAGTTGCGATGCACACAAGACCTCTGAGCTCTTGGATGATCCCCCGTCACCCAAGGCACCCTGAAGAGCTCTCAGAGCTACTGTCAGAAGTTTCAACTCCAAGGCCTCGTTCTTCTTCGTGGGCATCACCAACCCGCGAAGTTTGGCAAGAACACAGTCCACGGCGGTCGTGAGACAACGGCTTGCGCCATAGCGGCTCGGGACAAACTGCATGTAGGACCTAGATAACAGTTAGAATGAGAAGCGCGTTGATGCTTCTGTACACTTACCACTGAGGCTGCCCCAAAAGTGTGAGTAGTCGCCTTGGCTCAGCAGATAGAAGGGACATTGATCCCGGCCCGACATTGAAGTTGGTCAGCATGGCGAAGTCGTTGAGGTCTACCTGGAACCAGGATCTGGCCGCTTCATAGGGGGTGCTAGGAGGTTGAGCGGGGAGGATGAGTTCCGTCCCAGCGGCATCTTCGGGCTGATGCCATGCGTCATTGTTTGTTGACGGCGACCAGCATGCGAAGATCGGATCTTCGCTCTCTGCAGTTTCACAGTCCGAGTGGTCCGAGGGATAATTGAGGCAAGGCCCGCCCGAACTGGAATCGACCACATGCTGCATTGGGGGTTTGGTCGAGGGCCTTGAACCTAGTCACTTGAGCTATCCTCTTTCAGATATGGAGATGGACTCACACGATCTTTTCGGTCGTGGAAGGGCTACGGTCCACTCGCCTCTTCCTCGTCATGGCTACATTCTTCATTGCATGCTTTCTGACTTTGATTCAACTCTGTCAGTCGGCAGTCACGCAGCCAGAAGACGTTACTCACTGACGGCTCGGACCTGCGGATCTGCTTGTAGCTTTGGCCCATTGGATACGACAAAAGTAAAGCCCGAGTCTGCCATGATATCTGACTACAACATGTAGGTGGTATTGGTAACGACGAAGAGTTTATTTGCCGATGCATGAATGATGAAAAGGAACAAAACGCGTCTTTGCCTCGCCTGTCCAGCCCCCTGACATCGTGGCCGCGCCCACTACGATTGCAAGGGGGGCCGGATCAAGGCAACGAACCAAGCTAGCGGCAGCAGTCAGATTTTAGTACAGAGTGAACGGCACAGCATATTCGGCCTCACGAGTTACTACTGCCCAAATTGGGAATAGCCAGGTTAGTTACACTATGCGCGAGATGCCGAGGGAGAAGCATCCACGGCCATGTCCGCAGTTCTGATGAAGTCTCCATCCGCTGTTAGATACAGGTTGTAAGGTCAATGATGCGCCGTACAAATGACGTCTGACTCCTCGTGTACCTTCTCACAGTCTGGAAGACCTCAGCGTAGCGCCGAAAGACTCAAGTTCGGGACGTTGGACCATGGAAGATCTGCCACCCAGTTCTCTCTGTTCCTTTGAGCCACGGTTGACTTGTTCGTCTGTCTTCCAACCCCATGCTTCATCTTTTTCCGGGCCGTTGCTCGTCCCCTGCAGCATATTACACACATACTTCCCAGCAATCGGCATAAATCTACCACTCACGTCAGAACGTGGTCTCAAGTACCATCTCAAGGGCCTTACTTGTAGCTGCTGAAATTTCCGCCGACTACAAGGTGTAGGTTTTGTAGTTGGGGGTGTGGGTGTTTGCACAAGAGCCAGTCCCCAGTCGGAGTCGCTGCGTCCCAACAGATGCGCCATCTATCTGGGTTGCGGCCCGCCGCGAAGCCAGGCATCATCTTTCCAAGGAGTGCTTCCGACTCGGACTTGAGTCTCTCGGGAACGTCCTCTTGGTGCCGGGTGGACGGTACAGAGATTTGATGCCCCGACTCTCTTCTAATGGTGTTGACAAACTCCGTTGCGAGGTCGTTGATCTTCAGGGTCCGGTTCTCGCGCGAGGGAGGGGTTAAGATGCCGCGACCTCCGTACACCAGGACAGGCATGTCTTGAAGCAGGTCAGTCTCTCGGGGCGAAAGTGTGTAGTACGCCGAAATTCTTCCCACCGCTTTGATCTGCCGTTCGACTCGATCATGCTCTTCCAAGCGCAACGCGTCCTCGACGGGGGCGAGTAGCCTGCTCGTCCAGGCACCCGAGGCCAGGACAATTTTGTCGGCCGTCCAAACGCGCCCGTCAGTGGTTTGCGCGCCTGCAATCTGCTTCTTCTCAGGATCGAACACCAGCTCGAGAACTTCTGCGGTGACTCTCTTGACTCCTTTCTTCTCGGCGACCGCCATAAACCTTTCAGTCGCGGCCGCAGCGTCACACCATCCGGCCTCTGGGTTGAAGTATGCATCGCCCAGGTCATCTCGCTTCATCCCGTTCAGAATGCCCCATCGTTTTGAAAGGTCATTTACGTCGGTTTCTTTCGTGTAGTCAGAGCCACGCTGACGGAAGGTTTGCCTGACGTTCTTCGTGAACTCGTTCCCTTTCTCGTCCAGAACCACCCATCCCGTTTTATGGAAGAAGTGACCAAGTTCAATGTCCCAGAACCAAGGATGTATGGCCTCGTTGGCTAAGTTACAATAGAGTGGGTTGACATAATCTGTGCGAATGATTCGATTGACATCGATAGCAGCGGCAACCTTCGGGCTTGTTCTGGAGGAACCCCATCGATCTAGGATGGTTACTCGGCTGGGATCCTTGTACGTCTTTGACAGATGATATGCAGTTGATGTGCCAAAGGTTCCGGCTCCGATAATGAGGACAGTTGGCTCAGCCATCGTGAGTGAAGTTGGGAGGGGCCATAGACTGTGAAGTCTGCTGCTCTTGAACCTGGTCCCCAAACCTTACGCAGTACGGCTTCCCAACCTTAAGTAGAGAATATGTTGTTCATATCTCGGAAATGCGGGATTCGGCTTCTTCTCGACCAGGAAGAAACAGGCTTGGGCTTGGCTTTATGGCATTTCCCCGCGTTTCCAGCAGTTGTCGCCCACGTTTGTTTGGGGACCCCGCATCAAATCGCGGGGTGCCGCTGCATCCGAATGGACTTGAGCGGAGGCTGCTTTCAAGAGGTAAACCGAGTCAAGATCTCCTACGTGTCTGCTGCTTCTTCTTGGTTGTCCCAGGGGCTGATTCAGTGGTGAATGATCGAATTCCTAATGCCTCGGGGACCGTTGCCAAGCCTCGTTTCATCCTTTCTGATATTGCCGTCTAGTCGACTACCCTGCACATCTTAGACCTGTATCTCAACATTGAGAGCAGCTGCCATGACCTGTAGAGGCGATGCGATCTGTGTGTTATCCTTCAGCTCGGTAAACCGACAGGGCGTCTGTGATGTACCTGGGATTGCTCCGTTGACGTGGCTATCTCGACCATCTTCAACCTTTTTGGGCCACGTCGTGAAATCATCATGCGAGTTAGTGTTTCCAAGCTTCAGCACTTATAGAGTAGGTCAGCGGGTGGTTATATTGTCAGGCATAGAATGATGAGAGGTGATGATGACTCTCATGACTTGATCTTCAACAGGGCTTTCGTTAAGACGTGCAAGCAACTTTTCCGGACCGTCTGGCTTGATGTTAGCGCTTAAGCGTCAGAGAGTCCCGGTGTCAGCAATTCTAATGAATTCACTAGGTGCTTCCATCTTTGCTTCCTCGATTGAACTGCAATGAGAAGCGACAGGTATGGCCCTGCGAAGTGCAGCGGGAGCTGTGGACATCGTCAGTGTTGAACTCGGAAGTCTTTGCAGTTCCGAAAGACGCACCATGGCATTCTTCTATCACATCTTTGCCTCACTGCCCGGCAAGGGAAACAAGCGGTACGGTAATGTGAGGCAATCTTCACAGCAATAACGTTCTCGACCCCCGTCTGATCGCCCTTGTCTCCCTGCCCTGCTCGAAGTTCCGGGTTTCCGCCCGTACAGAATCAATTTGCCGCGGGGGGCGAAATCGTGTTCCTCAGTGCAACCATGATCAGTTGCACCAGACCACCAGCATTGTGTGGTGTTGACGCTTTAGTAGCGAGATATTGGTGTCTGCTTTGGGTTGAAGCACTAGATGCCGGGCTTTAGAGTATTCTTCATATGCACTGAGCCACGAATGGCATCTTGACTTAGTGGCTTTGACCAGGGTTTCCAACGAAGTTCATCCGTCTTGAATGACCACACCTTATGTATAGCAGCTGTGCTTTGAGAATATAATATCGCTTCCTCCTACATCGTTCGAAAGTGATTGGTGCCAGTGGCATCTTCGACAGCCGTGGTGACAAACGGGCGCCTCACTTGGGAGCCTTTCAACCGCCCGTCCTGGAACATCGCAGCAGAGCTTCTGGTTTCATCAAGCCAGCTATGCATGTTGTAGCACGCAAGTCAGGATTGACAGACATCTCTTCTTAGCTCCCAGTGGGACTACAAGCAGAAAACTGCAGACAACATCAAACAGAACCTAACTGGAAATAAAGTTGCCGAATCATATGACTTCAGAACACTCGCAGCATCGCCAACTGAGTGCATAGTGCTACGTGGTGAGGAACGATATGCAGTGCGTACGGTGCTGAATACAGATGGCATGGCCTCTCGATTCCGCGCGGCGACACCTTCCCAAAAGGACGGCTCGGGCACCAAGCAGAGCAGATTGAAGGGTGCGGTCTGGTCCGGGGTTGGTTTCTAAGCGCCGTTGCTCCCTCCAAGAAGATTCCTAGGCGGATCAGAGACTTCGGCCTCGCTACGATGACTGATTGCTGGGATGCTCTCTACTGCCACAGAGCTTGCCTTGCTAAGACGTCGTTGCCTTTGGTAATAGAACTGACGACGATGCAATGCTGAACCCGACAGAGTCTCATGACGTCCTTAAAGGCGAAACGGACGGACGGTGTAGTATGGTTGGCACGGATGCCGTTAAAGATTTCTGACAGCGGTCCATCGGTCGTCCCTATGCCGACCCGAGGATTTCGGACATTCCGCACTAGACCAGCATCTGTGATGAAGTCCCGCTGCGGTGGGCGGGCGGGGAGAGCAAAGCTGGCATCATCGTCGATGTCTTTATGTAGGCGCGTGGCAGGATGGAAGATTTGAAGCACCTAGTCTTCCCAACGGCATTCTATTTTTCTGCAGGCCTGTATTCCTTCGACCCACGATCTCGCAGGGAACTGAAATAGACGAACTTCGGTTGCGGTAGGCTGTGCTTGGCGCTAGAAAACTTCTTCTCTCTCCTCATCACGGAGGTTGCCCGTGTCAGTGTGTCTCGCCGACGGCGCTCTACAGTATCCGTAGTCCTCCGTATATTGTTCTGGTATGCGAATAGCAACGGCGGCGGGGCTGACTGCTCGATCTCCTGGTGCGTTATATCGAATCGTTTTATTTGCTGTGCTCGCATCCATACAACGCATGAGTCCCAGCCTCTTGTTCCGCAAAAAGACGTCTTCAACGACCGTCAAACTGGAGACTGTTGTGTCTGCAACAATGCGTACTCCGTGTATCCGTACCACACGCCGGGGTTCCGAATCCACCACGACCCCAATCATTCCCTCCCAGACCCCAGCTTAGGGGGCTCCAGTAGCGAGCTCTGGGGGTCGAGAGAAGGCATTCGCGGTGGCGAGTCAGGTTGTTGCATGGTGCGCCAGTTTTTGTCGTATGATGTAGGAAACTCAATCAGTAGCAGTCGATGGTGTTAGTGAGACTTGCTGTTCAGCGCATTCCCGGCGTCGGTCACTTGTGAGGATGAAGACGAGATGTCTTGTTTTGACGATGAGATCGTGACCTCGATCTTTGAAAACTCTGAAAAAGGATTAACAGCCAACCCCATGAACCTCTCAGTTCTCCCGTAATTGTGACCCGTCTCCCAGATTTCCATTGCCCAGTCATGAAACTCCATCATGTTCATCCTGCCAACTCCTTGAGCTATGCTTTCACGGTCTTGAACCCTTAGTAAAGCAAAACCCGCCGTGAATGTACTTTTCTTAAATATCGCTTCCTCGGGGTGGCTTTCAGGGCAAATCGCCTGTGGTGAATCTCTCAAACTTGACCCTTGCAGGATCGACACCTTGGTTGACGAGGAACTGCGCCATCTCGTCCATGAAGATCTCGGGGCCGCAGATGTAATATTCCGCGCCACCGTGGCCAAGCCAAAGCTCGGCGGGATCTATCCGTGCCAAGTCCATGCGGAGGCCAAAGTCGCTCGTCGAGGATAGCGAAGCGTCGTCGACGACGTCGGCGATCTGGGACCGGAAGAACTTGGTGTGGAAATTGGCGCGGCTGTATGCGATCTTACGGATGTGCTCCTCGAACGGGGCGGTTCGAGCGGAGCAATGGATCCAGGAGATGGGACGGACTGCCTGTCGTTCGATGATGGTGTTGCAAATGGACATGAGCGGCGTGACTCCGACACCAGCGGAGATGAGGACCACTGGTAAGGTGCCGGCGGCGTGGGTGTCGAAGAAGAAATCGCCAGTGGGGTGGGTAAGCTCGACAATGTCACCGGGTCTCTTGTCGTCGATGAGATGGTTCGAAAAGACGCCCGGGTTCAAGTTGAAGACGGCGTTGCCCTTGCCAACCTTGACTCCTTGGTCTCGCTTGACGGTGATGCGGTAGTAATCGGGCCTTGGGGCATCGCTGAGGGAGTACTGGCGGGATTGAAGGTGGTTGAGCGTCGGGATTGTCGTGCGGACCGAAGTGTACTGGCCTGGATAGAACTCGGGAAGCCGTCTCCCGTCGACGGGCACGAGGTAAAACGAAAAGATGTCGTCTGTTTCGGCGACCTTGCGCTCGATCTTGAACTTGCGCCATTCATTCCACTTGTCCTCGTCAAACTCTCGGTACATTTGAGCCTCGCGGCCGATGAGCATCTTGGCGAGAATCCAGTAGGCCTTCATCCAGGCCTCGCGGATCTCGGGTGTCATGGCTGGTCCCAAGACTTGCCCGAATGCCTGGATGAGATATTTTCCGACAATGTCGTAGTGTTCTGGCTGGATGCCGAGCGAGCAATGTTTATTGCACATGCGCTCAAGTTTGGGGATCAGTTCGCTGATGTGATTGAGGTTTGCCGCAAAGGCAAGGATAACAGCCGTCAGGGCACGTGGCTGCCGGCCGTTGGCCTGGTTGACTTTGTTGAAGTGGTCGTGAAGCTCCGGATGCGCACGTAGCATGTTGGCGTAGAAGATGCTCGTGATAGTCTCTCCATGCTCACGAAGAGCAGGGATAGTGCCCCTAACAAGTTGTGATTGCTTGTACGTCAAAGCCATGGCTGAGGCGGTATATTGATGTGAGTGAGAAGCTCGGTACACCTGGGCTTGATATGTTTGTGATTTCTGGAGTCCGAATCCTTAGTCGATAATCGATATGATCGAGTCGAGTTGGGGAAGCCTTTGGACTCCTCAACAGCCAAAGTGTCAGTGAGGGCGACTGGCTTCGATGGTATGGAGGATGGATCTCTGGGGCCGCGCCGACGTGAACAAGGGTTTCCACAGTAAAGGGTATATCAAGGAATGGCACAGACAGTGGGAGACATCCGAGAATCTGGGAAAAGGCTGGATCCAAGAATATGGTACACCCGCTTTCTTGTCTTTGGGGAGCGCCCAACTTGGGACTTTCGCGAAAGATATATATATATATATATATATAGTCCTCCTCCAAAGCAGCGCGAGTTCGTTCCTTGTAGAGCCACTCCAATACACACCATTTGAGTATAGCCAGCCTCACCCCTCCCCCTCGTCGCGCGACGTTGCCGCGTGCGTCCAGGTTCTCGCGACATGTAAGCTTCGAACCAGGCACCGCCCGTCTCGACGGATAGCCATCGTATGATGTTGTTTACCGTAGTTCAAGAAGAAAGCTGGTTCCGCATTTGAACACGGTCCATGGGGCTCCTCCTCAGTCCTCACATGCATGGATTCAAGGGTCTATGGTCATGGAGAAGGCAGCTACAGTAGACGACGTTGACGGCTTGCCCATGAGCAAACACCAATAGTAATAGGCCTTTCGTGGTGAACCGAAAGAAGTCCAATTCTCAGCCCTGTTCGCGCCGGTTGCACGACGCCAGGGACAAGCCAGGGTACCAGGGTCTTGCGAATGCTAAGGAGACGCCAGCAAGGGTTTCCGACTGGACCCTGAGGTCGACCCCGAAGCCTCTCCAGTGGGACAACGCCCGTGACCTGCCGAGCAAACCGAAGCAAAGATGAGACCGGTCTGCAAAGATGAGACCGGTCTCTTGTTCTAGAAGTACCCCAATGAACCATTTACTGCGTGGTACCAGTTAGGCGGTGGGTGTCCCATGGTCTGGACTGGAATGGTTTGGAAGCCAGCAATTAACCACTCTGCGGACAGGCAATTGGATGACAGGTGGGGTATTTGACTGCAGCTGTTGCCCAGCAGTGATGGGCTGCACGAGGACCGTGGGGATCTCGTGGAGGCAACGAGCGGGCGTATTACCCAGTACGGAGTATGTCGAATGCAACCGACTGAACACGAAAATCGTGTCAAATCGGAATGCCACCGGCTCTCCAGAGGGATGGAGTGGTGAAATTTTTCTAGATGTCGGACAGGAATGCCCGGGCGGCGATGGAGGCGGGTCGTCTGTGTTGTGGCCCCTGGCTCGTCTCGTCCCCGGTTCCTCACAGACGTCAGTGACATGCGATGGGCTGTGGAGTAGACAACACGCCATAGCAGGGAATTGCCGAGTTGCAGTTGCAAACTCGTATGATGCGATTTTGTATTCTCAGGAGTCTCTTACTGAGGGCCCACGGTGCGCCGAATTGTTTGAAGATCAAGCCAAGGATCTAAAATGGGGTAATGTACGGATTGCCAGCATTGATATTGTTACTAGGTCTGAAATGCTGCCCGACGCTGGTAGGGTAGGTTGGGAGACAGTGAAGGGTGAGTTCCAGCTTTTGATCGTGGTCAATGATGAGTCCTCGACTCCTGACTTTGACGATGTTGAGAATACCTGACCCTTGCCTGATTTGCTGTGCAAATAAATATTTTTGCCCGTTCATTAGGAGGGGGACAGAGCAGTCAATCGTCAGAATCTCACCCCAGAGACGCCGAAGCGAACTGCTGCTGGCTCTCTTGCAAGGACGTGGAGCTTCAGTTCTTTTCATTTTCCATAGTCCTATCTTCAGTCCCATCTTGGCGACACAATTGTTGGTGCGAATCGTCCTTAGCCGCAGTCTCGGTCAATTTGTTCTCATTGGAGTTGAGGACAGCCGGAAAGCCTGTCACAGCTCGGGGTTTGACGATGAGAACTTCACTCGCGACAAGCTGTGATGGCACGTTATTGCAGCTGTGTCACTTACATTCGATTAATATCTCACCGCCCGCGAAGAGCCGGAAAATAAACGCATGCCACCAGCAGCCAGACTCGGGATACCATGGCTTTGATATTGTGAAACTCACAGCCCATTCACAGCACCACGACTCGCCCTGCATGACACCCCTAGCGCTGAGTCGGCCGTTACTGTCACGGAGCAGTGCCCGTTACAGCCTATTTTCACACTGTCAATGAGACCTCCATCGCGTTGTAGTCCACCGTCCAGCTTCGAATGACGCAGATCTGGATATGAAGATCTCGATGGACCAACCAACGAAAAATCCTCACCAGGCAGCAGAAGACGATAAGCAGGTAGATACTTCCCCTCACCCAACTCCTCATTTATGACAGGTTTGGTGTGATAACGCCAGGAATACTGCGCAAAAGAACTCCCTTGTCCGCACTTCTCATGCAACGATGGAGCTGATCAGTGTACGGCGGATGACGGCCCATCTCAGAAGTAGCGCTACTGTACACAGTAGGCGAAGGTCAACAGCTTTAGCGAACTGGGAGAGCTCCAACCACTGTTTTCAATTGAACCGACGCCGCGCTAACAAGGCTGTAAAAATGACTGATCGTTTCCGAGGCTTTTTTTTGATAATTTTTCTCTCGCGAAGGGCTCGAGAAGAACCCCAGCACCTGGCGGAAGAAAAAAAAAAGAAATTTGTTTGCTTCTCTGCAGATTCTCTGGCACCACCAACGCAACACCTCCAGACTGTCTTCAGTCATGTGGCGGCCGTATATTTCTTTCTTCTTTGAGTCTCGAGCAAATAAGACTCCTCATAGCCGGAGGAGAACCCAGGTTGTCGAGCCATGCTCCTGTCCCTTGCTTGCGAACCCCATGTAGCCGTTTTGCACGGCAGGGCGGCGGCTTATGCCGGTCCTTCACCAGTGCCAGTGAGGGTCAGTCCTGGACTCCCATGAGCCTGCATCGTGTATCAAGAGATAGAGCAGCGGCGCCCCTGTCTTGACAAGCAAACATCTCCTGTAACAAAACTTTCCTGTTTCGTCGACTCTCTCACCATCCTGCAGCACTAGAAAAGCAAAGCGTGCAACTTGAGATTTGACAGGCAAACATGGTCGACTGTGGTCTGGAGCCGCTCGGGGCTTATTTGCCTCCCTCGCCTCCCTCGACCCCTCTGTCTGTCGGGATGAGAACAAATTCCTCAAGCCACATGGCTCCCACGATGTGACAGTCAGAAAAAGAAATGTGAAGTCTGTTTCCCTGGCCGCCAACGGCCCTGGACAACGCCAGGGGACGCTCCGCATTGAGCCCGAACCCTGTCTTGGTTTTTCTCTCTCTTGCTTACGCCGGGCGGAGCGAATGCGTGCTATGGTCACTTGGAACGCCGAAGGAATCTTGCCTGTCTACATTGACAAATCGATTGCTGTGTACCCGTATCGACATCCGAATTTCACTCATCTTGTCAATGGGGGAATATGTTTAAGTACACCGTATACGATACGCAGTACGTACAACATGCAGTATCTGCCCAGCCCCTGTAAGCAGCATAAAGAGGGCCAGTATGAGGTTTTCGTGTGGAGACGAGTCTGATCGATGCTCGCCTGAGGGCATAGGCGTCTTGCCCAGCTTGCTGGCATGGTATGCAGCGGACAATTTGAACCTCGGCTGCATTTTTTTCCAAACTTCTTCGTTTTTCGCAGTGATAGTCAAACGAAACGTTTGGGCTGTGCTTGGGTCGGAGGCTTCGTCGAGCTTCGTCTGACTAACACAGTTTCCACGATCCCTTCGTGAAGTTGAAGTCCAACTTTTCGGAAAGCTCATACCCTCTGGTATCCCATTCCCATCAATTCGTGCATTGTTATGGACCCACGGTGCCCTCACGAGAATGATATGCAGATGCTGCGTGGGGTAGTCTCCTCGCAAAAGTAACCTGATTAATCAACCAGCTCACCGGTGGTCGTCAGCTAAATTTTCGAGTTGAAAATACAATCTAGTCCCATGGAGCTTTGTATATATCTTTATATCAATGGCAATCGCACAATAAGTAACCATTCAACCCCGCGCAGTCCCTCACGCACGAGTCTGAGTGCTGTGTTTGTGAAGATTCCTTCGGCGGATCTGCAAGTCATACTTGCAAACAGTACGCCACTCGTACCGAATAGAACCACATAGCTGGAAAGGCGAGCCAGTGCATGACTTGTGTCTTCAGCGGGACAAGCAAACTTCGTTCGACGACCATGTTTTCCTGAAAGAGACCAATCATCGATTACATATGAACAAGGTAGGCGGAATATTACCTCACGCACTGGAATATGCGCATCTGCCAGATAATCATAAGGTCCAGGACTTGACGAAGCCTCCCTTCCAGGCGATGTGAGCAGATGATATTCAAATTCGAGTGAAATTTCGTTCAGTGCCGTGAATGGAATTAGGCGATCCGCAAACATGCACGGCGACCCTGATCTAGGAAGAGCAAGACGAACTGCAGTCAAGCGTGGCCACACGAATGATTCTCTTCCATTTATTGCTGATAATGGAGGTAAACTCTAGGGATTGAAACCTTAAGTTTGCGTGCTCCATCGCGAGCTTGGTTTTGACAGAGGCAGCTTGCAAGTTCACCTGCAGCACGACTTCCGGCTTCTTTAGCGGCTTCGTGGGCGGTCTGCTGGGAAAGAAACACTTGGATCGTGGTGACGAATCTGTTTGGGTCCACAAAGCGTCTTGGGTCTCTGGTTTGTCTGCCCAGAAGATGCCCAGCAAGTGGCAGCCTCAACTGCCGTTATGCATTGGCCAATGTGAAATCTGAGGCATAGCGCATCCTGAGTTGCTAAGGCTCGTTGAACTCATAGCCAAGGTTCAACGTGGGTACTGATCAGTTCAGCTATTTAAGGAAGAAGCGCCGGACATGAACACGATGGGAGAATTGCAACTGACAGATGGCTTCCCCGGAGGATCCACGGGCAACACTAATACTCATCCACCGACGGACAAGGAACGTCGACAGTTGCTATATCGGTCGTCACAATGCAGGACCTTGTGGACCGGCACGTGCTCCTCCTTGTAGCCTGTCGTGGCATCCCAGGACCTCGTGGCCGCTGGCCAAGTGACAATGACAACATGACATGGCGCGTAGTCTTCGGTCACTCCACATGGCACATCTGTGGTGGAGGCTGCAAACGAATGATAGATGCTAGGGCCGGGGGGGCGACGGGCTCGGTCAGCATCTCCGACAGTGCTGTTCTCTGACTCGCTGTAACGTGGCGAAAGTTCAAGGTAGCGAACGATCTTAGCGTGATGCAAGTGGGAAAACTGACGATGTCGCGAGTCAGGAAGGCAAGAGGCCTAGCACCCAGTGGATGTTCAGAAGCTCACTGGAGTTGGAAATGAAGTCGAAAGAAGGTTGCGAACTTTGTCGCAGAGGAGCCCCTTGCTCCGGTCTACTCGGGGCTGCTTTGGTGTACCGGTATATCGATGGCGGCCCCGGTGTTCGCGTCGATGTCAATGTCTTAGACATTGGGGAGCGTCTCTCCGGTGCCACAGATTGGATACCGGGTCCGCCAGGACTATCGGCTCGGCTCCGAATCGGGATGACGGCCTTCTTCAAGACTGGCGGTCATGAAGTTCCGAAAATTGACTACTTCGACTTCTAACCCTCGACTACGCTACTTTCTCGGGAGCATCTCGTCATCTGGCAAGTGAACATTGAGCTCCAGCTGGCTTTCTATGATACGTTGATTGACAATGGTGAGCTATCATCATGTCAAGGCACCATTCCCTGGTCCCAATTCCGACGGTTGCTCTAGAATGATTACTCCTGATGATAGAAACTATCAGCTAATTACTGTCGATACCCAACTGAGGCTAATACTCTGAACCTTAAGTTTATGTCTGTTCCAAGGTCTTCCGGATTTGGTCCAGACAATACGAGCAAACCCCGCTACGCTGTTCTACTCGATCTTTGGACGCGAACTTTCATTTCCTTGAATCACATACTTGTTTTACTTTTCTTAACCAGCTGTCGAGATTACTGTTTTTCAGTCGGCAAACTTCTCACGCTGTGGAAGTGATGGTTCGCGATAAGGGAATCTCCTCTGACTTCAAGGTTACTTCTTCTATGAACGCAACGAAAGCTTAGCAATACCAGTCAAGCAAGGCATCGACAGTCAGTCCGACATGATCGTTTTCCCCGATGCGGTAGTTTTTCCACGTATTACTTCAGAAAGCTGCCCTGGAGAGCGTTCAAATACATATATGCACCACGTTCCAGCGAGCAGAATGTAGGAAGCCTCGGAGAGTGGTCGAGGGAATGTCACCACATCTCGAGACACACTTAAAGCTAGGATGATATTGTCTGTATAAAATCAAACCACATTTTTATTGCTTTGCTTCCTCTCATAGCGACCGTATCACTCCTCCCAGGGTATACGCAGCCATTTCGTCGTCCAGTCGCTCTTTGGGGTGGGTTGCTAAAGCTCCGCAACTTTCGGCCATATGCTGCCGGTGGTAATGATAACTGTGTACAAAGTGATTCCAGAAGAGGAATTAACAGCGGAGCAAAACTTGACCATGTTTGAACAGAAACCATAGGTGTGAGCCTATTCTTTCATGCGTGTAAAATTCCATGGTCCAGTTCATCAGTGATCTGCTGTCACTCGTTGACTTCGTGCTGTAATTCTTATCCAAGTATTTTATGGGGTTCTTTTGTGTGTTTAATACGAGCCAGAAAAGATCGAAGCGAGATGAGAGTGAGTTCTCCGTCTAACAGGTGCCAAGTCAGTTAGCTACCTACATACGGGAACAAACGAGATTTTCTTCAGCTCGTACCTGGATCCGACACCTTGCGGTATTAGGAATACCGTCCGTTGCAGCAGGGTTCTGCAGATGCCCGATATGCCAAAGATCCTCGAAAGAGTCGGTCGAGTACCACAACTGCAGGGCTGCGGCGCTGTCAGCAGATGCCGAACCATCCTCTTCCGAGCCCGGCCTACCCTGGCATGTACGTGTAAGGTGGACCGAGGCATCCGATCACGAGTGTTTACGCAGGCTGGACGACTGGGATCTCGCTGACAAGTACGAGGACCGATTTCGCAAAGTGGAGTGTGGAGACACTACGGACAGGCAGTCTACCAGTAGCTAGGTAGAATCGGGTACTAGAGGCAGCGAGAATGGGCTGAGAATTCGGCATGCCTGGCCTTGTTGTATGTCAATTCTGACTAGGCTCAACATTCGCGAGACGACTGCTGACCGAACGACTGAGAGCTCGCTGGTCTAATCACAGACGCACCAATCAATACACGGCTCTCGAGTTCTGCCGTACGTAAGACGTTGGAATGTTGTCACTGGTCGTATGCTTCGTCAATATCATTGTTTTCGTGTAGACTCTTGCCGTCAGTCTGTAATGTTTCAGAGTTACAGAAGAAACAGGACGGGCAAAGAATGAATAAACGATCTAACCTCAGTCTCGTCACATCAGTGGACTTCAGAGACTAGGGACAGCTACTTGATGGGTGTTGCTAGTCAAGCAGTATTATTCTACCGCTCCATTAGCGGCCGTGGCTGGTTAGAAATTTGGCGAACGACGGGAGTTGTATCGAGTGGATTGAATGAGATTACTAGCCCCTCGGTATAGTATCTGAAAGGAAGAGAAAAACAGTCACGATCCTTGGATGGTGTTTCCCTAAATGAGATATTACGCAACTATCCCTTGTTGTCTCGTCCATGTGAACAGCATATTTATTGTGTCAAGTGCTCGTGGCCACTTCGGGCATCTGCATGGCTTTGGACAGAAGTTGTCATCAGCAGAAGACATGTCAGACATAGTATTAGAGCATTTGAGAAACGATTTGGTTTCGGTATTCGTAATTTCATTATACTAGGTCATTATGTATGGCATTCCTCAGCCAGCGATGCGCCGGGATTTGAATCCCTTACATACACTACTCATCGCACATGTAATCCTCATCACATATCTTCCAGTAGATTTACTGAACAGAAATGTTAGTGACGGTATCATCGAACGACGAATGGCATAAATAAGTGATACTTACGATATCGATCCATCTGGCCATCCACTTGTTAACAGCAGCCTTGGCTTCGTCAACGAGTCCGAGCTCGAGGAGAAGCTGGACAGAGCCGCGGATACCCGACTCGAGTGCTGAGGAGATCCAGGCGTGGGTGTAGGAGGTGTGCTCGCCAATGAAGATCATCTGGGTTTGCCGAGTTAGCATCCATCTCCAAGCTTATCCAAATTTTCTGTCAGATATCTCACTCACGTTGTCGTAGGTCTTGAAGTACTCGGGGATGTAGAGCTGGTGCTGGCCAGCAACGGGGCTGACCCAGCTGCCGCTCTCGAGAGGGTCGAGAACCCAGCAGCGGCGGTTGTACTTGCCGGTGTACAGGTCGCGGGTGTCCTCGCCGTGGACCTCGACCATGGCGTCCAGGACGTACTGGACGTGCTCCTCCTCGGTAGCGGAAGCCCAACGGTGGCCCCAGTCGCCAGAGATGTAAGACGCAAGCATGGTCGCAGGGCCGGTGCCGTTGATGTTGTATGACGGGTAGCAGGTGGATCCGATACCGGGAATGTCGGACGTGGTGCTGCAGCCGCCGACGATGGGGTTTTCGTAGTGCTCCCAGAAACGCTCCGAGAATTCGAGCGCGACCCGCAGGCGCTCGTGTAAGGCAGCTCCTTGATGGCGTTGGAGATGGTCAGGGGCAGCGAGGGGAGGCGCCACTTGCGGATGATGGAGAAGGGGACGGCGAGGAGGGCGTAGTCGTACGTCGAGTCCTGGAAAGTCTGGTTCTTGAATGAGTCGCGGTATTGGAGGTTGACGCGGGAGGTCTCGCTGTCGAACTGTACGCGCTCGATCTTGCGGTTCATGGTGGTGATGTCGTCGACGAGGGGGTGGAAAGCCAGGGGCAGACGGCTGAGACCGCCATCGATGGTCTTGTAAGAGGCGGCCTGGAAGTACATGCCCTCGTAGAGAGTATCCCAGAAGGATGTGGCCGAATACATGCCCAGGGCATCGGTGGAGTTGAGGGAGCCCCTGAGGTAGTTGACCATGAAGGCGTACTCGGACCAGACATCGCCGCCAAGACCGCCGAGGCCGTTGCGCACCCACTCGCCGTGAGCCTTGTACATGTTTTGCGCCATGCGGACGGAGAAGTCGCTGCCGGGCATGTACTCGTCGACCTCGTCGTTGAGCGTGTTGGTGGAGGCATCGTAGACGGTAGCGGCTGCAAGAGAAGAGTTTGCAGCAATCTGAGCAAGCGTCGGGGGCAGGCCGCTAGCAAGCTTGATGCCGTTCTTGTAGGAGAGACCGTTGCTGTTGGACTGGATCCAGGGGATGAAGTCCACGCTAAGGTTCTTGGAGTGGTTGTTGAGCTCGTTCATCTCGGCCGCCAACTGGAAGACGAGCTGGTGGTCGCTGATGTTGTACGTGGTGTTGGTCTTGGGGTCGACGTAGTGCTCCGGGAAGCGCATGGGGCCCATTTCCTGGTAGGAGTAGTCGAACGGACCGCCCGAGAGATACTCGGTGTGGACGCGGCCACCCAGACGCTGACCAGCCTCGATGATGCTGATGTTGGTCATGCCAGCTTGCGAAAGTACCAGACAGCTCATCAAACCAGCCATACCGGCGCCGACGATGGCGATCTGCTTGGACTTGGCGGCGTCCACGTCGACTGCTGCGGGTTCTTTGTCCTTGAGGAGGTTGATGCCCTCGAACCAGGCCCCGAGAGTGTCGAATCCAGTCTCATTGCTCATGTGAATGGCTGTCAAGGTCAGTAACAAGGCCTTTATTCGTTCGGCGGATCAAACTCACATCGCTTCTGGACGCGGCGCTTCCAGTTGTGGTGCAAGGTTTGGGGTTCGCTCCGGCCGACCAAGGAGCCAGAGACGCTCCAAGCAGAGATACACCCGTCAGAATTCGCATCCTCGGGAAGAACCCAGACGAGACGTTGCGAGTCGCGGACCTCTGACTTGGCGATGATGTGGTGAGAGTCCTCGAGAGAAACTCCACGGCAGGATCCGTAGGTGAAGGTGACTGTTCCGTCAAGAGGCTCCTCGATAGTCAGGTGGATGTTGGAGACGCGCGACGTCACTGCGCTTCTTGTCTCGAGCTTCAAGGGAAGACCAGAAGCTGCCACGAGAGCGCTTCCGGCCACAAAGGAGAGGAACCACCGAGCCATTGTCGAAAGATGGAGTTGTCCAGGTGAGGTTTGGCGTGAGGATGATTCTCCAAGACGTTCTTTTCTTGTCGATACGCCTACTGGTCTTTATACTCTGGCGGCATGTAGTCAGGCTCACCGGGCCGGGGCCCATCCATCGTCGTCAGCGTCCGACCTAGGACGTCCAGGCTGGACCAAGCTTAGGCGACGATACACCCGCCTCTTCACGTCCGACCCGTCAACATCACAATATTGGTCATGAGTATGAGGGATGCTTGTCTTCGATTAGACCCAGCATCGAGGGTCTCGGGTTCCAGACTCCAGGGCGTGTTGTTCCCCGCCAGACCGTTTCCCGGACGAGTCACCATACCAGAAGTAGCAGGTGTCCAAGAGTGCCCGAGAGACTACTCCACGCCTTTCCATGTGGTTGTCATGCATATTGACGTCGTGCAGAGAACGTGAATCCGCAAGAGGCCCGACTCATTGGGTGTGTAGCTTATCAGTGGATGCGAGGCAGGCACGGGAAGATAGGTGTACGGAGTACAGAGATGGCTATGTTTGTCGACTACCCTAGCTTGCGGGGCGATTTCCCATCCGTACCCCGTCTTCTTGGCTTCCGGATGCCGGAGTGGAGGAAACATTCTAGCGTCAGGTGGAGGCTGAGATGCAGACGGTGAAAGTAGGTGAGCCGGACATTTGTCATCGGTTATCAGTGTCAGTCGCGCCTTTTCATCGGTATCGGTGGACCTCATCACAGCTTGCATCTGGCCGGTGGGAGACAGAGATGGAGAAACTGGGGGTCTCAGTACATTTTGGGTGGCCGGTATCTAAGAAGACACCGAGATAAGGTAGACGCAAGCGAGGTGATGCCGATGAACGGCGCGGGAAGAGTGTCTACTCAGACGCTGGAGATGGCAACACACGATGACGACTTGGTTGTTGGTGACAGGCTCTGCTGGCTTAGACCAGGCTTTGTTGGCATCGAGAGGGCGTGAGAGCCACGCAGTGTGACAGAGCGGCGTCTTCCTATTCGTCGTGCAGATAGAAAGGCAACTTGGCGGTGCTTGGCACAAACATTTACTCGTCGTCCACTGACAAGGGCAGAGAGCGGACGTTCAGAGGCTCATCCGAGTTTCGAAGTCGACGATATTCATCGAAGACTGGGAGACGATATGATCGTGGTAGGACCGTATCAAGCCTGGTGCGCAGCGCGGACTGAGAGGCCGGGCCGGTTCCGGTAACGGCCACTCACGGGAACTTGATTCAAGGTCCAGCGGAAGAGATATTCGCAGCTGAGCTAGCAGTCGGACTTGTGATAAGTGAAAAGCAACACTCCCACGGGCTAGGGGAAATAAGAAAAACCCCAATGGAATTTTGTGGCGGCGGTAGATAAGACAAATGCCGCAAAGGAAATGCGGGCAGGCAACGAGTTGGTTCGCAAGACTGCCGAAGTCCACATGGAGAATTATTGGTCGAGATAGAGTACGGAGAGAGATAGCCGACCTGTGAGTGTGAGTGGACGTCAGAAGAGATAAGAGATGGATACAATACGATAATCAACCGGGAGCGGTATGTGGGCGGAGTCGCATATGAGCGAGGTATGGCTGGTTGGAAGGTCCAAGACGGTGAGGCGGGAAGAGCTTCACTCGAAGCCGTCGTGATGCTCAGAAAACATGGGCGAGATGGTGGCGCTTGGTGTTTACGTGAAGTTGAAGACGAAAACCGTTTCAAGTGCATCCGGGTGCGAGGCTAAGGAAGAGACGTCGTTTTTGCCGTTGATGGCATCATTCGCAGCCAATTGGGTCCTTGTAATGACAAATGCTGTAACCTCTCCAAAGGGGCATCTCCACCGCTCGTAAAGTGCCCAGCGTTTTGGGCTGGGCTGGGCTGGGCTGGACTGATTGATCCAAACCAATTCAACCGAGCTTGTGTTAGATCTTGTCAGAACTGCGGCTCTTCGATTCTGTCCGAGATCAGCCCAGCTCAGCTCAGCTCAACCAACTGTCGCATATTCCGGGGTACAGAGATATTACGCCCGCAACTGTGCGCCCGCAAGATCGCAGCTGAATCCAGCCCCAGGATTAGCCAGGGCGGCGGTTTCTTAGCCGGCGATACCTGCAGCTCTAGCTAGAGCTGGTTATAGCGTTACAGAGTAGCTGGGCAGAAGAAGCGTCCCGACAAGACGGATCGTGAGTGAGCACGCAATGGGTGATGCGACCGAGACCCCGCCCTGGTGGGCTGCCTTTCCAGCCCCCAAATCCAACGCCGCACACATCGAAGCGGACGAGGTCCTGCGCTTGCTCGAGCATCAAGAAACTGCTGGACAAGAGGCTTCCCGCGACTTTCTACTAGTGGATGTACGTAGGAATGACTGGGAGGGTGGCACCATCAAATCATCCATCAACCTCCCGGCGCAGACTCTGTATCAAACGAGGGCCGTCATTCACCAGTTATGCCAGCAGGCTGGTATCAAGCGTGTAATATTCTATTGTGGTGAGTCGCAACTTCTAGTCGATGCTTGTGTACTTTGCCCCCTCAGTACACATGCTTCTTGCCCGTGATGCCGATTGCTGAGGTCGCCGGAGGTAGCAGTAACGGCCGCGGCCCTCGTTCTGCGAACTGGTTGCAGGACTACTTTGACGACGTCGGCGAGACCACCGTCACCGCCGTCATTCTCAAGGGCGGCATAAAGGGCTGGGTGCGCGGCTATGGCGGCCGGGTGATGGACTGGTACGAGGAGAAGGTCTGGACAGACCTCGCGGAGTGAACTTGATGACAGACATCTCCCCGGGTTCCAGCTCTCTGTCGTTGGCTGAAGCCCCGCTGGTCCGTACGAACGTGACATTTGCCGGTATCTAGCCATATTTCATCCCCGCCTTTTATCTCGAACGAGAGCGCAACTTTTCAAAGCCGTCATAACGCCGATGTAGTGAGATTCCGCAAAACCATAACTTCAACCTGGTTGCCGATCCGAAGGTGGAGTATCGTCTACCGCTGGTTACGGTGATCGTCTCCGCCGATTCTCTCGAGTGCCTCCAACATGACAACAGAGTTACCACGGATGACCTGACGCGAGTTAGCATACACACTTGAGCTAGGGAGAGGACGATGAAACGTACCACCATGCCGAGCCTGACCTTCTCGCCGCCCTCCTTCTCCTCGACCGCCTCGTCCAGAACAATGTTGAGGAAGACCTGGCATAACGGCGTTAGCGTTGAGTGGCCGCGAAAGCTTCGTGTGAGCCGCCTACGTCGTAACCGCGGAGAACACCAATGACCTTACGGCTGCCGTTCAGCTGCACGAACAGCCTCTTGTCGAGGTACTAAAAGGCCGGTCAGCTGTCTGTATCGCAGGCTTTACTGCAAGCGCTCTGATGTGCTGGCTGTTTTTGCGACTGCTCCCGATGATGATCGCGGATCGCGATGCGGCGTACCTTCTTCAATTCGGGCTGTGCGGGCGCCATAGTTTCGGGTCTTTCAGTTGGGGTTTGGGAGGGGAATGCGGTTCGGGAGGTGATAGCCGACGTAGATGAAGCCGCGATGTGAGCTTTGCGACGCGCGACTGATAGAGCTCTCAGCCTGGCAGTAGGTATGGACCTTGCCGCAGCCTGAGTGTATTATCGAAAAGTGGACCAATCACGTGTGTACTGATAAGGAGCTTATCGCACAACAATCAGCCTAGAACCTCGAAGGTCGCGACTCTGGTAGTTAGTCACCAGGAGGCTCGAAACCTTGAAGTTCGACATTGAGTAACACCGCGTAGAGTCGACACAATGAGTGGAATCACGCCAAAACGAAAAGCACGGGTGATTAGGGTTGACGATGATGATGAAGTTTCTGCGCCTGCGGCATCCCCGACTGGCCAGGAGCCTGTGAAGGATGGTGAGTCTATAACTTCCGTCCAGAGACGATGCGCTGATGCCGTTCGCTAGGCTAATGCGGTAGCAGAGACTGCACCAGCGGTCAAATTCACGCGAAAACCGTTTCGTCAGTCCGGTTTACGCAAAAGCATCAATTTCAACGAGGCTGGCGACCCCAATGGCGACACTGCAACGCCTGACCCCGACAAGCCCAAGCCACCCCCGCGAGACGAGGATGAAGATGATGGCCCCGTCGTTATACGGCCCACGATCAGTCGATCCGGTTCCCTGAAGCAAAAGAAGCGCAAATCGGCTTCGCGACTTTCCTTCGGCGGTGCACAGGCGGACGACGACGAGCCAAAAGCCGAGTTTACCACGCCCAAGAAGTCGACGCTGGGGTACCAAGCCCTCGAGAACAGTGCTCTCAAGAACCGCTTGCCCATGCGATCATTCCGTGACGAAGAGGACGAAAGACCTAGGTACAGCAAGGAATACCTCGACGAGCTGCAAAACTCGACTCCCAACACACCTCAGAACATTTCTTCGACACACGTGCAGGATGACGACGCGATGGAACTCGACGCCTCCGAGCTAGAGGGGGCGGTGATTGTCAATCAGGACGACTTCGATCCGCGACCTCAGAAGACGAGCATCCTTACAGACGCTGAAATTCAAGAAAGAAAACAGCGCAGGGCGAGGCTCGCACAGGAAGAGCAGGCCGACGACTTCATCTCCTTCGACGACCCTAGCGGCTTGCGCAAGAAGAAGGATGACACGCGGCTCGTGGCCGAAGACGAGGATCCGGGTGAAGGTTTCGACGACTTTGTTGAAGATGGCGGTCTCTCGCTCGGCAGGAAAGCCGAAAAGGAGGAGAAACTTCGCAAGCGCCGCGAGATGGAGGAGCAGATCAAGATGGCGGAAGGCGACTCGAGCGACGAGTCTGACGCGTCAGAGGCAGAGCGGCGCGCGGCATTCGAGGCGGCGCAGACGCGGTCCGGCATGGACGGTTTGCACAAGCCCGAGCGCAACCCGGCAGAACAGGTCTTGCAGGTCCCGCCCAAGATCTCGCCATTGCCGAGCTTGACCGAGTGCTTGTCGCGACTGCAGATGACGATGCGGGCCATGGAGATGGACCTCGCAGAAAAGACGATGCGAGTAGACGAGTTGAGGAAAGAAAGAGAAGGTATACTCACGAGGAAGGACGAGGTCCAGCAGCTGCTCAACGAGGCTGGGCAGAAGTATACTGCCGTCGTGGGGAGCGGTTCCGCTGCTGAGTCGGCTACTCATGAATGCTGGCGCGAGTGAGCTCAGCTTGGAAAGGGGTTTGGAGAGCATGGGAACGACACCAAACGGTCGGCCAAACGTGGAGGATGGTTAGATTGATTCTACGCACTAAGCGCAGCTAACCATGCACAGCTTGATACCCAAAGCTTTTCGTTTTCATGAAAAAAATCATTGCTTCAATTCTTCCACTGTCTAAGAAACGACCTCTCCACGTAAAGAGAGAAATGTCCTGCCAATGCAAACGCCGCATGAGAATACACCTATGGTACAGCTACCACTTGCCAATTATAAGCACAGTCACCACAATCGCTCCAATCTTGCGCGATTCACCTTCGATTTCCCTACTTGGACCTTGAGACACCCGCGCCAATGACGCCGGGGAGCTGTTCCTCGCCAACGTTGAACAACAGCCCAATGGCGAAGGTGAGGACACCAATCATGGCGATGCCGAACCCGGTGAACAGCCAGAAAGGAACGCTCACGTCGATCTTGCTGCAGGCAGGGCCGCCCCAGTGTGTGATACTCTTAGTCTTGGAGTTGGTGGAGTTGTTCGGGGTGGCAAGACAGGCGCAAGCGAAACATGTACCCGAAGACTTCCCGTCAGCACGCGCATACTTGTTCACGCACTTGCCGTGGCCGGTGCAGTTCTTGGTGTCCTTGACGCAAGCTTCCTCAGAAGAGAAGCAAGAGGGAATGGAACCACGCTTGATCTCGCCGACGAAGGGGGCGGAGCTGTGGACGGCCGGGGTGGTGGGTGCAGGACTGTCGTGGTCGTCGGATTCGGTCATGACCTCCTCGACCTGACGACGACGAAGCTCTTGGGGCTGAGAGGACCACGAGCGGGTCTTTGAGTTGCGGGAGGACTCGGGCATCGCAATAACAACAGTTTCCATCTCACCGTTGATAGCGAGCTGGCGGAGGAGAGAGACGTTGTCGGTTAAGGAGTTGATGATGGAGGAGTCCTAAACATGCGTGTAAGCGTTTGGTCTTGCAAGCAATACTATGTTTTGTGATCCGCGTACCTTCTTCACGTCGTATCGGGCAACAGAAGACTTGCCACTCCAGCATTGCTCAGCAAAGGGGTTGATAATACTGTCAAATTGGCAGCCCTTCAGAAGGACGCCGAGGTTTTGAAAGTCATTGGCCAGCAGCAGATCGTTTGCTGCGGCAGAGGGTGCATCCCCGACCCTGAAGCTTGAGCCTTCACCACCAAACGACTTCTGAAGTGTCTTCGCGTCGTCGGCAGCGATGCCCTCGAGCATAATGATGAGCTGAGAGGGGTTTGTGGATGCGGCGTTGGCGAAGAGGCCGTGGGGGGCCAAGCCGTACTCGTTGAGGTATTCAACCGCCTTATCATCGGTGACGTACTCGGGTAGGTCCCAGGTACCATGCTTGCCATCGGGTGACATGCGCTGTAGGAGAATGAGGCGGGCAATCTGTCGTGGTAGTGTTGGGATTTCGGGACTCGAGGAGGACTGCCTCGACTGCAGTAGGTATACGTCAGCGGGCTGGTCCGAGGCCAGCACCGGCGCGACGCCGACCAGGGCAGTCGCAAGCCCTAAGAAGAGCTTCATGGTTGTCGACGTGCTGATTTTCGAAGCTCAAGTCGAGTGGTGTAACTTGCGATGGGGCTGTTGGTGACGACGAGCTAGATGAGGTTGATGTGTGCTGCTATCTATCACCCAAGCTGCTGCCGAGTCGAAGTCAAGCTGCCGCAGCACGTCCCATCCAAACCCCTGGGGCCCCGGCGTGGCGTCCCAATAGTCGATCGCGGCGGAATAGTTAGTCCGATAGGTCACCGACATGGAATGGACCCGCCTACCGGGCTCCATAGGTACCTAAACCTACTAGGTCCGTACCTAAAGGTACCTTAGGCAGGTACCTTACCTTAGTAGGTTCCAGGTAGGTAGGTCCAGTGATGGCAGCCCCCGTCATGAAGGTCCAGTGCACACAGTAAGGCGGCAGGTGCTCCTACTGCTTGCTTACCTCAGCTACCGTACCTTCTAGTGTAGCGCAGCAGCGCGGAAGCTGCTGAGGGGAGCCGCCCAGGACATTGCGTCCAGCCAACTGATGGACCCTTGAAAGGCAACATCGCCTTCATCTTTCTGCCAGCCGCCTTTCGGAGGGAACCGCATTGACTAGGCACTTTACACGCGTCTGTTACCTATACCAAGATTTCTAACATCATCTTTCGTCTTGCGCACGATTTCCGAAAGACCTTCGCCGTCTTTTCTTCCCGACAAGGCGGCAGTCTCGTCTTCTGCGCCGGCTTCCATCGACGCCGAGAGACCAGTCCAGACGACGGACAGCGACAGTTCTGATCATTGCCACAAGAAGATCTCTGCATTTCTGTGAACAGATACCTTTCGGCCGCCGCCCTTCGGCGCGCCCCTCGAATCTGCACCATGTGGCGGCTCCTCCGGCCTCGCGCAAGCAACATCGCTGCTCGCGCGCTTGCACCCAAGGCTCCCGGCCAGCAGACCGTCGTCATACAGAGAGTCAAGGTCTCGAAAGTCAAGTTCAACGCGAAATCGTTCATTATCGGTGCTGGGACTTCTATCATTTGTTGGAATCTATACTGGTCTACTGTACTGAACCCATTTCTGCGCCATGTCGACAAGGAGTACGATAGTCTATCCGCTGCCGAGAAGAAGGCTCTGGACGAAGAAATGGACGAGGAAGAGATCGAGCCCTGGTTCATTCCCTTTCCCTTCACGACGAAGCGGGTCGCTCAACCACCTTACAAAGGAACCGATCCCGAGTGGCAACAATTTGTGAGGATCAGCAAGGACAAGAAGCTCCAGCAGCAAATGAGGTGTAAGTGAAGCCGCATAATTGACATTTGGGAATGCTGGCTAACATCGTGCAATAGCCGATTTGGCGGACTGGGTACGTGTGAGCATCGAGGCGCACCCGGGCATCGCGACTCGTTGCGGCAATGCAGGGAAACTGCGTCGATATTGGCTGGATATTGACTTCCCATACCGCCCGCCGCCAGTCCACTATTCATCCGGGTGTGTACAAGTAGACCTACATACAGTACAACCAGACAAGACATTGGATATGCTGACAGGTTACCTAGGCTGCTATTGGAAGATGACGGGCTGTACTGGTCTAACCAGCCTGTCGATTCCCTCGCTGTCGACAGGTTACGCAAGATTCTGTGGCCAGAAGCCATGACACTATCCACATGGGCATTCGTCTCGGCCTTGGCGAGGCAGCACCTCGCAGATCTATCACGGATGCTCGGCTTCGAAACATCACAAGTGGCTTTGGCATTTCCGCCCGTTGGGGTCCGTAAGGAGCAATCCCAAAAGACCGAGGGACCCCTTACTTCGGCCGACCGGCAGACTACCAACGGCACCCCCGCTCATGACGCTTCGAATGTTAGTAAGACAGCCGACGCACGGCAATCGGAGGCACCTGAAAGCGGGGGCACGACCAACTTCGTGAGAGAAACTGCTGTCGCATCCGTCATGGGTATGAGAAAAGTGACGGACGTCCCAATGCACGAGTTCCGCAAGAAGCTGGCTCAGACATGGAGGCCTACAAAAGGTCAACCCCCTTCAGGCTGTGTTCTTGTCTCCGGATTCGTTGAGATAGAAATGCCCAGGGGTTACGTGTTGGTGGATGTCTGGGGTCACTGGAATCCCAAGACGGAACTCTTCGAAAATGACTCGAGCCATATGATTATTCGCAGGATGCAATTGAAAAAACAGGCTCCTGCTGGACGTTGAACAGGGTGGCTTAAGGGCAGCATTTTGCATAAGAGCGGCGTTGGAATTATGGCATTTTGGCTTTGGGCAAGTTGCATTCGGCGTTGGCTTGACTGAACATGGCCAGCGGAAGTGTCCACGCAACGAATGACGGGAGCTTTGGAGAGAAGTGACGAGTAGACAGAGGAGGAACAAGCGATTACCGTTTTCGTTATTACGATACCATAGAAGAGCTTATCAGCTCCAACTCGGGGAAAATGGCCATCCAGCGGAGGGATTGTACAACCTGACGCAGTCACAGACTGTCCTTAAAGATATCGATTGCACGTCCGACAACTGAAGACTCGGTATTTTGTCGGGCCCGTTATCAGTTGCCTTTGCAGCCTTTTGAGCCCGATGCGCCCTCCTAATGAAAGAAGCTGGGCTTATAGATCACCACCTTCGAGCGCGGTATGACCTCAGTGACCCGGCCAAAACAAACACGATATTGTCATTTCCAACGCCTTGCAGGAGTACATCTACACCCCGGTTCCTAGCTCATCCAAGGGATAAACACCAGCCTACAACTCGAAAGATCATGCAACTCAGCCTTCGCGATTCTTCGACAGTCTACAAAGCAAGGCTATGGCGACACAGTTGAAGGTCCTGACAATTACCGACGCCACTCTTTTATCGCTTCCGCAGAAACTCATTCGCCAGTCCAAAAAGGAGACCAGAAGGCGTTCCTCGAGAGCAGGAAGAGAAAAGGCGAGCCGTAGCGGATGAAGCCAACGGTTCATAAAAGGTGGTGGCGGAATTCCTCTGGCCCCGAAACGAAGCATTTCCAGGAGAGCTCGTTCGACCGACAGTCAAAGACTCTGGGCTTGATCTGAGCGACAGTGGCCCAGAGTTGCTAATGTTGTTTTCAGCTACTACATTGTCCGAGAGCACTATTTGCACGGGGATGTCCTTTTCGAAGATAGAAGTAGACTGACGAGCAGGCACAGTTCGATAAAGGATCCTACAGTCAGAGTTCGATTTGATTATGCAAATGGCTTCCTGATCTGCTTGGTCCAGTGGTCCATCCACGGCATTCTGTTCAAGCTTTAGGCTCTGTTGGCGGTTTGCAGTAGAGACAATTTGAAGACTTGCGAAATTGAAGTCCCCAAGTTCTGAGTAAATCTTTGGACTCAGTCAAGTAAAGCAACATACTTTAGAGCAAATGCATCAGAGAGCCAGAGCATTGGGAAACATACTGATGCTCAAAACAGCGTTACTTCAGTCTCGGTCGCTTCGGTGTATGCGTCTCGGTGTACTTATCTTCGGTGAAAGCTGGTGCCTTCGGTGTGGGTAATTTCCACGGTCTCCGCCACAGCTGTCTGGAACGTCGAGGCTCCGTTGGTACCTACGGGCAGGCCCACCCCCGACGACGCCCTGGCCAACCTTCACCAGTCGCTCCCGGTCGTCTGCTTCAACGTCACTTCATCCACTGGCATGACACCCGACAACTAATCCCACGATTTCTGCATTAGTCACCTCATTCAGAATTGTTTAACCTTGTTCACGATGATCTGATCAACGTAATTTGATTCTTCGATCATTTTATTCGAAAAAGGGTCAGCCCAAACGCCAGGCGCCGAGGACATTTATCGACTCGGTTTGCCCGAGACGACATCGCAAGCAATCATCAACGAACGTCATGGCAGACCAATCTTTCCCAGAGAGAAAAAAGAACCATAAGATATCGCGATCACCTTCCGACAGCAACACCTCCCTTCGCAAACCACCTCACTGTCCTAGCATGCGCGCATGTCCGTCAACGCCTGCCATGTAGGCTATCGCGTTGTCGACTGCAAAAGTCAGCTAGTTCAAACACCACGATTGAGACCGTGCCGCCTACAGGGCAACTGACTTTGAGCGTCAAGCCGCTCGCGCCCTGCGAGATACCAGGCCTCATTGACCCTGTCCTGCTCATCTTCGTTGCCAAGGCAGGGGAAGAATTGGACGTCGGTGGATAGTGGAGCGATGTCCGGCGTACGGAGTCTTGAGATACGAGGTGCGCGAGGCGGCGATGATGCTCTGCCATTCTGGGTATCGTCTTCCGGAATTTCTTCGGGGAAAAGAACGAAGTCCTCCATCATGGGTTCAGATGACCAGTTCAGCGACGGTTCGCCGAAGGCCTCGTCGTTCAGATTGAAGTCACTCGATCCTTGGGGAATCATCACTCGACGATGAGTTTCAATGCTCCATGAGCCAATGGCAAGGAGGCTATTGCGGCCTGAGGCGTCTCTGCAGCTTTTTGGGGGCTTGGTACTCAGTTGTTCCCGGCGGTGTTCGGGGATCGACAGCTTTGCCTGGGACATTTGTGCTGCAAAATGCTCTTCCGTCATTTGGTGCGGGAGGTGGCCTGGGTGACTATCATATTGATGCGCTGGCGGTGAGTTGGGCCTAAAGGATCCAGGCGCGGGCGGATCACGTGGAATACGAGCGGTTGGTGCTGAAGCAAATGTGCGATGGGAAGCGTTTCCTCGAGATGGCGTCAAGCGATGGTCAAGACGTCTTACAGGGGGCGTCGAGGCCCTAGTGTAGCAGATCCTGCTGGTGTCCGATAAGGACTCGATGCGGAGAGGCATGAGGGCCATGGCGAAGTCGTGCTTTGTCTTGAAAGAAAATGCCAACGGGGTACCGGAGGAACCGTACCTGCAGTATGTTCAGTTGGTGGCTCGATGGGTTGACCAAGTGAACGACGTGAGAGGTTGGGGTTCGCGTTTAGTCGGCAGGCAGGCCTATGAGCAGGCAATGGGAGTGTCTGAGGAGGTGTATGAGCCTGAGATGAGCATCAATGGCCTGGGTGATGTGCAAGACGATGGATGGGAGGTTTCTGCGAGATTCTTCGGATAACTCTCGATGAATTCAAAGAAACCAAAGAAGAGGAGGGAGGTTGCGGAACGGAGGGTGGTGGGCTGTCTGGGGGTTTTATGTGGTGAGTGTCTCTGTGCTCCACGTCGGCATCCTGCCCCGGGTTGCGCTCTCCTCGGTATGGGCCAATCAGAGGTCCGGATTACTCTCACCCCCCGTCTCTTCCAACGTCCCCGACATGGCTCCAGGGCCCGCACTCGACTGTTCCTCCTCTCAATGGCAATCGAGATGATTTCCATCCATCTGGAAGCTGTTGGAATTCTTGAAGTCGATGCAATGGCTTTTCAAGTCAGGAGAAGATGTTCAGATGCTCATGGACGTCAAAGGGGCCTCCCAAGCAATGCTGGGCTGAGATATCCCGTGGGCCGGGCACCAACATTCGCATCACTGTCCCCGCCGTCTTTCAACCCGTCTCTTCCGTCATTGAGAATGATCCTAACATTCTCCGGGATGCTGGACTATGCCATTCTTTCCTCTGCTTGGCCGGAGATATCCTGGTATCAGGCTGCATGGCCAGACAACGACCTCTCAGTCTTGTCTTTGGCCATAGCTTGGGATGGTTCTTCGAAATGAACGGATGAGTCCTCGAGGATAGAGTAAGTTCTCTAATTAAGTACAGGTCAGTCTCGATCAACGTGGTGGCGACGTCTGCGTATTGCCGGGGTGAACATCGCTCCCTCCCCAGAGAGAGGCACAGCAGTCATGTGACCACTCAGTATGCGCCCATCCGTCGCCTAGAGTTCACGAGGGTTCGAGAGGCATGATTCCGTCACAGAAATCTCTGGACCTGTGTCGGCCCTGTTTCCCATTCAAAATCCCTTTGACGTCCGCCCTCCCATCTCCACCACCAGAAGTCAACCCGGGTGAAAAAGTTGACGTCATGGAGACGCGCCGAGTCCCAGAAGAACATCCCAAAGAGTCGACAGTTGATCATGCGAGGATCATTGTTCTCGACCCCCCTGAAACTATTGTATGCCCAATACCAGGCTTCCTCTGGCCCCGTGTCGTCGTCGTGGTCGACAGCTGATTTACGGACGTGCTCGGCGTATTCGGCAGGCGTGTACCGACATAGGCGATTCTCCGTTGGGAGATCAAAGTTGTTTAGCTCCGTAGACTTATTAACGGCGTCGCAGAACCAAACGTAGATCTCACCAACCCGGTTGTAGCTGGCGTACCGAGGTTGTTGTGGAAGTTCGAGAAGAACCTTGTCGAATTGAGTGACTGGTGTCACCCAGACCTTGTGAAGGAATCGAAGCCCGAAGCAGAGAATTCTGGCTTGATTTTGCTTGATGTGACAGTTCTCGCGGGCCAAATTGACTGACAAGAGAGGCCCGGTCCAATCCGACATTTCTGGCTCGCTTCGAGAGGCGCCTTGATGCCCTGAGAGGCCTTGCAGCTTACTGAGCTCAGCAAGAGCGTGCAATGCTGCGACGTTGTCAGCCAAAAAGCCTCTTAACAGCACGAGGTGGTTAATGATGGAACTCACGTGGACCAATGATGGCAGCAGCGAGGAAATCCCTTGCGGCAACGAGTTGCTCAATCTCCCATGGCGAGAGAGTATCGAAAAAGTGTACGCGCTGGAAATTGACGACATCGAGGTTGAACCGCACAACCTCGGGCTCCTTGAAGAGATTGCAGTAGATTTCGAATCGATACAGTGCTCGCATGTAGCGGGCAGTCTCGGCGGCCGAAGGCCTACCTGGAGGGCCAGTCGGAGACGGCCAATCCCCTCGGTCTTGGGCGAGACAGCGTTGTTCTTTCTGGAGCCGCCTTAAGGCGACGTCTTGGAACTCGCCGGCCAGCTGACGAACACATTGATGGAGTTCCGACAGAGAAGTGCCGTCGGCTAGACTTATGGACGGCGGAAGACCAGGCCTTTGCTTGAGATAGATGTCACTGAAATGAGCAACCTGGCTTAGGTTTTGAGCATCAATCTTGGACGACTCGATTGCCGCAAGAGCGTCTGGAAGAACGCGGTGGTCTATGTCATTGATAATCACCTGGCGAGATGCGGAGGTAGCGCATCGCAGTAAAACTGGTGATACAAGGGCTGCATTCCTCAAGTCTTTTGAACAGGGGAGGAATGAGAGCACCGAAACCCATATTTCGTCGGGCAGTGCAACAGGCGAGGAGATCATATCGCTGGAGGCGTTTATGGCGTTGGCGGCGTTGGAAGTTTGGCCAAGATATGACGTGACGACTGTTATTGTAATGAGAACCCCCAATGCAGGAAAATCCAAGGCGAGGACGAGAGTGTAGCACGAGATTCCTGAAGGTACTCCAGCGTGTAAGTCAAGCAGTGTACGTGATGCGGTTGATACTGGCGTTGGTAACTCCCTACTCCGTGTGGGTCTATGGTGGGCGACGTGAGCGAAGATGAGACAGCAACGTAGAGAATTGGGGGAGGGAGGTGGTGGAGTCAGTGTAAACCGATTGCAATAGCGGGCTGTGCAAGTATAGCGTAAGGTATTTTTTCAGGATGAGAGGGACTTCAAGATTGTCCCAAATCAGATGAATAGGTAACCGGGCGGATGTAGGCAGGAGAGAAAGATGCCTTGCTGAACATGTTCCACGGTGAGCAGTTGCCTGAGAACCTACCTATTTTTGTGACATTCGCATATGCACTCACTCACTGGCGAAAAGCATAGGGGTCGGAGTCCGGTGTTCTGGAGGCAGTAAGTACTGTGTTGAGTCCCCGGAAATGAGAAGTTGACACGGACTTGCTTATATAATATTCGCTGTGGATCTCCACACAGGACGCTTCTGCGCTAGAGTCATTGCGGCTAGTGGTCAATTGCTGCTCTCCCAAGTCCCGTGGTCCATGCACCTTAATTGCGAGCAGCTTTCGCGTCAAATCCCTTCCTGGCCTGCGTTGCCTTCTGTGCCTTACGGATACCTTCACCTCGCCAACCCAACGTCACCTTTTCCCACCGCCACGCATTCCACGTCGTCGCATCGCGCGCTCCATCGCCTCACGATCTCTCGAACTTCGTGCATACTAGCGACGGCTCATCACAATGGGAAAGAAGAAGCGCGGCCATCCCGATGTGGAGGACGTCCTCAGTCGCCCGTGGTGCTACTACTGTGCGCCCATCCACCTTCTACTTGCCCGCTCTATTGCAATCCAAGGCGCATGCTGACCATATCGTAGGCGAGCGTGACTTTGAGGATCTGAAGCTCCTTATTTCTCATCAAAAGGCGAAGCACTTCAAGTGCGATAGATGCGGTCGTCGACTGAACACTGCCGGAGGTAATACGAGCCTTGTCTACTCGCCGACCCACAACGCGCGCTGACAGTTTCCTCCGCCAGGTCTATCGGTTCATTTGAACCAAGTGCACAAGGAGACGCTGACTCAGGTCGAGAACGCTTTGCCCAACCGACAAGGCTTGGATGTTGAGATCTTTGGTATGGAGGGTATCCCCCAGGATATTCTGGACCAACACAGAAATCGCATCATACAGAACTTCTACCAGGCTCAAGAAGATCGCCGGATTGCCACGGGCAACCCGCTACCTGGCCAATCGAAGCAACCAAAGAAAAAGATCAAGATTGAGACCCCGGAGGAGCTCAAAGCCCGCCTAGCTGAGCACAAAGCTAGACTGGCCGCTGCAAAGGCCGCCGGGACCAGTCTCAGCCCTGCAAACGGCGCTCCCGCGAGTGCCAGCCCGGGTGCCTTTGTACGTGACATCTCGTCTATCTCTTTTATTTTCGCAACTGACAATGTCAACCAGAACAATTCACCGTACCCCCCGCCTCAGGCACCATTCGGCGCCGCAGATCAGACCTACCCCGCCGGCGCTGCGCCGGGCGCTCCTGCCTATCCTCAAGCAGGATATCCCCCGGCCAATTACATCGGATTCTCACCATCCTCCCTGCCCGCGAGACCGACAAGCGGGTTGCAGGCCACGCCCGGACTGCCTCAACGGCCGCCCCAGTACGGCGGTCAGTTCTGGAATGGTGCTGGTGCTCCCCCGCCCGGATATCCTGGCGCATCGGCCGTCGACGATTTGATTTCGGGCGCTGCGCAACAGCAGCATGGCGACGAAATCGACGAACTCATTCGCAGGGCTGAATCGGGAATCGAGCCCCCCAAGAGGCCCGAGGACGAGGCAGAGGAAGCAGCAGGAGACAACAAGAAGTCGAAGAAGGACAAGGAGAAAAACGTTCGCATGGTGTACGCTGACACCGAGGTCAGTCCGGAAGAGCGCATGGCACAGCTGTCGAAATACGCCTGGACACCGCCAGCATCTTGATCGGCACGGATGCTATGTGTCACAGAGTTTCTACCGAGTCCCCGCTTTCAGCGAGGTGGTTCACGATGGAGGTGCAAAAGTCGCGTCGGCTCCACAGGCAATGGTTTGAACATCAGGACTGGAACGGCACTCCATGGAGCGGAGTTCAATGGCGTAGCTGGATCCGAGGTGTACTTAATTGTAAGGAATGTATTGAACGTTTCGTCGCAGTGCTCAGTACAGACTATGACGCTGAGATTGGTTGCAGATGGCCATTCAAATAACCTCAAAGACGGGACTCCTTTTTCTCCAAAGGGGCTCCGGAGACAGGTTTCTCCTCCTGTGGCGGTTGGTTTTCCCAGTGGTGTGAGCGACTGGTTGTGAAACGGCCAGCAGGCATCGCTTGCCGCCAGACTTTCCAGCCTGCGAAGCGGTAGTCTCTTGACGATTGACGTTCTCAATGGCCAAAAAAATACAACAATAACAACAACGCCATCTCAAATAGAGCCTCAAGGGCCCTACTCGATATCTACGGACTTCCAAGAACTTTCGGCTGCGTCTTCTCAGCATGAAAAAGCAGCCCACTTTACGTTCGTTCTGGCCTCGTAAATGAGATGTCGATGACGTTGGGCGTAGACGACTTGCAGTGTCAGAACCACCATATTCAAGTAGAAGTGGTCAACAACCTTTCCGCAGCGCCGGAAACCCAAGAACCGGATAATCCCATCAGGCGAGATACAGAACCGACACTGGATGTTTGCTTTGCGGCTAAATGCACCCTCTCCACTTTGGATGCCACGAACCTGCATTTTCCCCGCAGAGCACAGCGACTTTTGCCGTAGATGTTCGCGAGGCGCTACCGTTGCTAAGTCTGCTACAAGTACTTACTGCGTAGTATGAACGAGGGCTGACTGCCTCTCCAACTATGCGTGGCGTAACGAATATCTGTTCCTTTTACAGACAAATAGACAACATTTCTCACGCCTTCTTGTTGGCCTTTGAGAGTACTGACATGTCCTTCACGATAACGATATCAGACAGACAACGTTGGTGAGGCTGGTACTTGGATAATCACAAGCACACCTAAGGTACCAGAAGTCCGTTCTCGGGAGTCGGCAAGTTGTCGGGGCGAGGGCCACCCGACCAGCAACTGGACGTGGAGTTGACGAGCCCACCGGCTCCGCGTGATTCTCGTAGCCGGTGCACGGCGTGGCGTGCGGGGAAGCTATGGTCAAGCATCTGAGATGTGGGGGATTCGTTGTCCCGTCTAGGTCCCGTGGAACGACGGCTTTTCTTCCCACAGGGGCCAAGGGCTTCGCCCGGCCCTCACTCCGGCCTGCTTTGGATGATACTGATGCATGGGTTCCGGGGCTCTCTTTAACCGTTCGTCAGGCACCATCATCCCATGTAGGCAGCTCTACTAGCCATATCTGCGTATCATTGACGTGCCATTATTGGTGGCTCGGGTCGTTGGTCACGTAGTCTTCGTCCTGGTTGCGGTGACTACCAATCCCACCTCACCATACCTATTCAATCTTTCTTTCCCCATCGCGTCGTCATCCCAGTCTGCTTCTCCAACCATTCCTGTCCCAATGGCTGGGTCGTGCCACTCAGTTGGGTATCCCTGGCTGCGGATATATAACTGGTTGAGCACATCCCCAGATCTGCCGTATATATATTTGCCAATCATTTTGATCTTCTACCTTGTCTACAGACTTGTCTTCTACTGCGAGCTCCGAAAGTCGCAGCCGAGGTCGGTATCCTCACTCGGGGTGTTTATAGTTCTTGGTCTCGTTCCTGTGCAGCTCGTGTTCCAGCAGCTTCGGTTGTTCAGCTATGAGGCCCATCTCTGTGGCGGCGCTTGTAAGCTTGACGCCCCTGGTGTCAGCTCTCGGGCAGCAGGCCATCGTTTCCTTCGAGAGCAGCTCGGACGCTTTTCAGATCTCTGGCGGTGATGTTGCGACTGGCCAGATTCTCGTGTCGGGTGACGACTACTGGGGTGTCATTCGAGCTGCTGGCGATCTAGCGTTGGACTTTGGGCGTGTCACCGGTACCAACTACACCCTCAGCAACGGTGTCAACGGATCCGAGCCTGCGCTTTACAGTTTTGAGCCCGTCGATGTTAGCAACAACACAATTGTGAGTTTTCTTTTGATCACGCTATCCGGTCTGCTACTTCATATCCTTTCCCACAACAAGCCATCAGAGGAACAGGAGACAGACCACTAATTGCTTCAGTTCCGCGTCCAAAATGAACAATCCTTCTCTGGCCCCAACTACACAGATCCGACCCCAAGCAGCACCGTCATTATTGCTGGCACCATTGGACACTCAAGCTTGATCGATGATCTTGTTCGGGCCCAAAAGCTCAACGTTAGCGAGGTCGAAGGCGAGTGGGAGTCGTTCGTGAGCCAGTTGGTCGACGAGCCCATCCCGGGGTGCCCTCGAGCTCTCGTCATTGCCGGCAGCGACCCTCGAGGAACCATCTATGGCATCTACGATGTCAGCGAACAAATTGGTGTCAGTCCTTGGTACTTCTGGGCGGATGTTCCATCCAAGAAGGCCCAAGAGATTTACGTTTTGCCCGAGCGAAAGGTCCAAGGCTCGCCTTCGGTCAAGTATCGTGGCTTCTTTCTCAACGACGAACAGCCAGGTCTATCGAGCTGGGTTTCGTAAGTTTTCCTGGTGGATTGAGAATCGCGGGTTGCTGACAATGAAGCAGGACGCGCTGGAATGACACGTGGAACAATGCCGCCCCGTACAACCACGAGTTCTATAGTCTCGTTGGCGAGCTTCTTCTTCGTCTGCGCGCCAACTACCTCTGGCCGACACTTTGGGGAAGCATCTTCTACGTCGACGACCCCCTCAACCAGCCGCTGCTCGATGCGTACGAAGTAGTCCTCGGTGGTTCACACACTGAGCCTCTTATGCGAGCTCAAAACGAGTTCAGGACATACTACCAGGGCCAGTGGGCGTACAACCTGAACAACGAGACCATTGACGAATACTTTCGGTACGGTGTCCAGCGCGCCAAGCCATATGCGCGCAACAGTCTGTGGACCATGGCCATGCGCGGCACTGGAGATACTGCCATCGAGGGCAACCTTGGCGTTGAGGCCATCGTCACCATGCTCGAGGAACTCGTCGATAACCAGCGAAAAATCATAGCCGAGGGCCTCGAGATTGAAGACGTCTCCACCGTTCCATCGCTCTGGTGTTTGTACAAGGAAGTTCAGACGTACCAGGAGAAGGGACTGCACGTCCCCGAAGACATTACGCTGCTCTGGGCCGACGACAACTGGGGCAACGTTCGAAGACTACCTCTGTCCAACGAGACTGACCGCAGCGGTGGAGCTGGAGTGTACTACCACTTCGACTACGTCGGCGACCCGCGCGACTACAAGTGGATCAACACGATCCAGCTCGAGAAGACGGCCGAGCAGGTAAGTCGAGTTCCGCATCACTTCTGAAACGGCCCTGACAGTAAGCAGATGACGCTCGCTTACGCTCGCAACGCGCGGCGCATTTGGATCGTCAACGTCGGTGACCTGAAGCCTCTCGAGATCCCCATCAGCCACTTCTTCGACCTCGCTTACGACACCGAGAAATGGGGAGGCGACGGGACCCAGGACTGGCTCAACGCCTGGGGCACTCGCGAGTTTGGGCGTGATCAGAGCTCCAACATTACAGACATTTTGACAAAATACGGCATGTACGCTGCGCGTCGCAAGTATGAGCTGGTGGAACCCAACACGTATTCCGTCATCAACTACAACGAGGCGGACGCCGTGCTCGAGCAGTGGGCCATCCTGCACGAGCAAGCTCAAGCCGTATACGATACCCTCGATGAAGAGTACCAGGCTGCGTTTTTCGAGATGATCTTGCACCCTGTTCTGGCCGGAGAGATTCTTCACCAGATCCAGATCAACGGCGCAAAGAACCAGCTGTATGCTGGGCAGAAACGAAACTTGGCCAACGATGTGATTGACGAGTCCAGGGCCTTGCTGGCCGCGGACGCCAATCTCACCATCAGGTGGAACGAGCTTCTCGATGGCAAGTGGCAGCACATTCTCGACCGTAAGTTGCGTTACGCCTGCCTGTCAAACAGATGAACTAAACCGTGTAGAAACACATCTGGGATACGACGGTTACTGGCAGCAGCCCATGAGGAACACTCTGCCCGACATGCGCTACGTCCAAACAGTCTTTGCTTCGCTGGGAGGTGAGATCGGTGTCGGAGTCGAGGGCTCGAATGCGAGTGTTCAGGGAGATGACAAGTGGCATACCAACTCGGCCAACGACCTCGCCACCCCTCCTCTCGACCCATATGGGGCCATCACGCGCTACTTTGAGGTCTTCACCCGCGGCACAAAGGGATGCGACTGGACGGCCAGCCCTTGGCAACCCTGGGTCAAACTTTCACAGTACAATGGCACCGTCGGCGGCGACAACGGCACCGACACGCGCGTCTACGTATCCATCGACTGGGAGAATGCGCCTGCCGCTCCCAACGCCACGCAGGTGTATATCAACATCACAACGCCTTGTCGCGGGTTGGAGAGGTACGCCGGCCAGGGACAACGAGTCATCATTCCGTTCGTCAACCGAGTCGTGCCGTCCAACTTCACCGAGGGCTTCGTCGAGTCCGACGGCCACGTCTCGATCGAGGGACCTCACTACCAGAGCCTCATCGCGGGCAGGGGCAGCAACGGTTCCAACGCGACGGTGGCCACCAACGCGAGATATCACGTCTTTGAGAACTACGGCCGCACACTGGGAGGTGTAGGCTTGTACCCGCCCGACCTGGAGAAGCTCGAGCTCGGCCAAGGCCCGGCGTTGGAGTACGGCATGTATCTCTTCACCAACACGAGCAAGGCGAACGTCACGCTGTACATCTCACCTGCAGCCAACTACCTCGGAGACGGGAACCCATTGGAGTACGGCATCTCGTTGTTCCCTACCGGCGACGACGAGCCGACGCCAAAGAGGGTGCAGCCGGTTGGCAAGACGGAAGGCCAAAACATGCCTGATGGTTGGGGATACGCCGTCGGCGATGCGGTCTGGGGCTTGACCGGGAACTACACGACGACCTCGTTCAACGTCACGCAGGAGGGAGCGTACACGCTGAGGATCTGGGCGCTCCTTCCCAACATCGTGGTGCAGAAGATCGTGGTCGATCTCGGCGGCGTGAGGAAATCGTACCTCGGGCCGCCGGAGAGTTTCCTGCTGGGACGCGATGAGCAGGGTGTGTACAACCAGACGACGTTCACAAGCACTCCTGGGATCGTCGGAGGCTATGAGAACCAAAACGCTACCAGGTTGGAAGAGGCAGGAAGAAACGCGAACGCGGGAGTTGGTACATCAGCCGGCGTGGCGACAGCGATGCTTGCTGCAGTCTTGTGTAGCATCACGATGATGTTTTAGTAGCTGGACAGGTGGTGAAAGGCAATGGCAGTGTCTGTATGGGACTATAGTATCCCGTACTAGCCAATGGAATATGGAGGTGGAAGGGCTTGCAGCGAATAATGCGATGGAAGAACAAAATATAAGGAGTGTGTTGTTGGTGTGCTGTCAATTTTTCGTATCACTGATCTTCGCTTCCAAAATAAACCAATAGTCCGAAATTCTTGGGATTTGGGTTGGTCCCGTCTGGTCGCATAGATTGGTCCTTTTCCTCTGCGAGAGCCGAAAGTTGCTCGAAGGGTCTGATTTGTTTGTGGCTCAAGCTATATGCTCTGCCACAGCTTCCCACAGACCGTGGCGCACCATCAGCCGCCTTGCCGCCTTCGCTCAGTGACAGCAACGGTGGGTCCACAGGAAGAAGATGAGTGGACAGCCATCCTAGTAGAGCCTCCACACCTTCTCGCTAGAGACGCTCCCGGTTGTCAGGGACAACCGCGGCACTCGGGACGCCCCAAGAAAAACACAACAAACGTCAGTCAATCGGTCACTTCGCACCAGCACTAAGGCGATAGTGTACTTGCCAGCTCAGCTACAGACCTTGACCTTAGACATCAGCTGTGGAGGATGAGGACAAGACCCTCTTCGAGACATTTCACCGTCTGTTTTCTCTCTGCCTGCCTTACTCGACTCTAATCTCTTATCCAGCCGCAGCTTCCATCCACTCCTCCTTCTCTTTCTTCCCACGACCTACCGACCAACGCTGTGTTGCGACCGCCTTTCGACGCGAGGCACCTCGTTTACTAACCCTCTCCCTCTCCCCAAGCAGCTTTTCCTTTGCTGTATTATTTCCCTTCGTCTTCGAGGTGTTTGTTTCGCCGTCTCTCTCCACGTGCCAAGCCGCATCTGCACACACGTCGTCCGAGTTGCAGAGCGGTCTTGTTTATTTCTTGAACTTTTTATCCCATCCCGTCTGTCGCCGCATTCAAAGTTCAACTCGGACTTGTTCACAGTCGCGTCCTTCAAAGACAGGACGAGTCCCAAGTCGCAAACTCTACTACGACAAAGTACAGGAGACGGCAGCACAACATCAGATACAATGGGTGTCGACCCGGGAGCTTCTTCTATCACGGTCGCAGGTATGAAAACCTCCGCTGTCGCCTACGCGATGCGCGTGAATGCTGACATGGACTACCACAGTCCGAGTGCGACCGTTTACGATCCGAGAGGCCGCGCAACTGTGAGTCACGCCACAACAGCGGAAGGAGACGCGGCGCTGACAGAGTCCAGGGTTCGCAACGATGAAGGCACCATGTTTTTGGGCGATGGGTCGCTAGCCGCCGCGCCCACTCCCAAGCTAAATACCCGTGGCATTCGGCCCGTGATCAAGGTCGTCGACGAGCACTGCCTGTGAGTCTTGCCTTCCGTACTCTGGCCTGCCAAACCTCCTGACGTCGCCTTCACAGTGTTTTCGACCCTCCGGAAGACAACCCCATGCAACGCTTCTCTCGCTCCGTTGTCCCAAATGGCAGGAAGGTCAAGGACCAGACCTTCATGTTTGACCGAATCTTTGACGAAAACGTCACCCAAAACGACGTGTACGAGGGTACGACCAAACCTCTCCTTGACAGCGTTCTGGACGGTTACAATGCCACCGTCTTCGCCTACGGTGCCACCGGTTGTGGCAAGACGCACACAATCACCGGCACGTCGCAACACCCCGGAATCATCTTTCTTACAATGCAGGAGCTGTTCGAAAAGATCCAAGAGCGAAGCCAGGACAAGACTACCGAGATCACACTCTCCTACCTCGAAATCTACAACGAAACCATCCGTGACCTGTTGGTCCCTGGAGGCAGCAAACAGGGATTGATGCTTCGCGAGGACTCGAACCAGGCCGTGTCTGTCGCCGGCCTGACGAGCCACCACCCCAAGGACGTCCAGGAGGTCATGGATATGATTGTGCAAGGCAACGAGTGGCGCACCGTCTCTCCAACCGAGGCCAACGCTACCTCGTCCCGCTCACATGCAGTCCTCCAGATTAACGTCGCCCAAAAAGACCGCTCCGCTTCCGTCAACGAGCCACATACCATGGCCACGCTGAGCATCATCGATCTCGCCGGTAGCGAGCGTGCCAGCGCCACCAAAAACCGCGGCGAGCGCCTGCTGGAAGGTGCAAACATCAACAAGTCCCTCTTGGCCCTCGGAAGCTGTATCAATGCCTTGTGCGACCCTCGCAAGCGCAACCACGTACCATATCGCAACAGCAAACTCACTAGACTCCTCAAGTTCTCCCTCGGCGGCAATTGCAAGACAGTCATGATTGTCTGCGTCAGTCCTTCGAGCGTCCATTTCGATGAGACCCAAAACACCCTCCGATACGCGAACCGAGCCAAGAACATCCAGACCAAGGTCACCCGCAACGTCTTCAACGTTAACAGACACGTCAAGGATTTCTTGGTCAAGATTGACGAGCAGATGGCCCTCATCAACGAGCTTAAGGCGCAGCAAAAGGATGCCGAGAAGATTTTCTTCGCCAAGTTCCGCAAGCAGTCAGAGAAGCGCGACTCCATCGCCCGCGAGGGCATCCAGCGCATCCGCGTCGCCTACGAACACTCGGCATCTGAACGCCAAGACAAGATTCACAGCATGAAGAAGCTGAGAGCTTTCGAGCGGCGCATCGGTCTCTTGTCTGCCTGGATTGCATCATTTGACACCATTTGTGACGCTCGAGGAGACGAGGACTCCATGCCACCGGCTCTTGTAGCCATTCGGAAGACTGCGCAAGGTATCCTGGTCGAGCTGGAGCACAGCCGTCAACACATTCACCAGAAGCTCGAGAAGACGAGCTGGGAGCGAGCAATCGACACCGCCCTCCATCACAGTCTTAAACAGTTGCCCGGGAGTGATGCCGACGGTCCCGAGGTGGACAGTCTGACACGCGAGGCGGAGCTGCTCAAGGCGAACTTTGGCAGGGAGGCTAATCGAGAGGTGTTGGAGATGGATAAGGCGGGAGACGCTGCCGTGGTTCAGGTTCTGCTTACGGCACAGTTCGACATACTGGCGTCACTAGCCGATACTTTGGCTATGAACGAGGATGAGGCAGTTACCCACGCGAAGCAAATCATCAATCGCCTCCTGGAGGCTGGTTTCGCGGCAGCTTCTCACGTCGTCAAGCCTGACGGTGGAAGGATTCCATTGGAGAAGTTTTCACCCAGTAAGCGAGGCACGCCGAAGCGCAAGAAGGCGCCTGTGAGCCACATTGCACCTATTTCCCAGCCGTCCTTCGCTCCGCCTGCAGAGCCCGTTGTGCAGCCTCATGCGTCGCCCCTTAAGTCGTCGCCGCGTCGTAAGAAAGCAGGCGCTCCGAGAAGTCCCCGCAAGGGCGTTTCCTTCACGCCCGTGAAGAAGAAGGCGGAACCCAAGCGTGCAGTTCGTTGGAGGGACGACGAGTCGGAACAGGGTACCCTGGCCGACTACGAGAAGACTCCAAAGAAGTTCGATCGCTCACCAGAGCACACTTCGCCGGAGAAGTCGCTGAGAATGCCGACACTTCCTTCCTATCTGCTGCCGACAGATGACGACACCACGACCAACAGCATCGACATTTCCACAGCCAGCATCAACACGTCCGACTCAAGCCCGACACTGGAGCTTCCCGAGACGACAAGCATCCCAATGGCAAAGCCCAACAGATTCCAAGCCGGGTTCCTGTCCAAGGGCGCTCGTGTGTCGTCCATAGGAGGAGGGTCACCGAGTGGGGCAGCCCCGACAGCTCCGACCATGTCTATGCCTCTCGGCTCATCGCCCATGTCGGACAACGGCAACCGGCCGTCGCCTCTGCGCGCTTTGGACGTCCATCGTTCATCGAACCTCTCGCCGCCTGCATTTCGCTCTAGGATTGCGAGAGCCAGTCCGCCTCCGAGGACGTCACTTTCAGGACTCGTTGATGAAAACAACCCGCCTTCCCACACCGCCTCAGGATCCGACTCGGAGTCACCCAGCATCGATCCTAGAAAGATCAGATCGGCACTTCAAAACATGAAGAAGGCCCGCGGAGACCATCGTCGTATCTCGTCAGTCTCGGGCACGGTGTCATCTAGTGCAAAGCGTCACTCCTCGTTCAACTCGAACGTCTCGGGCCATCGGGCATCGCTCAGTCACTCGGGTCCTTTGGCTAGCAGCTCAAATGGCATCTCGAGACACCGAAGAGCTAGTGCTGAGCGGAGGCTCTCGCCACCCATCAGCTGCTCGCCACCCGACGTTCGAGGAGACCGAGCCTTCACGCCCGGGCAGGCCAGGCGCATGCATCTGGGAGGCAGCTTGAGGACGGAGGGTGGAAGCCCTCAGAGCAGAATCGCCAGCTCCGATTTCAAGACCAGAAGAATTACTATTGGTAGTCTCGTGTCGAACGGAAAGATAGAAAAGGCGCCCAGAGCCAACACAGCAGGCTGGCGTTGATTTTTGGTTTTCATCATACCCATTTAGTTGTGTCGCCACCTACCTTAGGGTGACGGAGAAGGGGAGTCTTGGCTGTGTGTTCGTCTCCCACTTCCAGCTCATAGGACGGCGTTGGGGATCGTATAGTTCTGGTTGTAGTCGTGTCGTGGCCGAGGCTTCTTTTGGCTGAACACATCGTCTGGTGGGTCTGGTCGAAGAGTCTTGTTGGCTGTTGTATTTTTACGTCTTGGTCTGGTCATGTTCACAATTCACATAATGACTGCACAGACTTGGTATGCGTGATAGTGTTGTCGGCCTAGTGAGGCAGTGTTTTCTCGTGACGGTATTTGGTCCTCGGCGTGGGGCTTTCCGTCTCTGCCGATGTACCGCGTGACCTGGTGGATATCTGCCTCTCACGAACGTGCCGAGTTGGAGAACCAGCCGCGCTTCTTTGCCGGTCGAGGCGATTATCAGATTGCCAAACCTGCAGAGACTTCTGGGGGATTACGCCGGTCTTTTGGCCGACTGAAGGGTTCAAAGCCGTCTGTCCGATGTCCCTTGGTCACTTGGCGACGTCCCAAAGGCTTGGGTCAGCCATGTGAGGGGAAACGCGTGGACCATTATCTAGAAGAGAAGCTTCGAGCAGGTGGCTGAGACATGACACATCATCGCTTTCGACCAAAACCGAAGCGGAAGTATTCGTCAATACGAGAGGGAAAAGAAAAGAAGAAGAAAAAAACCAAAAAAAGAACTTGGACGATGAAGGCGAGAACGCGAGCAACAAAGACCACCGACAGCCACCCGAGATGCCGTTCGGCTGCAGGAACAAGACATCTCGTCCTGGATCCGGACAGTGAAAGACGCTCATCGGACTCTGAGCTACATAGCTCCGAGGTGAGGCGGCAGCCCAACATCGCGAACACCCGCCCAATGCCGCGAACATGTATACAGGACAAGCAACGCGACGTTCATTGCGACGTTGAATCAAGCTTCACTCCGCTCCGATCATTCAATACTCAGGCTGTATTGCCAATCCGGAAGTGGGCCGCGGTACAAGACGGCATTACCTAAGTTGCCTGGCCGGTACGTAATGGATTGAGTCCTTTACCTAATTAACAGACAACCAGGGAACATCCAGGCCGCGGGAGCTGAGAGTTGCCGAAGGCGCAATCTTATCCCAATCATGCTTAATCCTCCCTTTCTCTCGATGGCTTCTTATCGCACGGTCTACCTAGGGTCCCCGCTGGGTTGTATGTGCCGAGTCGAATGGTTGGTTCTCAACCGCTCACGGTTGAAGCGCTTCTTATCTTGCGGAGCAGGGAGACCGGCTGACTCGGCAGTACTACCTACGATTGAGGCAACTCGATGTCGTCCCCCCACTTCACGTCCTCTCAGCTGGCCATGTCCACGTCGGAGAGAGAGGATGAATGAGGCAAGAGACTGACGTGACGATTCTTACCTTAGTGCAGTGATACCTGGGCCCAGAGCCCATCGTGGGGTCGACAAATGCAGCAAGAGTCAAGTCGGGATGTGCGAACTTTTGCAATGGCAGGCTGCTGTCTTTCAGCTCAAACTCGAAGATGCCCAACGGTCGACAGTCGGTGCGGCAGACGACAGGGTACAGCCTGGCCGAGACCACAAGAGCACGTCATGAAGCGGGGGGGAAACATGGCCAAGATGGCAGCGGAAGCCGAACCACGTTGTCCGGATGCGTATCGTGACAAAGAAGATATGCACGAGGCCCTGTTCTTTCAGGCCTCTCTGCCCACATCTCTTCCCGTCTCTCTCGCTGCATACTCCGTACTCTTCTTCCCTCTGCCTCCCCCGTACACGGCAAGCTTGGCTTGCTTCCTTCCCGTCTTGGCCTCGATCTCGTGCCTGAGCTGCATCACCTACCCCCGGACGAGGGACGAGGGGTGGGAGTTGCAGCGGGCGAACGCCCAGCCATCGCGATGCATGCGGATTGCGGGTGGAGACTTGGCGGTAAAGCTTGTTTCGATGTGCCGAGGCGTCAAGATTAATGTGATGGACAGGACTCATGAGTGAGGGCTGCGCTATTGATGGCGCGTGGGAATCAACGGATCGATGCATGGGTGGTCCCTGGTGATGTCTCGGGAGCCCCATGGGCGATTTGGACGGAGCATGTCCCGAGTAGGTAGGTGGTTTTCTCCGAATTAGATGTGTAGGCTGGACTTGTGGACTCTAGGTCAGTCACTTACATGCACCATGTGAAGAGGAAGTCCTCGGTGTTACGTGGTCAAAGAAGGCGAGCATCTTGACAATTCGACCCTCAGTATTGGTTGCTTAACCCTATTCGTCTTTTGTTGTTTTTGCCTGCTCCTCCCTGCTCCTCTCCGTTTGGCCACTCTTCCTCTCCGCTCTTCTCTCTCTCTCTCTCTCTCTCTCTCTCTCTCTCTCTCTCTCTCCTGTGTGTGTATCTTCTGCCGGCCGAGCCTTTGTCTAGCCCGCGGCTCTTCCTCGACTCGTGGTTGGGCAACTCCATTTCATTTCATCTGCCGCCCTGGACGAACGAGGAGCCGCGGCCTCGAGTCACGCACCATCACGACATCCCAGGTTGACTTCTTCTCTTTGCGACCTGCTGTTTTCCACCTAGTCTCCCGCTGCTAGGAACTTGTGGAAAAGCTTAGACCTCAAGGCGCTCACGCTCTTCCCGGCCAGGAACATGCTGCAGTTGAGAAGCGGCTCTACTCTAGTCTCCCTATTACATCCAATGCAGTCTACACCACCTTGAACCACGCATCTCAGTAGTCTAGGACCCCTGTTAACCCACCCGACGCCTAACTAGTCACCCAGTCGGTCGTCGGTTGGCTTGGCTTCGACTTCCACACACTCTCTGATCTGAGTTGTCCCCTCTAAAGACGTGTCTACCTGAATATGCAGAAGGTACGACTGTATCTTTAGCCGTGGACAGGTCGGTAGTAGCGATACTGGGCAGGTAGGTAGGCAGCGAGGGCAGAAGCAGCCCCCTTTCTTACTTTCATCAGCGACCCATCCATCATGACCATAATCTAGGAGGGCAAGTGCCCTCTCAAATTACGAGTCACTGGTTCTGGCGCGCCATAGGTCGTTGCGACAGCCGGCCTAGCTATGGCACGATGGGACGATGCGACGATGCTCTCTCTCGGAAGGTGGTATCGTTCCCCGGTTGTCATGTGCCGGAGACCATGGCGGTTGACTTGACTCCCTTGTTTCCGTTGACATCTCGGGCCTCGTGGATGTCGGCTGGCGCGACTGTTGCCACCATTATCGGCACCGAGTAAGCGGCCTGCTTTCAACTTGGTCACCATCCATCATTGAGTCCCAGACGAGGATATAAGGCTCAATCTGCTTCCTGTTCAACATCTTCTTCTGTCCTCATCCTCATCCTCATCCTCATCCTTATTCTCATCTCATCGTCTCCTCTCCTGGTCCCAGTCCTCTACCGGCACCGCTGCTCTCGGTCATCCTCACTCACAGTCCACAATGACTCTCATCACAACCATCGCAGCAGGCCTGGCTTTGGCTTCCACTGCCACTGCCGCCGCTCTCCCTGCCAACTCCCAGGAGAAACGCTTCTCCGTGGAGCAGATCCGCAACCCTCGCTATGTCCGCAACGGCCCCCTGGCCCTCGCCAAGGCCTACCGCAAGTATGGCGCTCCCCTTCCCGACGACCTCGCCCATGTCATTGCCAACATCACCTCCACCACCGGAGCCTCCAAGCGCGCCACCGGCAGCGTCGCCGCCAACCCCGAGGAGTACGACATCGAGTACCTGAGCCCCGTCCAGATCGGAACCCCCGCTCAGACTCTCGTCCTCGACTTCGACACCGGATCTTCCGATCTCTGGGTCTTTTCCACCTCCACCCCGTCCAGCCAGCGCAACGGCCAGACCGTCTATGACCCCAGCAAGAGCAGCACCGCTTCCCGCCTCACCGGCGCCACCTGGTCCATCTCCTACGGTGACGGTTCCAGCTCCAGCGGCATTGTTTACAAGGACACCGTCAGCGTCGGCGGTCTGTCCGTCACCGGCCAGGCCGTTGAGGCCGCCTCCAAGGTGTCGTCCTCCTTCAGCGAGGAGACCAACCTCGACGGTCTCCTGGGTCTCGGCTTCAGCTCCATCAACACCGTCTCTCCCACGCAGCAGAAGACCTTCTTCGAGACAGCCAAGTCCAAGCTCGACTCTTATGTCTTCACTGCCGACCTGAAGCACGGCACTCGTAAGCTCCATACCCCCACCATGCACGAGGTCAACACGTGGGAGAGATTGCATACTAACAGATACTAGCCGGCAAGTACAACTTCGGATATATTGACGCCGCCGCTTACACCGGCGCCATCACCTACGTCCCCATCAACAACGCAGACGGCTGGTGGCAGTTCACCTCCTCTGGCTACCAGGTTGGCTCGGCCGCTTTCACCTCCACCTCGCTCAACGGCATCGCCGACACCGGCACCACTCTCCTGCTCCTGCCCCAGACCGTCGTCACGGCCTATTACAAGCAGATCGCCGGCGCCAAGTACGACTCTTCTCAGGGTGGCTACACTTTCCCCTGCTCGGCCACCGTCCCGGCCTTCACCTTTGGCGTCGGCTCCGCCCGCGTCACCATCCCCGCCAACTACCTTAACTACGCTCCTGTTAGCACCACCACCTGCTACGGCGGTCTTCAGAGCAGCTCCGGCATCGGCATCAACATCTTCGGCGACGTCGCCCTCAAGGCTGCTTTCGTCGTCTTCGACGGTGCCTCCAACCGTCTGGGTTGGGCCAAGAAGACTCTCAACTAAACAGTTGATGGGTCGGAAGGAGATGAGAGGAGAGGAGACCATTTAGAAGAGAGTCGGGGACAACTTCAGTTTTGAGGACTGGTTTGAGGACACAGCCGAGGGCGAATCAAGAGAGGCTCTTCTCCTCTCGGGGTGGAACCAAACTCGGGAGGCTCGGGAACGAGCCACCCACTTCTTGGATATATTTTTGACGATTATACATACCGGTGGAGTATGAGAGGTAAGGACAAGCGATTATAGGTATTGCATAATGACTCAATGAGAAATCAAGGTCGAATCAAAAACCACCGCGCCTGGGCACATTTTCCGTGTACGTACTTCTCGGTTGCTGCTGAGAGTCTCTCACGATTCGTCTGCTCTGTTTTTTCCGTCCAGTCGAGCAATGGCCGAGCTTCGCTTCGGTTCATGGGCTTTTTCCGAGGGAGATGCCAAGACTTCATAAGGAGGCGCCGCCGCCCATTCATTCACACCCATTGCCGCCCACGTTCCCCATCCATCCCATCCACCCCATCTCGTTTCTTCCTGGTCGTGTTTCTCGGTTCTCCCCACCCGCGGTTTTGTGTTGGTCGCTCTTGGCATGCGGGAGCAGATGTCGCGCCTTGGCGGCGAAGAGACCGCACCACCAGGTGAACCACCCACTGCCACCTAAGGAATTGAAAGGTCGCTTGGCTCGATCTTGGGGGTCCCAGTGCTGGTACAGACGGCGTGGATGCTTATGAGTTCTTCGGTTACCCGATACCGAAGTGCAGTAGGTGGCTGATGGGAAATATGCCAGCAGAGGAGGGATTCATTCCCCAGGGGGTCATGAGAGCTGGTGACCGGGGGGGATGAGGAGGTCGAGCCCACCCAGAGTGAGACCTTGGCGCGTTGGGGTCTGGCGCGACGGGAAATCTGCCACCGCATATTTCGTGCTAAAAGATTTTCAAAGAGATCATCGATACAGACTCTGTCAGGCCTCTTCTCCGCCTTCGGGGTAGAAGTCCTCCAATGAGGCGATTTACTGCTGTGAGAGCGACACTGTGAGTTCTGGATCCGTCTCTTGGCGTTGCCACGGATCGAAATAACGATCGCAATTAGAGGATTCTCGCACTCGAGGAAGTCTACGGAAGCGCGGGTATAATCATGTTCTGCAGCAGCTAAAGGTACGGCACCGCGATCTCAGAGGCGAGTTTTTTGTTTGGACCAAGCGATGATCAAATTCACGTCATGAAACAAGAAACAATTACTCTCCCTCCCGTCAAGCTCAACGGCAAGTGGGTGGCAATTGCAGAATTGGCAGAAACGGCCTCTGGCTATGAGAGACGGTGGTGAAAATAGCCATTCGTTTCCCGACTATGTATATGCTGCTATGACCGAAGTGTGTAGAGCTTAGAACTTCTTGTCGGCGATATACGTCTTGAGATGTGAACAAGGTACACCATCCATGATGGCCGGTCGTCTTGGCGATGGCAAAGATCAGAGCAGTTCTCCTGAAGATGTCCTTTCCAGTATCATCGACCACCCCGTAGAGGGGTTGAGGGAATCTAGATCGAGATGCCAGTAGAGACAGCTTATGGCACCCAGTTAATGGGTAGCCGGTTGAAGACGGTTCCGGCAACATTGCGTCTTCGTCACCTCGAAGTTCGCTTGTTGAACGCTGTGGAGGGAAATATCCCGAGGAAGCGGCACGGTGAAGGACCTCGAGCGTACGAAATTTGACGCCCCTTGTACGATACGCCTTCATCGAGAGGATATCAGCGCGTTGAGTGATCTGATGCTTCGTATATTCTCCATCGGTCATTCGGTGAGGCGCCGTGTTTGTATGGAAACCAGATGGCCAATGTTCGGTCTCGCACGGGCGCTGGTCGCGTCGTGATTATGCGGAACGGTGAACTCTCAGTCGACGTTCAGGCCTGGGAAAAAAGAGGTCTCGTTGCATGGGGTCGTTGTTCGCGCGTCTCCTATTGTCTCGTATTAGCAGCGGTAGGGAAGGCGTCGCTACGGCAATTCGGTGGGACAGGAATTCTGGTTCATGATGTGATCCGAACGTGACCATAGTTCCAGTGACGGTCTATCCGAAGGTAACTGTCGAGACGACGAGTGTATGTGAAGCTAGGAGTTGCCAGCTGCGAATCCAGGGACTGGAAGTGGGTAGCGATTTGGAAGACCTCTGGCTTGGATTTGCTTAGCTGCGCGCCCCTGTCGTCCAAACCACGTTGCTGTCAACCACAGGATGGGTCGGCGAGGTCGGTGATCGCGCCGGCTTGCAGAAGACGCATCTGCCTGGATGACATCCCGGTTCCTCAGGGGCGAGAGGCCAGACAGAGACAACAGCACCAAGAGAAGAGGCTTGGAGGGAGGCTTGTCTTGGCATCGAGGCGCAAACGAGTGGTTTCGCGGAGGGCGAGCCGATTTGATCAACCAAGACGCCTGGCTAAGGCATTGATGAGGGGAGGAGGACGATGGGAACCCGTAGGCTCTTCGTGGCTTGCGTGGGCTTCCAACTACATTCTTCAGGTAATAATTCTTCCGTCCCCTCGACCTTCGAAACCTCTGTTTTGAGGACGAGTAGATCAAGATTCTAGATCAAGATCCTGGATGAAGCCAAGAATCCGCCTCGAATCATACCCCGCGATATCCACAAATGGCGATGTTGAAGGCTGGGTTACTAGGCTTGCTAGGTAGGCGCAGAGAGGAATGGGAAGCGTGACGGCTGCGCATGCGAGCCCGAGCTGTCGGTCACCGGTCCTGCGGCACAGGTAATCACTAGTGTAGTCCTCGATGCTGGTGTGTTCGTCAATGTCGACGACTCCGTAAGGCATCGTTGTTCTATATCAGGATAGTCAAGGCCCAGAAACCTGGGTCCGGAAGCAGGGCGAAAGCCGCATGGTATGTGGTATCGCATGATGCTGTCCGAGTTGGGACAATGTCTCATTAGCGCCGTGTGTCTCGGCCGCACTCTGAGTACGTGAATACAGTCAACAAACGAATTGTGGGTGTCTAATCGGTTGGTTCTTCAAACAATACATCTCGAAACGGAGCACATGTACGTATCTGGGGTCGGTCGTGAAGGCATAGCCAGGTTTGCTAGGGCCACCAGCTCTCCAGTTCAGCGGCGCAATCGAGTTTTTCCGTCAAATGAATGAGGTTCGTGGAGGAGAGCCAAGCCTTTTGGTCCGTCGCCACAATGTCGGGGTGCATGTGGTTGGATGAAGGAAAGGCTGGAGACGGCGAGAAGGATGGCTTGGGTAAGGTAAGGGGTGTTGGGTTGGGTGTTTGTTGGACACACCGTCTTTGGCGCCCGCGGATTCATCGATTTGGCATTCCCGAGTCCCGGTATCGGTGCACTTGTCAGGCGAGCCATGAACGGGCAGCCAACTTGAGTCGGAATCAGAGTCGTATGAGTGAGTGGGTGAGTAACAATTAGTGTATGGCTAGTGAATAGTAAAAGACCGAAGATGGTATAAACTCACACGCAGCTTAGCGACAGACGAGATCCAAATTCGGCCACGACATTGGCATATCAGGACCATCTGGGCAACAATACAAGATTCTTCTCCATGGCTTTCCAGTCACCTCTTAGGATTACTGTACCGAGTCGAACAGGCCATCCTCATCCTGGTCGGCTGTAGCCTGTGGTGGTGTCTCCAGTTGGCGTGATGCAGCAGCACCCTTGCTCATCTGTCAGTCCTCACTCACACCCCCGCGATCTCCAATAAATCTCCATCATCTCCATCTTTTCGCGCGTGTCTGTTCCTTTCACTGGCGCCTGTTCTCCGCAGAATCCACCACATGGAGATGTGATGGGATGGGATGGGTCGCTATCGATGTGAAGACAGACTCAACGATGACGATCAAGGCAGAGATTGGTGAGTACGGCTCGGCTCATGAGCGTTTCCTCGTGCCGTCAACATGTCCTCATCATCCCATTCGTGACAGTCGAGACAGTGTCCCCGGTCGACTCATACATATGCCATCCGTAGATTACATTCGGCCTAAACTCAGTTCAGCGAGCTAACTCCGTCTTCCCTGTCGTCCAGCGGAAGCCCAACCCATACGGTCCCTACCGACCCTGGCTTGCCTGGCTCTGTTTGCCATTTTGCCTCGTCAACTCGTCTCGTCTTTGGCGACGGCTTCTCCACCCCCACCAGCAGCCTAAATTCTGCGATTCAAACCACTCGGCTGCATCCCCCAGCTAATCACGCGACGTTCTCATCGCAGGGGATAGCCCACAGCTCGGTGGTCCATCCCGCAACGAGACTGGCGACAGCAGCCCGAAACCTGTTCGTCCGTTCGGTCCAGTTCCTCTCGCACTCATTCTCACTGTGAGAACGAGTGTCAGCTCGTCTCATCTCTCATCTCTCTTCTCACCTACCGGTAGGCGTCAGCTCTCTCCCCACACCCACCCGCGCCGCTCGTAACCTGGCAACCTGGGGCCCCGTATAGTCCCCGGAGAATGCCCCAGAGGGCCACGTCTATCGCTGTTAAGCTTGACTGCTAGCTCGTGGAGTCATTATGCTGCAGCTGGCTTGCTGTTTGCTGTCCAGGATGTACACCAGCTATGCTCCACGCAGCTGTCGCTCTACTACGTACGTGCTCCCCAGTAAGTCCAAGAGATGTCGTTGTCGTCGGCTGGACCAAGAAATCATGTGTTCTCGTACCACGCTGCTAAGAGTGCCAATTGCCGTCAAGCTTCGAGCCTCTGTCTACCAAGACGAGGATACTCCCTTGGCTCAGACACGGCCATCTGTCTGGACGCCCTCCGAGCTGTCTCCAGTCACACAGGCTCGCCCAGCAAGATGTCCAAGAAGCGTCTGGCCTTTGCCATGGGTGCTTGTTGCACTGTTTCCTACATCCCATCCGGCCGCCACGGCCAACTCCAAGACAGGATAAGCACCACCAAGGACCAAGACCACCACCACCACCACCGCACCCGCGCCGCACTCACACACCCCCCAGAAATGCTTGCTGCCATGCCATGCCCACGCTTGTCCAGAAGCCTCCAATAATACAACCTGGTCGGCTGATCGCAAAACCGAAAACCCCCCGTCCACTCCGAGCCAAGACGTTCCTCTGCCACCCTCGTCGGTCCAGCGTTTTCGGGCTACCCTCCCGCAGTCTCTGAATGGTGGAAAATCCAGTGGATAATTCGCCGTCCGTCTTGGTACTCGCTGAGGCTCGATTTCCTGGGGTTCCAGAGCCACATCTACAGTAGCTCGTCCATGATGGGTGGCCGGCGGGCGGGCAAGGCCAGTAAGTAGTTCTAGTGGTACTGGGCAGGGGTTCTCTCTGCATCGTGTGTGGTGTGCCGTACGGAGACGCATAGGATCGACTGCGACCAGGGCTCCGGACGGAGAAGTGCTCCTCACACACTCCTCCCAGTCCCGGAACTTCTGATGCATCCTAGGTTGGTGTGCGAGCTCGATGGCAAATTGCTGGCTAGGTAGCTTAGCTGGGAGCTGGGAGAGGGGACCCTGGTTACATTGGGGAAGAGGAGAGACACCTCGAACTGATGTCCTTGAGGGAACAAGAGCGTCCTGGGTTGTCGATATATCAAGGACCCTATTTCCGCACCCATCATCCCATCTTCTCTTCCCTCCTCGTCCCTTCCTCACCAACCCCATCACACCCATCACCCCTCTCTTCGCCATACCGAGTGTTGGCTTGTAGAGGCTCAGTCTTGAACGGGTTCCGTGTTCAATCGACCTTTCTCTTCTCCCGGTAGCAACACCAAACCGCCAGAGCCTGGCCTGTTGCAGAGATAACAACCGCCGCCATGACCATGCAAAGTCTTCTAAAGAAGATCGTCAAGAACGATGCGATGGAGACTGATCCCGCCGAGATCTACGGCTGGAGAGTCTTTGCCCTCGCCGCCTCCGCCTGTTTCGGTGCCATGTCCTTTGGTTGGGACAGTTCCGTCATTGGTGGTGTTGTCGTCATGACGCCCTTCAAGGAGTAAGCCTCACAATCGTCTTGAAGTTTGATGATGAATAGCGAGATCAATGGCTGACTCACCTTCTCTCAGCGACTACGGCCTCAAGGATGCCACGCCCGTCGAAACCGCCAACCTCACTGGTAACATCGTCTCTACCCTCCAGGCCGGTTGCTTGGTCGGTGCTCTCCTCGCCTCGCCTCTCACGGACAGGTTCGGTCGCAAGTGGTGTCTCGTCTCTGTCGCTGCTGTCATCCTCGTCGGTGTTGCCTTGCAGGCCGCTTCCACTGGTAAAGTCGCTCTCATCTTCGTCGGTCGCTTCATCGCCGGTCTCGGTGTCGGTGGTGCCTCCAGTATCAACCCTCTCTACGTCTCCGAAAACGCCCCTCGAGCCATCCGCGGTCTACTCACCGGCATGTATCAACTATTCATCGTAACGGGTGGTATGATTGCCTTCTGGATCAACTACGGCGCCGAGGTCAACCTCACCGGCAAGGCCATGTACGTCTTTCCTCTCGCCATTCAGGGTCTGCCCAGTCTGCTGCTTCTCGTCTGCATGCTCTTCTGCAACGAGTCGCCCAGGTGGCTTGCTCGCCAGGACAAGTGGGAGGAGGCCAAGAAGGGTCTCTCCGTCCTCCGCAACCTGCCTGAGAACCACCCTTACCTCGAGGACGAGTTCCAGGAGATTGTCGACCAGCTCCAGCACGAGAGACGACTCATCGGCAACGCCACTTTCATGAACCTGCAAAGGGAGATGTGGACCATCAAGGGCAACCGCAACCGCGCCCTCATCTCCATCTTCCTCATGATCTGCCAGCAGATGACGGGAACCAACGCCATCAACACCTACGCCCCCACCATCTTCAAGGGTCTCGGTATCAGCGGCCGCTCCACGCCTCTTCTGTCCACCGGTGTCTACGGCATCGTCAAGGTGCTTGCCTGCATCTGCTTCCTGCTCTTCATGGCCGACTCTCTCGGCCGTCGTCGCTCTCTGCTGTGGACCTCCATCGCCCAGGGTCTCTGCATGTTCTACATCGGTCTCTACGTCCGCATCTCCCCGCCAATTGCGGGAGAGCCGGTCCCGGGTGCCGGATACATGGCGCTCGTCTCCATCTTCCTGTTTGCCGCCTTCTTCCAGTTCGGTTGGGGTCCTGCTTGCTGGATTTACGCCTCCGAGATTCCTACCGCTCGTCTCCGTTCGCTCAACGTCGCCTTGGCTGCTGCCACCCAGTGGCTCTTCAACCTCATCGTCGCCCGCACCGTCCCCAACATGCTGGCCACCGTCGGTTCCCACGGCTATGGGTAAGTTTCATGTCATCTCGTGTGCTCGTATCTACGTTTCTAACGACACTCACAGTACCTACCTCATCTTCGGCTCCTTCTGTTTCTCCATGTTCTTCTTCGTCTGGTTCTTTGTCCCCGAGACCAAGGGTGTCTCCCTCGAGCACATGGACAAGCTCTTCGGTGTCAGCGAGTACGACTCTGAGAAGAACCTGGCCGCCGACAACGTCAGCGAGACCAAGAACACAACCGAGGTTCAGGTGGAGTCCACTAACAACCCGTACAACCACGTCCGCAAGGAGTCGGCCTAAAATGGGTTGCCAGCAATGAGAGAATGCGGAGGTGTATTTATGAGGTGATATATAATGTCAAAGGATGGCTATGTCTAAGCGAATTTGCATTTAGATGAGTTTAGAAGGTGACGAGAGGAGGAGCACGCCTTCATGACAAGACTTTGATACCTATCGTTTGAGCCCTGCCGCGGCATAAGCTATGATGAATCAATTGAATATTGGATCTGAAAACTGCCAAGTCCGAGCTGTGCTGATTTAACTCCCAAACCAGCAACTGCCATCGACATGGGATTCTTCCCTTCTGCGTGTTAGTTGCGATGCCTGGTAATGTTGATCACTCCTGGAAGACATGCCGGCGTCGACCAGGTTGGACAGTCAGGTACCTGACCTGCAAGTCGTTGCAGAGGTCATTCAACTTGGCTCAGCCGCAGTTCAATGACCGATGGGATGGCTTTCAGCCCCAAACTTGACATCAGATGAAGGTTACCTGTTCGACACTAGGCCATTTCGGATCAAAATCCGATGGCTTAGTTTGCTCGCTGTGTTCCTATTGCCAGCCACAAACGCTCCCTTCGTTGATGCCCTTGCGGCTGCTTCTACGTCTAGTCTAGAACTGACCGCTGGGCTGAGATGCCTTTGAATGCCCACGCGACTGATGATACACAATCACTAGTGTATTGTCTAGCTTGGTGTCCATACAGTGGCTTTTCATACATTTCTATGTAAATGCTTGCAATCCTGTGAGATTGTTATGACGGTCAGTCTTGGTAAACAACATATATTTCATACAAGCCATCGTCGGGGATTTCTCAAAGCATGTAAGCCAATTCTTCGGGCTGGATAGAAGTAGCATAGTTGAGGCCAACTCAGCAAGCTGTAGTCTCATAATGGACCATCCTTCACTCTACGCACTGCAATATGAGGCTCTTCCTTGCTTCTGCTCTGTTTGACGTTGGAATGGTCCTCTCGGTTCAAGCTCAGAATCCTCATCATACAGTCGACGCCAATGTGTTTGGAGGTATCAAACCTAGCACTGAGTTGGAATGGCACGACTTTTGTACTATCTTCAACTGCGCGCGGTTGAAAGCAAGTGGAATCGAACCGTCCTCTCAACCCGTACCTAACATCATCAAGGTCCATGCCAAACTCGACGGCCCTCGCAAACCGAAATTCGTCAAGAACAAATGCGGCCAGCCCACTGTTGATCTCGCAATTGTCAAACTCCCCTATGTCCCTGTTGCCGGCGGCCCTGCGCACCAAGGAGCAGTCCACGTCTCCCTCGGCGGCTGGAGCTCGTCATCGACAAACTTCCTCGTGCGCTTCGGCGAAGACTATGCGCCCATCGTTGCAGGGTATCATCTGTTTGCCATCGGTAAATGAAATTAGAAAACGACATCGCGTATCGTTCGAATCCATGACTGACTACGACATTCTAGACTACCGCGGCTGGGGCTGGGCGACGCCTTCTTTTCGCTGCTTCGCTGCCGAAGACGAGCGCCAAAAGTTCAAACTCGCGGAACCGCAACTTCTGGGCGCCAACTAGACTGCGTACGCGGCTCGAGAAAAGTACGCAGAAGAGTTTGGCAACAAGTGCAAGAGGAACGGCGAGGATGTGGGACGCTTCATGGGGACGTACTCCAACGCCGTCGACCACTATACCGTCATGAAGGCCGAGAACCGGACCAAGATGGGCTTCTGGGGCGTGTCATCTGGAGCGCACCTGGGACAGACGATTGCGGCGTTATATCCCGAGGTCGTAGAGAAATTTCTGTTCGACAGCGAGTATTCTCATGCCGCCTGACGTACGTGTGTATGCTAATCAGGTTCAGGTCCTGCGCCGTCTTCGTTGGCCTACACTGTTACAACAGCCCATCCGTCCCAGATCCAGGATGCTGAAATGGGTTTGGAGGCCTTCACTTGTCTGAAGGCAGACCCAGATAGTTGCGCCTTTGTAGGGAACTCCACATCGACGGCGCAGCTCCGATCACGATACACGACACTCGAGGCTAAGCTCAAAAAGCATCCCTTGAGTGTACCGGGCATAGACAAGAAGCTCGACTGGTCTGCCCTCCACAAATTCTTGACAGTATCTCTCCACGGCCCGGGATGGTTTCCGCTTCTGTCCGGCGTGTTTGCGGAACTTGAAGCCGGCACCGTTGGGCCTGCGATTGCAGGGGCCTTGGCTTCGGCTCTGAACCCGGCTCCCGCATCACTACCACTTCTGACGGAAGATGCCCCCTTCGACGGGATTCTATCTGGCGTTTGCCTCGATGAAGCGAGACACATCAGATCCAAGGGGGAATTTCAGACGTACTTCAAGTCCATGACCGACTCTGCCGCGAGCGTGGCTCCCATCTTCGCGGACTGGCGCCTCGTCTGCTCGAAATGAAAGATCGACCCCATCAACAAGCCCGAAGACAGCTCGTTCGGCGCAGTGAAGACGAAGGGAAAGATTGTCGTCCTGAGTGACGTTGGCGACCCTGCCAGCAGCTTCCAGGGAGCAAAGGGAGTTGCGGCACGATTCAAGCCCAGCGTGCTGGTGAAGAACCTCGCGGCAGGGTATACGAGCTTTGCGGCAGCCAACAACTGTCTGTTTGGGGTTTTCTACGGCTTTTTTGTGCTCAGCCAGATGCCCGAGGATGGGTATACATGCGGAGAGGTGTTTGCGCCGGCTTTCGGCGTGCAGATTATGTCTTCTTTCTGAAATCCATATCCATGGTTGAGTCGATTGGTAGTGCCGAAGATGTAGAGAACAGTTGATGCCATTTTCCAACGACAGCTTCGCTGTTGCTGGAATTGGTGCTATATAACGCTGTGTGCCCGCGGGCTGGTATATGATGAAAACAACGCAGTGCCTCTCAACCACGAAATCAACCACGAAACGCCGCTTCAGTCAACCGCCATTTCAGTATGTTCACTGGAAATAGTCCAGCCAGCCATTTTCCTGATTCCATCAATGACATGCCCCATTCCTTGCCACCCATCCACACAACCCGTTGGAATGACATCTTTACCCAAACGCCAAAGCATTGCACTGCCATGGAAGAGAAAGAAATGCCCAACCACAAACGAAACAAAACATCAAAATTGATCATTGACCTCCGGTTGCCGTACTGTCGAAGATCAAAAGGGGCCATTGGCCCACTGGCGCGGCGACCGCGGCCATGTCGGCGACCGTCGTAGCCTCGGACACCCCCGTATCACGAGAACCGCCGAGAGTCAACAGAGCATTGGCGCTGTACCTATCCTGGCTGTCTGCAATGGCCGCCGTCCAGTCATGCCAGGTGGTGCCCTGGGAGGCCGATTGTCGCCAGAGAAGCTCTGCGGCGGCGGCAGTGCCCGCAGGGTCGGAGACGTGCTGAGTAGCTTGTGAGGCAAATGCGATCAAAGGATTCGTCTCAGCCGAGTTCTCGTCCGATCCTGTTGCAGGCTGTACACCTGGTGTATACGAGTACCCGTTGTTCGCCTCGAAGCCTGAGGCGTTCGCAATGCTGTTGCTGGCTGGCTGCTCGGCATATGCTAGAGCCGGGTACGGCGTACTTCCGTTCTGACTGGCGGGCTCGGCGTAGAAGGCCTTGGCGGCCGTTTCGGCAGCCGTGGCTGCCAAGCTTTGCGTACTCGGAGGTTGTGCTGCCAATTGAAAGGGGGATGAATCTGCTGGGTCGGGCTTAATGACCGGAGAATTCGTCGAGTCTTTGTGCTTCGAGTCGTGCTCGATCCAGCTCAATGTCCTCTCGATGATGAGGCTGATCTCGTTGCTGATGCGAGCTCCGGCGCCTACGGCGAGTTAGTTACCTGCGTCATATGGGCGTACGTGTGCGCGCGCGTGTGCATATCGCCCGACTTACCAAGTAGCGATACTGTCGAGTTGATGATTTCAATCCAATCTCTCATGTCTTCTCGTAGAGTAGCAACCTGGTTCGGTGTCGCCTCGAACCTTCGTTCCCAATGCGCTACCAGCGTAGTGAAGATGGCACACCCATACACGGCTATCTGATACCATGTGGTGTCTAGCGACTTTAGTCTCCAGAGACTCTTGACAGCCTTGAGCATGTGGGCGGCCGTCTCTTCACAAATGCGAGCGTTTTCGAGGAGCATCTTGCGATCAATGGTCATTGCTACGGACGGATGCCGCAAGCAGAGGCGAAATTCGAGAGCAAACATCTGGACGTACAGCGCATACATCTGTCCTTCGGGTTCGGTCTGTCCGGTAACATTGATCTGCAGATTCTCTGGCAAGCTATCCTTCCACAGCTGGAGCTGCTCCTCCAAGGCGTTGACGACGTCGGCGTAGTTCTTGGGATCGCGCTTCACGCTGTAGATATTCGAGTACATCTCCATGAAGAGAGGCACGATCTTGAAGGCAGCCAGGCCGACGTGATACGTGCACGGAGTCGTCACGGAAGTGTCGACACCATCCGGGGTCAGGGCTTCGTCGGCAATGGGCTCGGGGAAGTCGACATCGTACTCCTCAACGCTGATGGGCATCGGACGGCCTAGCCGGCCACTCAAAGTCACATAGACGGTAAGGATGGTCCACCAGGTCCGCTTGCGAATCTCGTTCTCGAGGTTGGTGGACTCGCCCGGGGCCTTGGAGGCGCGATGCATGTTCAGGTCGATGGCGCAGTGGAAAGCGAAGTTGGTGATCATGGAGCCGCAGCCGGGCTTTGGGAAGGCGCGGCTATGGGCAGCAATCATGGCCATGGCCTGGACAGCGGCGACAGACTGGGCAGAAGCCAGGTCATACATCTTGCTCAGGGCGAAGTGGTAGTGCTTGTTGGACAGCTCGTTGAGCTGGGAACGGGTTTCGGACTGCTCTCCGTTGCGCACACCATACTGGAAGTAGATTGTGGCAAAAACCATATGAACCATGACGAGCTCGGGGACCGGCGGCTCAAAATGGGGTTCGTCGTACATCCTGGTCAGCTAGTTGCGGAAGTCAGCATACGAGGCGCCTCCAGCATGGGTGGCCGACCTACGATATTCATGAAAGTCGGTTTATGAAGTACAGGGAGAAAGGGCCAGATCATAAGGAAATACCATTCCGAGTAGGTAAAGGCGTCGCTCCGCGAAGGGAGCTCGATTGAGACCGGGGGGTTAATGTTCATGCAAGATTGCAGAAAAGACTGGAGAGACTTGTTGTAGAGAGGCTGCGAGACTTTGGCATCGGCCACCGACTCGTCCATGTCTGGAGCGTCGAACGAAGTGATGTCGATGGTGGTGCCGAGAATTGACAGTTGGGTTCCCTTGATGGAGCTCAGCCGCGCACTGTCGGAGCTGACGCCGAGATGGTTATGAGCAGGACGCGACTCCAAGGCGGTGCGAGGAAACGAGCGAGTGGCGGCGGGCTTGAAGTTGTAGTTCTTTACCCATACAGAGCCAACTTTGGTCCAGGCGTCTTTGTCAGTCGGTTCCTCCACAGCGTTGCCCAAGTGGTCGTACGTGACGTTGGGTGGCGGGTAAGGCAGGGTTGAGGTGGCCCAGTGCCATGGCTTCACTTCGATGCCGTTGTTCTCGAGGAGCTTCTCCAGGTCGCGCACGTGGTTCAGCATGTCCGTCTTTTCCCTCTCGACATCCTGTAAGTAGCCTCTCCGCGACGTTCGGCCGGTGACGCGATCGGTGACCAAACAGTCGAGGTTCTGGTTGGCGCAGTGAGAGCACCCGTCGGGGGAGGCGTCGCATCGGATCTTTCTGACCTTTGTTGCCCAACGGGTTAGCATCGCCAGTTACGAAGGGGGGCATGGCAGGGGAGGTAACGCACTTTGCACCTGTCGCAAGCTTGGCCTGTTCGTGTGTAGGATGACAAGCGGTTCTTGACGACGGAAGAAAAGTCTTCCTGGGCTCCCTTCTCGAGTCGTGGCAGCTTCAGTTTGCCCGAGGCAGGAGAGACGTCGGCATCTGTTGTGGCTGGATCACCAGCTTCCGCCGGTCGCTTGGGCGGGCGACCGGGCATGGTCATGAAGACGTCGCGGGGAGAGATCGAGGGTCGGGAGAAAGAAGAATCCGCCGGATGTCTTGCTCAGCGCGAAACGGCGTCGGAAGACCAAGGAGGGTTGATGGCGCGACGGGTGGTTCCCGTGAGGCAGGATGATTCCAACGAGTTTTCGAGGGAGCTGCACGGTGTCGTCTTTGACCCTTTCTCTCTGCGTCTGCACAGGGGTCAGGCCCAAGGTAGGCGCGGTGCGGTCGCACTTGCAATAGCAACAGTTGCAGTGGCAGTGGCAGTTGCAGTTGCGGTTGCCGTTGGCCGCCAGGGGTTTCCAGTCAGAATTGAACAACAGTAGGTCGTCAAGTGGGCTGAAGAGAACAAAACCAGGGACGCGGACTGTGACCGATGACAGGGGACTCCAGCCTGTAAATCGTCGGGGAGGTCAGCCCACTTAGAGGTAGACCAGGATCTGATGTCTCTCAGCGGACTTGGCTTTCTCCCAGTGCGTCGGGAACCGTGAGCTTGCAGCGTAATCGTGGAATGTAAATTGACTTTGAAGGAGGGTCTAGAAGAAGCTTTGGGGCCGCCAAACTCTGGTGTGCCGTTTGGAGTATTCAATGCCCGAGTGACGGAGAGGCAATGGAAGTGAAAGCAGGAGTGGGAGTGGGAGTGGAGAGATGAAAGAATGATGTTGGTGTGTAGTAGTCTTGTCGTCGACAGATATGTGTATCCGTAGACATGAAGGTGAATGAGGCGTAGACGGTACGCAGACGAATGAACGCAAGAACTCAGGAGCTGCGTAGGCTTCCATTGTCGCAGGGAACAAATTATCTACTAACTAATCTGCTCCATGCGAGTTGCCTCCGCCATCCATCATCCATTGACCGGGACCGAAGGCTAGACCAGCGAAGCCGAGCCCTCACGTCGAAGCCGGTCACCTAAGCGAATGTGTTTGTCCCCGAGTACAACGCTTACTGCCTCAAGCCTCAACGCACGAAGTACAAGACAGCCCTACCGTGTGCCATGGGTTCGAAATGATGGTGGCCCTGGGCCTCTGGGCCATCGGGCCTGGTTTGGTGTGGAGGATCTAACCACCACTTGCTAGCGAACCTTCACCTCTTCATCCTTCACCGGCTTGGTCATGTCTGCTATTGGCTACTTGGAGCGGCAGTGACTGAGCCTGGCGGCGATCTCTGCTGCGCCGTCTGTGTCTCCACCCGAGACAAGATGCCTCTGTCGACTCGATATGATTCGGACACGAAGCCGTCAGTAACTGAGGCGTTGAGGGCGTCGCCTCAAAGGCCATGGTCAACAATGAGAGAAACGCGGCCCACGAGTTCCATGCTTCTAGCTCAAGGTTCGGACAAGGTGCGATGCCTGCCATCGCACCCAACTTAGAACGACGTGATTGCTCCCTCCATGCCCTAACCGGTTCGTGTCGTGCCAATCCCATCCCAAACTACCTACCCAAAATGAGTTACCTTGTTTCTGCGGAGGTGTTCGAGCCCTTCTTGGTCTTTGTTAGCGGCTGATGGACCAAGCCGCGAGCATCCCGGCAACTCAAATGTCTTGAGTTGGTAGACAAGCAAACAAGGTATGCATACGCTGCCGAAGCCCACGGCAATCCCATTTGGTTAGCCGACTCGTCTCGTGGGCACGCTGGTGTCGGTGCCCTTCTTTCAAAACGTTGCCGGATACAGCATGATGTCTCGTCAGAACTGACGGTTTGCATCCGTCAAGACGTCGTGATAAGATTGTCTCGCCCGGCAACTCCATTCGCCTAAAACTACGGCTTACAGGTAGGTAATATCGTCAACGATTTGACGCCGTCCATCCCCAACGACAGGCCGGGCCGGTTGCTTCGTTGCCTACAGAGCATTTGGCTACCCTAGCCATCGCGGATCACGAATACAGTATTCGCTCCAGCAGAGATCAAGGCTACATACCTGCACCACTGATATCTGTACCTATTCCCACTACCAACAGGTCGAGACCGGACGGGTCTGTGGGTAACGTTCGTTCCCCGGAGTTGAGGTGTCAGCTGTTGCCAAGAAAAGGCACATGAAAAGACTTGGGTGGTCATCATTGGAGGAATAAGTTGTGGGGAGGAACAGTTTATTCCAGTATTAGAAACGCGGCTCCTGCTAATCCACGATTGCCGCGTCATTGCGAGGCTGTCGAATCGTGCCCAAGGTTTTCCGCAGGCTGAATCGTCTGATGGTGACGCGCGCCGTTGCGCCGTTGCTGATGCTTACATTTAGACGTTGGTCAAGGTGCGCATGGAGTCTGACGGGTGCCATGACTGGTTTCCTGGACCAGCCACCGCTGCGACTCAACATCCTTGGAGATGTGGGGTTCATTCTCGATGTTTTATTTCTCGACACGCTTGTCGAGCAGAATGCTTTCCTCTGCAAGCATATCGTGAGGGGAGAGACTTGGTAGAAGACGATCATGCATACTCAACACCGTATATCAAAGACAAATCTATTCGGATGACAGCAATAACTCTCATTGTCGAGTATAGAGTGTGTTTCCGTTCGTGAAGAGCGAAGGGCCCGGTGCGGAGCATCCACAGCTTCGAACATCTTGGGATAGAGCCGCCAAAGGACGATTATAAGTACGGATGGGTAATTAAGAATTAGATGGCTCAACTCGTGACAGAATGTTAACCCCCTACCTTACCGTTCTTGACGCCGCGTTCAAAACAAAGTGGCTCGCCTCACTTAGGTAAGCTGGTGGTGGTTGGCTACGTAGGACGTAGGGAGGTACTTGGGTTGACAGGCTTGAGGCACCCGGCAGTGGGGTAATGACAGCGGGTATACACACATCACGCCTCAATTGGCGTATACCTGCGTAGGGATTAAATATGTTAGTTTCTTGGCTTGACCCACGACAGCATGATTGGCTGGAACATCTGGAGGATGTATTGCTCATAGTAAAATAGGTGAGGTAGACATGAAGTTGATGAAAAGATCAACCTACCCGTCTCCAGTAGGTAGTGTAGTTACCTCTGAATAGAGGCTGTTCGACGGCCCTGGTGGTACCTCTGTAAATCCTACTCAAGGCGGTTAATTTGGCGAAGCGCTAACATATTTAATCCCTACGCAGGTATACTTCGACAGCCCCGCCATTCAATGGAACACCCCTCCATGATTTACCTACCTGCCTACCTACACAGATACCTTACCTTAGGTAGGTACAGTACCTTAGGTATTTGGTATCCGTAAGGAGGTATAGTTCGGTAGTTTTTCCCCTGTCATCGCACCTAGGGGCACTTACCTCATTGACGACCCCACGATGATCCAAAACCATTCTCTTCACGACTAAGCATAATTTCGCTCACGATACACCTTTACTCGCTACGTTGCCCCCAATCTACGCCTTGCCGTCTTTTCCACTCTTCGCCTTCCATCCTCATTTCCAACTGCCATCATGTCCATCATTGAGACGATTACCATCGACCACGTGCCCGCCGACCACGCCGTCCACGTCGCCTTCTTCAAAGACGTCCAGAATGCCGCATTCCTCCACTCTCAGTTGCTGGCACGCAATTCAGACTTCGAGTATTCCCTCATAGACGCCTCTGTGGTATGAAACCTCAAATCTGACCCATTTGGCGCCACGTCGATCGCCGCTCGCCGTACGCTGCTGACCTGACATTGTCAGGCTGTCTCCCGGACCCATATCCTCGCGGCTGCCTTCAAAGCTGTGACCGCAAAGGTTGATGGCAGTCTGAAGACACCCAACGTCCACTCTGAACTTGTTGCTTCTCTCAGTTCTGCCAACAACGTATGGTATCGTCTTTACGCTTTCACCTTTGCGAGTCTGACCACTCTGCAGATCGCCGAAGCCTACCGCCGTTATGGCATCAGTCCTTCTAGCAAGGACGTCATAGCAGTCAAGGTGGTTGGTCCTTCTCCCAGCAACTCCCATTCTGTCGAGGACGTCGAAAATCACCTGAAGGAACATTTCCAGGGGAACCCAGTCCCTTTCACCGACGAGTCCATCGCTACCTCGACCGACTGGGCCAAGGTCCGCAAATACTACAAGTTGAATGGTCTTGCCTGGTTGGACGCCATCAAGGACGAGGCGGAAAAACGTGAACAGCTTGAAACTCTCGTCCTCGGAGCTATGGCTTTGCGAACTGCCTAATCTCCAGTCACCTGAATTGTGTACTGTCACGAGGCCCCACGCAGCTACAATTAAGGACAAGCATCGCAGTAAGTCATATCCAGGGCTGGCGGCTGCAAGATATGCTAATATTGAACTTGTTTGAGATCTCCACCGCAAGGGACTTTACCACTTAGCGGCGCCCTCCAGTCTCCTCACGACCTACCCCGGCTCGCATCTCTTCCGCTTCGCATCCTCTTGAAGGCATCATGGTTCTCATGCGCCCTGCGCAGCAGATACTACATACACTCCCCCGTCGACCCCCAGACGAAATACTCATACACCCCTGCAGCCCGCCCCTGGGCTTGCCCCGATCTCTCTGTCGATACGAGCTCGCAGCTCACTTCGTCCGCCATACCTTGCAGCTGCGCAAAGGCGGCTTGTATTCTGGCTTCCCCCGTGGCATATGCCTCTGGCCTTTCGGAGAGATACTGCGTTGTGAGACGCTAGGGTTAAGCTCACAATCGGCATCTCGGAATCGTCCCACCGACCACCTGCCTGGCATCGCCTCCGAAGTAACATTTCTGTCGTACGTGGCGGCTGCGTTGGCCTTAGTGTCGTGAATCAGATGCCTAGGTTCGGTGCCAATATGTGAACCACGCACCAACGTGGTACCGAGTACGAAACCCTCAGTCCTCGCCAGCTCTAGGTGGCTCCGAAAAGTCGCTGCGGCGGGCCTGAGGTACGCCTGGTGCGTGCCGTAGATGACGGCCTCGCTGGAAGTGGTCTTGTACTTCCGTACGCACTCGACTGTCCATTCATCGATAACCGGTTGGAGAGCTGCTCGATCTGCGTCGACAAGGATGCGCACGCCCTGTTCGGCGGCAAGGTCGCAAATGGGAAGGATTGCGGCAAAGAGGGCTGGCGGGGGAGAATGGCGTTTGGATGGCGAGTACAAAGCTTGTCGTCCCGCACCCGTGAACCTTGGGTCAAGTCAGTGGCGACGTCGTGGATGATGATGTTTATGAAGACACCACTTACTTGAGAGCTACAAAACCACCTGGCTCCGCTAGTCTTGCCGTTTTGAAGGCCCCCTAGGTCCAAGGTTTGATCTCGTTCTGCATACACTCGTAGGCCGATTTGCCTTTCTCGCACGAGGCAAGCTCTCGCTTCTGCTCGCCGCTGAGAACAGCCCCCTTAGCCTACCCCAGGATCACGCCGGTCAAGCCCATGCGCTTGAGATCTTTAATGGTTATCCTGACTTCGAAGGAAGTCTCTCCGGCGCAGAACTGCGCGTAGGATGTGTATTTTAGTGGTATGCAGAAAAGCGAATTCCTATCCGGTTTGAGCAGAGCATTCTTTGTGCTGGCCAATATCGATATGATTCATAGTGACAGCGGTCGCAGTATCATGGACGAAGTTATCGTAGTCGTGGGCAAGGAACAAAGAACCATGTACAGACGAATTACCGACAGAGGTGGTGACGGCAATGCTGGAGACAACGATAAGAGCACTGTTGGTTTATCCGGTGATCCTCGGAGGTCGATCTGTTCGTCGATGAACAATAATGTACAGATATGCTGCGTCTTGTTGCCGTTGCGAACAGTTTAAATTCGTTACGTCGTCCTGTATCGCCCGGGCGGTAAGGTATGTGTGTGATGCAAGGTACTTGAATTTGTGCGCTCTGCAACCACCAAGCCCTCGACGGGAAAACGCCACCGACAAAGGACTGGAATAACAATGCATCCTCATTGGTTAACTGTCTTCGCGACAGACTTGCAAAGATGGTAATACTACACAACCACTCATACGTTGGGGGCGAATACGAACGTCAATTGATAGGCACGCCACTCTGAAGTATGATACTGGCCGCTGCCCTCCCACCAAAGGAATGAGTGGGTGAAGTTTATATTCTACAGCCCATTCCATGTCTCTGCCTATCTGTGCTGCTAAAGGCCATCGAGCGAGCCATTGTCTTTCCTGGCGTCGTTATCTTTGCTTTGAACGAAGGATGATGTAGGTAGTCCCGTGTTGCGCGGCGGCGGTTGCTGCAGCGCTTTCTGTGAGAGGCTCGTCGCTGCGAAATGACAATCGCGTGTGGTCTCTGGGTGTCATTGGGAGTCTGCGACGCAAAAGTAAACGGTGGCGTACGATCTGATCTGACGTATATCTGGCGGACGATATGCATTGACGAGTGAAGTCCGGGGACACGGAGGATGCGGACAAAGATGCTTTTGTTCAGGCGGCTTCATGGTCACATGAACAGGAAAACACAAGTGGGTAACCTCGGAGTCCTACGATCGAGTGCGACTGAGAACCTGGTGATTAAAAGGCCACACTCACACGAGGAAACAAAAACAGCTGGAACTGTGTAAAACAAGCAAGGCCGCGAGCTGAGGCGCCTGCAGTGGAAACGTCGGTAACCTGCCTTCGAGCTACCAACGCTGCCACATGACGCTCTGCAGTTTGTCCTTACATGACGTCGGAGAGACTTATCGTCATGTGCTGCGGTTTTCGCTCCAGTCAGGAGCGCCGATAAGGAGAGCTCAGCCGAATTGGCTCTTCTCTTCTCGTCCATCTCGGGAGAACATGGCCTTTTCGAACCATGGTCTGCACAGCTGATCTCAACCGTCCATTGAAGCGATAAAGTGGCTCCGCACGATGTATGTTGCTAAGGACCTACGATGAATGACGTGTCTGTGTGATGAAGTGTGGCAATAAGCTGGAAGCTTGAGGCTTACCTGCGTTTGCTGTTTGCTCCCCATGGAGTTGGGTTTCTGGAAAGCAAGAAAGACGCCAGTATCAACTACAGAGTCTCAATGGCGACTTAATTCTCGTCGGCATTCGCGAAGCTGCGTCCGATGAAGCTTGTCCAAATTGTCGCTAGGAAATACAGGCGATCTGAAGCATTCGTGTCACGAACAATACTGGCCGTTTGGGAGGTTCATGCTGTGCTTTTATTTAGAATGCTATGTACGTGGAAGGATTCATTACATGGCCTCACCCTAGCCAAAAATCCCCTTAAAGAGCTTTGCCTATGCGACGCTTGGCCTGGAAGTGGCCAAGTTTGCCAACCACAAGCAAAGAAGTTGCTAGCAGGTCTGTTGTGCATACGTCTGCTTCAGGATGTGCGCTCTAGCAGACGGCCACTTTGAAGAAAACGAGACTTGTCTGTCCTCTGCAGAAGACCATGTCAGACTGTAGTCTCGAGCTCATCATAATTATGGCGCTAGTATAGAGACGAAAGAGGCAATAGGTCCAAGACTTCATTCTAGTTGGGCTATCGTCATTCGGCGCCTCTACAATACCGCACCAAGTCGTCAGATTACCCTGCAGGCTCACTTTTCGCTCTGTAGGTAGTTGAGCGTTGCCCCTCGTGAGGAGTTGACACCGACTTCACTCAATCCATTGCCGCGGAAGCCCTGCCGTCGTAGGCTAGCTTAGGACGTCTTGAGGACAATAGCAGCCGCACATCCGGTTATCATCCCCCCCCCCCCCCCCTCTCAATTCGTGCTCATTGACACATCCACACCCAAGGACCGTCTTGGTGTCANCCCCCCCCCCCCGTTCTGGTCTCTGATGTTGGGTTCAGGCGAGGATCAGGATTCTTGGTTATCGTTGAGACGTGTGACCTTTTATTTGCCATCCTCTTCTTTGACCTTTTTTCGGCTTGCAATCTCGGCAGCAAGAGTATCAGCTGATGCTGGCTGATGCTGACCTGGTCTCCAGCAGTGGTAAGTCGGAGGAAGATCCGGCCAGGTCAGATGGAGCGGCTCCGGGGCGCGCTAATAATACCGGGCGTTTAGGAACCGACAAGCAAACTCTCTGATACTGTGAGACTGTTAAATCCTCACCGAGAATGTGTGGTCAGTATTGCCGTCGGAATGGGCACCTGATAACGTTTTGCTACGAGAGCTGTCATCGGAATAACGGTCGTCGTGGTCAGACGTCGAGGCTGCGCGAGATCAAAAATGGACTGCCAATCGAACGTTATGCTTTCCGGCGAGAAGGCCTACCGGCGAGAAGGCCTAACCGAAGACGAAGCCGCATCCAAGGAGATTTACCCGGGTCCCAGTGTAAAATTGGGACTCACCACCCAGAGAGAACATCATGGATATGACGGTCCCCTTTAAGTTCTCTCCATGGTGGTGAATGATACATCCTGGGTATGTTCGGGTCGTTCGATCATGCCCGCGAGAGAAGCAGTCGAAGCTGCTTGGCTAGAGGCTTTGGGATTTCAGATGACTATCGACTTTCCCAGAGCCGAAACGGCGGCGGACAAACTCGACATAACCAACTGGACGGCCTCGCGCAAGGCCAACGGCATCTTGCATACCGCCATAGACTAAGCCAAATAACAGCCCATATCTGGCAGTTCGGGCAGCAGTGGGAATCGAGAAGCGATCTAGAAGTAGTGCAAAGTCAACAACAGTTCCTGAGATATCCGATTGTTGCAACAGCACTTACTCCACAGACTGAAGCCGCCAGCAACTGTCAGACTAGCCAAAACAGTGCTGAGGAGATCAGTGCTGCCGCGGTAGCGGTCGACGGTGCTTTCCAGACCAAATGCCATGAGAGTCCAGAAGCTAAGTCGTACACCCATGCGCAGACCTTCGCGAAGACCGCCGTACATGGCGTGATAGTTCTTGCTCTTGTGGTAGAGATACCAGCCTGTAGTCGTCGTAGGCATCTTGTGTGCGTGCTCGGCGCGAAAGCGTAACTGTGCTGTTCGTCCACCGTGGGCAAGACCCAGCGTCGTGCCAATGCCGAAACCAACCAGTCCAGCAAGGGGAACTCGTGCGGGCGTCGGTATGGAGAGACGCGACTCCGAGGCTTTCTGGCCAAAGTTGAGCGTCTCGGCCAGAGTCAGCTGTCGTGGGTCGGCCATGGTGAAAAATGGTAGTTTTCTGGTCTTGAATCACGCCTTCGCCGAAGCGAGTGATTGAGACCAACGAGGAAAGCACGCCAGTCTGGTACCGGATGCTACCTGCCTTTGCTAAGATTGGTAGTCGCACCTGCGCGAGGCGGTGATGCGCAATAGAAATCGGGGCACCGAGGAGCTTGGACCAGCAGCTCGTCAACACGCGGCCACGTGATTTCGCATCTCGCCGATGCCCCGCGGCAAGTCAACCAAGCTTCCATCACGCTTCTTTCGGTCGCGCCAGCTCAAGTTGTCTGTGTGACGTGACGGTCTCGTTTCCTGCCCTTCTATCTTTTGCAGACTCTGAAGACCGAAACAAATAATCATCACACAATCACAACACAACCTACACGACGTAATCGCATAGCTGAACTCGCTCCTCTGGTCTTTCTTCCATTTCTTGCCCTTGAAACTGGCCAACATGGTACTTTTCACCCCACTCGACCACAGCCTACGCATACCCTCAGATAGCTGCTAATGACCGCCTAGCAAATCGACGAGACCTTCTACTCAGTGCGCTTCAAGCACGGCTCTCACACCGTCCTGATGTTTGTTCAAAGTCAGCAGTCATTCTCTGACATCACCACTGCCCTGCTCGAAGTCCTACGAGACCGATTCCCCGACGGCCTCATCGTTAATCACGCATCTCCCGACGAGACGACAGAGCTGCCCAAGGGCGATGCGGAGCTAGCATACGCGCTGCCAATCAACGCCAATGACCTGACACAAGGGTGGAAGAACATCAAGGTCAAGGCAACCGATACCCCAGTCGGAAAGGGTCTGCGGGATGGGTGCGCCGTCGCTTTCTCATTCGACCTCGACGAGCCCGAGTTCGTGGTGGATGTGCCCAGTCTGGATGACGATATCGAAGAGGAGGAGGAGGAGGAAGGCATGGGGTCAGATGAGTAGTTGGTTTTCCTTGGCATTTTGCATTTTGCATGGCGTTAGGTCGTGGAGGAACTCTATGGAACTACAAGTCATCGACGACGGGGCGTTGGGGAAATTTTGAAAGATCGCATGTCAACTACGATACTGGCACGAAAGAGCATGTCAATGCCCATCACATGACATCGTACAAGTTTGCTCGTCGCATACATATCCATTTTCAGAAGATACATACCAACATAAACAAGGACGTTGAGTAATGCCTAGAAAGACGCAGACTTAAAAATGCAAAATGAGAGGGACGAGACTCGAACTCGCGCGGGTTGCCCCACCAGGAAACAGATGTTAAGCTGACCTTAACCTGGCGCCATACCCAACTCGGCCACCCTCCCGATGAATGCTGCCGTGTCCTGCACAACAGGTTCTGTAGCGCCAGGGCCTGGCCCGTATTTTGCGGTGCGCCAGGTATGCCCCGGACGACCAGTATATGTCTATGCCTTCTGCGGCAGGACTGCCTAAAGATGAAGACGAAAGGGAATAGTGAAATCCGTGGGACAAAACTCAAACTCCTGGCAAGAAAGAGACCTCCGTCCTTTGCCAGAGACGGAATGGGACGATCAACTCCACAGCAGTGTTTGTCTTTGAATCAGCATGATTTGGACTGGCATCTTGACAGATTCCCTTATCTAGGTCACAGCATGAAATGCTGTTGCCACTATTGGCCGTGTGCTATCGCCCCTCCAGTAGGTGCAAGTTCAGCTTCAACAAAATTGTCATCGGTGTAGGGCGTGTTTGACGTGCATGTCATGCACAAGACTGATGGGTAACAAAGTTGCATCGGACATGCCATCGGCTGATACTTCCAGTAGTCTATAAGACCGGCAGGATCGGAGTGCGGATGTGACGATCAGATAAAGGCATACCTTCGTCGCAGCTCATTCTCCTCATCCATCTTCAATCTCTGTTGTTACATGAGTGGGTTTCATCAATAGTATCTGCGCCAATCTGCCAGGCACATTCCATCGATATGAGTCGCTACATGAGTACTGAGCTGGTTTTGAGCGTCGCTGACATTCAGATTGCGGCTTCCAAGAGTTTGTCGTCCAGTGCAAGAGGCTAGCCTATTCACACTTCACGACAGGCCTGTATTGAGCCAAAGGACAGAATTCTACGATGCTGGCTCTACTACTCAGGTCACGGTCAAGGACAACTCGGCGGCTTATTCCAAGTATTGGCTTCTTCCTCGAGTCCTCGTCGATGTTTCCACGAGAGACACCCGCATCTCTCTCTTCGGTCAAAAGATTGGCTTCCCACTTTGTGTCTCGCCTGCAGGAACCCAAGCCATGGCTCACCTTGACGGCGAACTTGCAACCAGCAGAGCATGTGTCACGCGAAATATGCACATAGGCGTATCTTCGTCCTCAAATCAATCTATCGAGGAAGGGCGGGCTGCTGGGATGGCGGCAGGATCAACGCAGCATATCGTGCAACTTTACACGATGAAAGACCGCGATGCACAACTTCACATTGCAAGACGCGCGGAGGAGGCCGGATGTGCGGCTGTTTCCCTCACAGCAGATAGCCCGGTCCTTGGTGCTCGCTACAACGAGCCTCGAAACCAGTTCCGCATCCCTGAGGGTTTATCCCTTCCCAGTCTTGAGAGAACGTCGGAGGCCATACAAGCTCAGACGCATGAAGACGGGTTTGCCACGATCAATTCCAAGTCGCACTCATGGGCAGAGGAAATACCCTGGCTCAGGAGTGTCACGAAGATGCAGGTATGGATCAAAGGGGTCTTGACACCAGAAGATGTCGAGCTCGCCATTCAATATAAATGCGACGGCGTCATCATCAGCAACCACGGAGGGCGGCAGCTTGACGAGACCCCAGCCACGATCGATGTGCTGCAAGACTGCGCAAAGGCTGCCGAAGGGCGAATCCGCGTCCATATTGATGGTGGCATTCGCACTGGGACGGATATATCAAAGCACTGCCTCTTGGGGCGGAGTGCGTCTGGATGGGAAGGTCTGGTATCTGGGGACTTGCTGTAAGTGACTTCCACCTTCATAGCTTTCCCCCTATCTTACAGTCCGTAGCATAATGAAGAGGCGGGAGTATCGAAGGTGCTAGATATCCTGTATGCCGAGTTTAAGAGGTGCATGCAGCTGTGTGGTTGCACGTCGATTTCGGACATCACGACCTCGTATGTGTGTACTGTTCAGCCATATGGTCCACTGGCGATGTTATAAATGCTGGCAAAGGTCGTATCAAAGGAACAGCGAGCTGTTGCAGCCGATATATGTTTTCTTTAGTATCGACCCTCGAGTACCGAGGTCGACATGAAATCGAAGCGCTGCTTCTCATCGACGCCCAAAAGACAACATCGTCAGCTGCTGCGTGTACCTGGTACATCTAACCGAGTAATACCACTCGAACCACAACGCAGTCACCAAGCGATTGCGACACAAATACCGAAGTGGAGCGTTCAAGTGCAAAATGGTCGAGCAACGCAAAAGTGAGTATTGCGAAACTACCGATTCTCATGGCACTAGAAGCCCCTTCTGGAAGCCTACGACAAGACCCCCTGCCTGACAGCCGAAGAGCTGCAAGCGACTTTCACGGATGAACGCAGCAGCATGCCTAAAGATATAGAAATGACGTCGGTGGCCTGGACCTCTATCGCTAGGTTCTAAAACATGTACCTACGGAAAGCAACCTACCTAGGTACCTAAGGTAGGTAAGCTCTCAGCATGCGTTACAGGGGACCCCATGCTCGCTCTAGGCACATAAAACCCCAGACACAGTGAGATTGACTCTACAGAACTCACTGTACCCATCTGGACCCCTTTTCCACTGCAGCAATGTCAGATGTCTCGCGCCGTCTCCCTACAGGAGGTGTTTAGGAGCTTCTTCTTTTCTCCTGTCATCACCAAATTTTCTTTCTCTAACCCAACCTTGGGCATCTCCTACCTACTTCTGAAAAGGGGGACCCTCATCACCACAGCTGCAGAGTCGTTCGTTCTCTGCTCATGCTGCTAGCCACATGTCCCTCGTGGCCCTCCTCCGCCATGGCCTCCGCCTGCTGCTCCCGCTCGCGGTAGCTTCGACATTTTACCTCTATCTTTACCCCGTCTTCCTGGGATGCGCCTTTCCTGCAGCTCCGAGCAGCAGCAAGGCCGATTCTACCCAAGGCCTCGCCACCAATGCTGCTTTTATCGAGGCTGCGCGACAGCATTTGCCTTTGCCCATACCTCTCCAGACCACCGATGCGCGTCCGGCCCCCTTCCGCCTGCTCGCGCTCGGCGACCCTCAGCTCGAGGGCGACACCTCCATCCGGAAGCATGGCGGTCTCATCTTCCCGCATGCGAGGAGTCTTTGGTCGCAAATCACATTCAAGACGAAAAAGGCGCTGCGACAGCGTCTTCGCCAGTCGCTGCACGACCTCGTTGACATTTTCCTCGAGGACGTCTTCAATGAGCTGGAGTCCATTCGCAAGCGCATCGACATCTTTGGCAACGACTTCTACCTCGCCCACATATACAGAACAGTGAATTGGTGGACACGCCCAACTCATGTTACGGTACTGGGAGACTTGTTGGGTAGCCAATGGATTGGCACCGAAGAGTTCCGTCGTCGCGGCCGCCGTTACTGGGACCGCGTGATGCGAGGCACCGAACGGATGCCCGATGACAAGGCTGTTTATCCAGCAATGGAGTACGAGATTTCCGATTACCTCTCCGAACAGGGCCACCTTCCCTCTGACTGGACCCGCCGGGTCATTAATGTGGCTGGAAACCACGATATTGGATATGCGGGCGATATCAATCAGGACCGCTTCGGACGCTTCGAGCGACTGTTCGGCAAGGCAAACTACGAGCTACGCTTCGAGCTTCCTATCAAAGACCCGGCCGTAAATGCAACCATTGTGGACGAGGAAACGAACCCAGAGTCCGACCGTCTTCCTCCCGAAATCCGCATCATCGTTCTGAACGACATGAACCTCGATACCCCCGCGAAGGACACCTCGCTACAAGATGCTACTTACAATTTTATCAACGCTGTCATTGACACGTCCTCGGCCGTTGAGTACAAGGGCCACTTCACCGTCGTCCTAACGCACATCCCCCTATATAAGCCTGAAGGCGTCTGTGTCGACTCGCCCTTCTTCGATTTCCATGGAGACGCTGATGGAGGTGGAGTCAAGGAACAGAACCTCCTGTCCTATGACGCCAGCAAGGGCTTCTTGGAGGGCATCTTTGGGATGAGCGGCAACACAAAGGCGCCTGGCAACGGCGGAGGTCGTCCTGGCGTGATTCTGAACGGTCATGATCACGAGGGCTGTGACACGTTCCACTACATTAATCAGACCGAGGGCGAGACGGCGGGCGACCGGAGATGGCAAGTCGAGCGATGGCCGAAGGCCAAGGGCCGGGGTGCTGTCGGCGCTCCCGGTGTTCCTGGCCTGCGCGAGATCACGGTGAGGAGTATGATGGGCGACTTTGGCGGCAACGCTGGCCTGCTCAGCGCCTGGTTCGACGAGACCACCTGGAGTTGGAAATTTGAATACGCCACCTGTGCTTTGGGCACTCAGCACTTTTGGTGGCTTGTCCACATCCTGGATCTTGCGGCCATTGTCGGTGTTGTAGCCTACGGCGTTCTAGTTGCGTGGGAAGCGAACAAGATGCCAGTGGCGAACAGACCGAATGGGTCAGTACCAGCGAACGGCGCATTGAAGAAGCCGTTAGAAAATGGAGAGGTCAACAAATCATTGTAGTCATTTGTGTTGCTCAAATACCCGGCAGAGCAACGCCTGTCTCACTTTATAATATATACATTTATCTTGTTACACCGTTCAAGAGTCTCGGTGCCATGTCTCTCTGGCATGCTCTCTCCACAAACAGCATTGCTCGTTTGCCCAGCTTGACAGACGCATGCCATCACATGTAACCCCCTGCTCCTCTACAAGTGTGAGGCTGCCTGCTTTCGGCCCTGCAGAACTTCTTGTGTGCCCTGACTTGTTCCCTGATATCACGCCGCGCTAGGTAGCCAAACTGCCCCTCGCCTCGTGTCCCGGCGGATCCTTTCTTTTTCCGGCGACATTGTGGCCAGCGGTAACATCGTTCAGCTTCGTGGCAGACGAAGAGAAGCAGAGAACAGCTCATCTCCCCGAAGACGGGAAAAAAGACCGAACCGCGTTGAGCCATCGCTAACAAGGTCGCAAGGGGGTTTACTTATGCGCCGTGACTCTATGCTCTTCAATGGCTCCATACGGCTCCGTCATGTTTCCAGATTACCCTGCGTGCCTGGCCAACCGCGACAAGGTCTCACCGTACTCTGTCCTGCGCAGAACGTGTGCTCCGCGTGCAACGGCTTGTGGGAGAGCCCGTGGCTTATCAAGCCACACCCAAGAGGCAAGAGTCGCGATGCGATAATGACAACCCCATGCCAGTCGGATATTTGCTTTCGAGACTTGCGGTGCTTTCCCATCGATTTGGTCTAACGTGACGGCTGGGTACATCATCTCGGCGTCACACAGGGTGGTTTTACGGAACGAGGCGCAGAAGGGAAAAAGAGGAAAGCTAGAGCCGAGCCGCTCCGCCGAGAAGTTATCCCTTGACGGTTGTTGCCCTGTATACCGGGAACGGTGTCTGATATCGTGTGAGTTATAAGGACCGCGTTAAGCCATGTGTGTTTGTCGGCCGCTGTGCACCGGTGACACTGCCGCGCGGCCAAAGACAGCACAAGGACGACGTCGCAGTCACGATATATTTCCTTCGGACGAAGGGGGAGACGTCTTTGATACTCATGCCTGACAGACAGCTCCAGGGTGTCGTCAAGTCTTCTGGCCGTCACTTTGTTTCTCCGAGTTCTTTCTGTCACGAGGTTTTGTATCGAAACCTCGCCGCTCGCGGCCGGAGCAAACATTCAACATGTGATCCTTGGTGTAAGCTGAAAAGTTTGAGGCCAGAAGAGGTTGAACTTCAGGAGAGCTTTCCCTCGTCAAGAAAGTATAAGAGGGACACACAGTACTGGGCTCTCTGAAAAGATCCAAGAGACATTCCAGACTACATCTTCGCCTCATCATCAAACTATCAAAATAAGACTCCTTTCTTCAGACAAACCGCACTATATCAGCGAAAATGCATTTCTCCCAAGTCACCCTCTTCACGATTCTCACGGCCTTTGCTGTTGCGGCACCTACGGCTCACCCATCCGGCACCGGACAGCCTGCGGACATCGTCCGCGCCGCAGGCCAAGAACTTCCCTTGAACCTTGACTGGGAGTACTGCCAGAACATGTGCGACTGTTCGAAGATTGACAAGGAGACAGACTACGAAAGGTGTGTATCGTCTGGTGCCACAACCGAACAAATGCTGATGTTGGGCTAGCTTCTTCCAGTGCTTCACCAACCCCATGTGTGAGGCATGTGCCCGTGAGGGCATGAGTCCCCCTAGCCAGTAGCAGGTGTGCCGGGGGTCGTTCATCGGGCAGCAGAAAGATCGGGGCAGAATTGTGGCAGATATCGAGGCTTTGACTGTAGTATCCAATATGTTGCATTTGATGGTGAGGAGGAACACGAGGAGGGCGACCAGCAGAGCGATGTTGACATATAGCTGGAGGCTCATAGAATCCCACACGATACCTCAGTTGCACGTAGACATTGCGCGGTGTCGTCTCATACACGCACAACCCACTACTAGGAGGTCAAGACAAAACGAGGGGGCAATCAAGATATCTAGCTGATCAAGTCATGCTTGTTCATGTTACCAGAGGTAAGGTGATGTAGTATACAGAAGATCGTACATGCGTAGACCTACGCGTCGTCAAGTCTATACGCAAGTCGTGGCGCCTCCTTGCCGCCCAAACCAGCATTAGTGGTACAAGTACAAGTAGGAGGAGAGAATAAAGTCGAAGCACGTTCTGTGCACATTAGTCCGTTCTTAGGTGTGTGGCTTCGCCGAGTCAGGCGTTTACTGTTTCTTGTTGGCATCGTCGCTCTTGACGAACCAACCACCAAATGAGCCCATCATGCTCTGCATTGCCTCTTGTTGCATCTTCTCCTGCATGGCAGCTTCCTCCTTGAGCCACTTCTCTCCGTTCTCACGGATCTCCTTCTCAAGGAGCTCGTAGTTGCGCTGGCCGCGCTCACGGGCAATGTCTTGAAGCATCTTGCCTTGAGCCAGTGCCTCCTGGGGGCTCATCTCGCCATCAGGGGACACCATGAGATTCATGTTGGAAGGTTTGAGACCAAGCATGCCACCCAGAAGACCCATGCCAGAGGGTGCCTTCTTTTTCTTAGCCTCGAGCTCCTTTTGGAACTGAGCACGAGCGATGGCCTCGCGGCGGGCGAATTCGGTGGGAATATGCTTGCCCTCGAAGGACTTGAGGACCTTGCGAACGTCGCCGTATTGCATGGTGTGAACATACTCGAGCAGGGGAATGAGGCTGACGAGCTCCTTGTCCTGCGAGTCACCCGTCCACTTAGGGAGGACGATGGCGTTTTCGGGCTGGTTCTGGACATGCTTTTCATTCGTGTCGATAATGATGACCTTGGACAGGTCACGGTTCAGGTAGGAGAGATCCTAGTGGAGGTTAGACTGATGTCCGTGAGAAGCCGATACACATCACATACCTTGACGAACTCTCCATCCTTATACTTTGTTGCTTCGCGGTACAGGGGCCACATGATGAAGCGATAGGGGTCGAGTTTTCTAACGAGAGGTTCGCCAATGGCGAACGGAACACTGGTGAAGAGTACCAGTTCGTAGTACTGGCTAAGGTAGCGCAAGAAGTAGTCCACGCCAGGACGCTTGGCCACTCTCCATCCATGCTCACGAGACCACTCGCTGTGGACGAGCAGGTCCTCCAAGCTGATGCAAAGAGTATAGGGTCGCTCAAAAGACGGATCGGGATCGGGGAGGAGCTTCTCGAAAGCGGGTTCTTGGTAGTAGTTCAGGAAATCACCTGTGCGCGCCTTCACTCTATCCCACCAAAGACCTAATCCCCAACCATTGGGCGCATCGGAGGCGTGCCTCGCTTCGTCGTCCTTGTCTTCCCAGTTGCGACCAAGGTAAACCAAGCCGGCCGCGGTGAAGCCGAAGAAGGCCAGATACAAACGATTTGCCAGCTGCTGCCTTTTCTTGTCTGTGGAGGAAACGTACGCAGAGTCGGGAAGCTCTCCGCGCCCACGACCACCTCCAGACGCAGCAGCTTCCTCTTCAGCAATGGCAGCCAGGGCAGCCTGGTTGGTCGCGCCCGACATCTCGTATGCTAGGGTGGAGGGAATGCCTTGGGTCAAATCGGGTAGGGGACCCGTCGGGCCGCTCTGCTCTGTTGACTCGGTCGCGTCGACACTGGCTTTGGAAGATTCGGTCGGGGAGGTCTTGGCTGGTGAGGTTTCCGCCGGAGTCTCGCCCGCTGCCGCAGTCGCGGGCCTTTCTGTTTCGGTAGACTTAGAGTCCGAGGACGGCGTCGGTCTCCTTTCCTGTACATAACTTCTTCTCCATGTCGAGGACGCGAACTGGGGTCTCGCAGCTGGTGCGACGAAGCGGTACAGCTGGGCCGCGGTGGGCTGGCGTGCGATGCGTGCTGCTCTCGACAGCATGACTTTTCAGAACAGATGTTACCAAGCCAAATCCTGAGTTGGATTGTTGCCCGAAATCAGCAGAGAGGTTTGATGCGCCGACAAAGGGGCTTGATAAGAATGAAGTGCGGATTGGATGGCTCTGTTCGTGACGAAGGCACTAGAAATTTTTGTGTGAGAGGCAGCACCACCTCACTTGGAGTGAAGTTAGTTAGCTGACAGACCAACTTCTGACAGAGCTCCAGAGAGGTTACGCAGTAGATGGCAGGTACCCCTACCATGACTTTACGCTGCTGCTCAGAGAAAATATACTTGAGGGCCACTTCTAGCAAAGTTTCTCTCGATTCTGGAGCTCTCATTGGATGCATCTTTAACAATTCTCAAGCTTTCATCTCCACCGGGCCTCTGCTTCGCCGAATATCTTCCGGCGACGGAGAATGAGGTCACTAGGTGATCAATAGGTACCTAGGCCCCGCCCTAGGCCAATTATTTGACCTTGGTTTATCCGGATTACCTAAGTCATCAGACCGTCTCACACATCCTGGCATCGGCTCACGTGCGAACTCTACACTATCCGCTCTTCGGCGCACTGCTGTTGTACCCTTGCACAGCGCCTCGTCTCTGGTCTGGCAGTGACCTCCATGTCTAAGGTTCGCTTCGCTTCCCCGTCTGTCGGCTCCCCTCTCTCAAATACCGAATCCTACCCCCGACACCTCCGTTTTCCAGTTCCTTGCCTGCAACCTCCCGCCGACTTTGAGAAGCAGCATCCTTCGACCCGCCCTAGTCACTCGAAACTCGACCTGGTGCATCCATCCATCATCTAATCTACCTAACAGCATCAACTCACCTACAAGACCTTCAGTTACCGTCACAATGGCCGTTGCGCGTGGTGCATTCTAGAGGGTGGTCCCAAGTTCGCTGCAACTATCACGATGGGACCACCCTCTGTGATACTCTGCGTCTTTGAGACTCTCTATCGACCTTCCTCGCTGGAAATACTCACATACCACTTTTGAAATCTCTTCACCTAGCCACCGGATCACCCTTGCGCAACAAAGTACCCCGCCACCTCGCCACCTCGCCACTTCCACCCACCTGTCGACGACTTTCGCTCTAGCTTAGCAACGCTTGGAGTCTCACACCAGAAACATACCAAAGTCGAGGCTGGAGTCACTTCAATATCTTTCACAATGTACCGTCGTGTCAAGGTCTCCAGGGCTGTCGGCAATTTACGGGACCCGACGCCCGTGTCGTCAACCCTCACGACCCCCCTAAGCTCCGCATATCCTTCGACCTATGCTTCCGAAGCCGACTGGGACAGTGAGGCAAACAACCTGCCCATGGGATCACTCACTTTGTCTGAGAAAAGGGCCGCCAAAAGGAAGGCGAAACCTTTTCTGTTTCTCTCGCTGCCGTCCGAATTACGACTTAAGGTGTACGCATACTATTTCGAGGGCTGCGGTGACGTTGTGGATCTTGACCCCGACAACTACAAGAAGTATCACAAAAAGCTCGGCATTCAACGAGTGTGCCGCACAATGTATCAAGAAGTCTCGCACTACTTTTACAGCAGCCGCACGTTCCGTATCTTTCCAACCCACCCAGGGCGGTTTTTTAAGACCAAGAAGCCACTTTTGGCTCGCCTCAAACCTAACCCGCGATCCCTCATGACGTCGCTAGAGCTTCGTCTTGGTCCTGGGTTCAGTCAGCCACCACGAGGCTGGGTGGTCAACGCTGCGCTGAAACTGCAAGAATGTGCCAATGTTCGCCGTCTCTCGGTCATGGTTGAATGCGACCCCAGCGATGGCGCATTCAATGGGTTTCGCAGATCGGAAGGATTTTACGAGGGCTTTAGCCAAAATCTCTTGACGGAGGTTCTACAAGAGATGCCCTGGATCGAAACGGTCATTTTCGACGCATGGCCGAGCGTGAAGAAGTCGGGCGCGATGATGCGAGGCCTCATCGAAGTTGCTGCGGCGAACGATCGCCAAATCAAATGGGGTCCCGAGAGGGGCTGGACTGACGACCCTGATGACGAAGGCAAGCCAAGCAACGGCTTAGTCCTGATGCCACCGCCCACGGAGCTGGACGCACCTAATGTGGGCGTTTTGATCATGGCATGAGAATCTAGTGGTGGAAATCCACCAGGTCTCTAGCTAACACTTCTCCATCACATCAAGCTTTTTGCAGCAACGGAGTCGGTTTTCGGCTTGGGATGGAACAGGAAACGCTGGAACGCAAGTACTGGGTTACGAACCGAACATGGCGGTTACGATAGGGCTTGTCCGTCGTTGTAGGCCTTGCGGAAGACTGTAATAGTAACATTACCTTGTGAGGAATGACATCGTACGAGGAGCCACACAACAACGCATTGTACCACTTGATAGTCACGTAATTCTTCGTGAGAAAATACATTGAATCACCTATTGATGATTCTTCATCTAGCTAGGTCAGTGAGTGCTGCAACTGGCAGTATTCGCGCAGGGACGAAGCAGAGAGGGTTTCCATCGCACCCATGGATCTCACGTTCGGTGAGCTTGGGATAAGCCGCAGTCAATGCAGGATTGACTCTCGTTACCCCGCGTTCTCAGCCCTTCCATAACCTAGTGTCTGGTCGGACGAGATGTCGCGTGCTCTATATGCCGAGCTGCGCCATTCATGCTTGACTCGGACTCTCACAGTACACAACAGTTTCGCAGGTCAGCGGAATGCTCTGAACGGCAGGGCAGCTCAGCTTCCCCACGATTTCGAAGGGGGCCTATGTCCAGGGGTTCGCAAATGGCCTGTGCGCTGCGGTCCAGGGAGCCCCGTCGTGACCACCGATGTGACCCCGAAGCCCGGCCCCACCATCCATCCCACTTTGCTGATGTGCAGGCGGAAAGTGCCATCCATGCCTGTGGATTGACGCTTTCCAAAATTTTGGGCTGGGGGACTTTTGCGCAACAGTCTGGCTGCTCTCTCCTTCCACCATTGCATTCATCTTGACCGCACTCTCGCAAACACGGCATTTCTTCTTCGAAACCCGCCGCTGAATACCCACTCACCCCCCAAAAAATGCCGCTCGACACATCAACGTATTCCATGGCGCTGCTGCGCGTCGACGGTCGCCGCTGGAACGAGCTTCGACGTCTGCACGCCCAGATCCGAACCCAGGATGCTGCCGACGGATCCAGCTACCTCGAGATGGGACACACCAAGGTCATGTGCGTCGTGACAGGACCGAGCGAACCACAGCGTCGAGGAGGTGCCGGTGGTCAGACCAAGGAGGCCGCTGTCAATGTCAACATCGTCGTTGCAGGCTTCAGTTCGGTGGATCGTATCAAGCGTGGACGCAACGACAAGTGAGCGCTCATGTGTTTGTGCAGTAAAAGGTTGTTGCACCGCTGACTTGTCATGATTGCAGGCGCACACAAGAGCTCGAGGCCACCATCGCCAAGGCCGTTTCCGCGAACCTTCACACTCATCTCTTCCCTCACAGCAGCATCTCCATCTCGCTGCATGTGCTGTCGCAGGATGGCTCGCTATTGGCTGCTCTCCTCAATGCATCAACCCTGGCTCTGATCGACGCTGGTATTCCTATGACAGATTACATTGCGGCCTGCACTGCCGGCTCGACATCGACCTACGCATCTGCGGACGAGGGTGCGGATCCTTTACTGGACTTGAATACACAGGAAGAGCAGGAGCTTCCTTACATGACGGTGGGAACTTTGGGCTTGACCGATCGCGTTGCTGTCCTGGTATGCGAAAGCCGAGTACATGTTGGGCGGTTGGAGGGTATGCTGGCAGTTGGCGTCGACGGGTGCAAGCAGGTGCGCCAATTCATGGACAAGGTTGTCAAGGATAAAGGCAGGCAGATGGTGGAAGAAGGATCGGTGGAAAAGGGCACTGGCATAGACCTGGAGATGAAGTCGTAGAGCAAATGAATCACGGCATCGGGATGCAGTGTTGTCAGTGGTCAGATTCCCTCCGGACCACTACCTTACTATTCTACACCTTAAGCTAACTATACATGCAGGATATTAAAAGAACCTTTCACAGCTCGTCATGCGCAGTGGGAGGTTCAGAAGCCGCCTCCTTGGGAGCCTCTGTCTCGGTCTCGGGCGTGGGCTCCGTGGCGGCGGTAGACTCAGTAGTCTCCTTGGCCGCAGCATCGACCTCTTCAACAATCAGACCATCAGGGATCTTCTGCTTGGCGCCCTCGCCCAAACGAATGGCATCAATCCAGTCCTCGACGTTCTTGGCGTCGAAGTTGCCCTCGTAGTGTCTCCACCAACCGCGACGGCCATTGACAGCAACAATCTCAACGTCACCAGCCAAGGACAGGCTCTTAGCAACAGCCGCGCCGGCAGTGTTGTCCTCGGGAACGGAGAAGAAGGGGAAGAGCTTGCGCTGTCCTTGAGCGTGCTTGAAGGCGATTTCGGCGAGGCTGTTGAGTGCTTTCTGGGCCTGTTCGTTTTCCTTGGCTGGGACCAGGGCCAGCACACAGGTGTGCGACTTGGCGTTGAGGCACTCCTCTTGGAGCTTCTCGGGAACGGCGATAACGGGAATGGCAGGAGCGACAGGGGCAGCGGGAGTGCTCTCCTCGGACGCAGGGGTCTCAACGGGGGTCTCGGCCTCGGGTGATGCTTCCTCGGCTGCAGCAGGCTTCTCTGATGAGCTAGACTTGGCAGCTGGCTTGCTCTTCTTCTCAGCCTTCTTTTCGGCCTTCTTCTCGCCCTTGGCGGGTGCAGGATCGGGGTTGGGCTCGGCGACTTGGGAAATAAACTTGACGAGACCGTCCTTCTTCAATTCTCCGTCGTAAACGATAGGCTCCTTGTCACCGCCGGGCAAGAGCAACAGTGTAGGAAATGACTTGATTCCAAACTTCTCAACGGCAGCTGTCTCTTTGCTGCGAACCTGAGCGACGGTGACGACGTCGAGGAAATCGATGGCGACGCTGCGAAGGAGGGCGCTGGTGGAACCCTTCTCGGTGAAGAGGATGGCCTTGGGCTTGTCGCCTTCGAGGAAAGAGTCGAGATCCTTGTCGGCGACGCGCTTGACGTGATTGGCGATCTTGTCCACAACAGCCTCGACAATGCCGGTAGCAGTGCGAGGGCCCTGGTAGTCCTCGACGACGGGCTTCCCGGCCTTCTTGCCTGGTCTCACGATCTTAAGGGTGGGGAAACCCTGAACGCCCATGCTGCCGCAAAACGGCTTGTTGGCGTCGTCATCGCAATCAATGGCGGCGACCTTGGCAAGGCCATTGAGGTTTTTGGCGGCCTTTTCGTAAGCGGGCTTGAGGTTCTGGCAGTGACCGCACCAGGGGGCATAGAACTCGACAATCTGGTGGTAATAGCTTGAGTCAACGAACGATGCACGGAAATGAGGCAGTAATCGTGTTGCATACCGAGGTGTAGTTGGAATTGGCGATCAGACGGTCGTAGCTGCGGGCGTCAACCTGCAGGACAGGAGAGCTCTTGGTGTAAATGCCGGCTTGGACTCCGGGCAGAGCCGACAACATCGCAGCGCCTGCGGCGGCGAGAAGGGTGGGGTGATGCATCGAGTGGATTAAGAAGGACTTGGAGATGAGTAACGGGATATTGTAGACTCAAGTAGAGTGGTAAGCCGCTGAAAACGCTGCTCGAAAGAGAGAGAATTTGGCGGCGGCAGGTGACGAGAGACGGAGGAGTGAGCGTGTTGAGAGTAAGCCCAAGGTGTGAGAATAGAGAATTTAGGACGTGGAACTAGGTTTCGTCAGGCGAGCAGCTCCAGACATCCGTCGGGACTCTGGAATATATGGGCCAGAAGTAGACGCAAAAATGTCAAGCTGGCTTCTTTGACCAGAAGAGTGGCCTAATGAGAAAATAAAAAGAGGCCAGCGTGGAACTGTGAGACGTGAACCCCTCACCTCATATAGAGGCTACCATGTAAAGCGCATGTCGCCTGTGCTGTGCCTGTCATTCCGCGCCTCAATCCGTTCCTAAACGGAACCGTGGAAATTTCCAGTCAATTGAAGCAAAGCATTCGACCGGGGACCTTAGCTACTACCCCACACGAGCTGTGAGAGCTTAAGCCACATTTGGACACCTTAACTTGAGATTGTGTAGTATTTGATTGGCAGAGAGAGTACGGAGCGCTTATGGCGCAGCAAGTGATCGCACCAGCCTACCCAACCACCTTCCAGTACCTTCCTCCATTTCTCGTTCGTGACCTTACCTACAGTAAGGCAGTACCTAAGGTAGCTTGCGTGTACGTACATCATCTGACAGCCTGGCCCCATCGGGCACCAGGTAGCCTGCCTGGATACCTGCAACAACTGTAGCAAAGACCTACCTACAAGTACCGCACGTGGTATAGCGTCACTTAATTAGTCCCTCGCTGTGGCGACATGTGGGGAAACTGAACGCCCCGGCAAGGCAGCCAGCCCGAGATACCAAGGGACAGGTCGATAACACGATGCTGCACATTTCGTCGCACATTTGCAATCCCTTTGCGCCCGTGAGCTTCGACCTTGCCAACATCCTTATTCTATCCTCCTTGCGCCCTCGCTAGCAGGCTTCCAGCAGCATTTCGATCTCGGTTGTATTCACGCCGTGATTTGCGAACACCGGCGACATTCCGCGTGAACCCACCGAGAATGGCCGATCCCATCCCCGATAGCCTGCGACAGGCTGATATCACGAGGTTCATCAACCGCGCCAACCAGCTTCGCCAGCACAAGCCTGCTATTACATACTGGTGTAGGCGAAACAACCCAGCGAGAATAACGGTATGAAAGCTGATTGGTATCACGGGTAGGCGAGTACTGGGTCACCAACCAGATCTTGGCCAAGCAACTACATAATGTCGACGAGGAGAGTCTGGCGTACACGACCAATCTCATGGACCGCCTCGAGCGGGTACGTGGGCCTCCTCCACGCAAATCATCCTGCTACTTTTCTGATGCTCGAGCCGTAGACCAAAACCGAGAACGCTGGAGAGGAGGCCATCACAGACGATACCGTGGGTCAGGCATACGTTGAGCAGTTCGCACAGGAGACTCTCGACCGCGCCGAGAAGGTGATGCGGGCGAATCGGGTTACTCGGTTGGTTCCCTACCATATCTCACAAGCACTGAGTAGTGTGCTAAAGATCTTTCGTAGACAGACTGCGGACACCTTCGACGCCGCGGCCACTTTCTTCCTTTTGAACAACATTTGGGGCCAGATCGACGAGGAGACCCAGAAGAAGGTCAAATATGCCAAGTGGAATGCCGCTCGCATACTCAAAGCCATAAGGGAGGGAAACGATCCGAACGAATCCAATCCGAAGCAGGAACCAGAGCCCGAGGAAACTCTACCGACTCTGGACCCTAATGACCTCGATGTCCTGGGCCTGACATCCCCCCCACCAAAGCCGACTGTGGAGGACGACCCGGAGACAGAATTCTACAAGCAAGCACCAGCAACGGCGCCGTCCGAGCCACCTCAAGCTTCGGCTCCCAGCGCGCCAGAAGCCGCGCAGTCGAGTGTCCTTGAATTGCCGTCGGTGCCCACGTCGAACGAGGTACAGCCACCGCCGGCCCAACTTCAAGGCTACTTCGACCCTCCCGACCAGTTTCCTCCCTCGCCTCTCAGCCAGACGGGTGCCAACGATCCCAGCGGGGCAGCGAATGCACCCTCGGCACCCTCCCCTTACGCGGCCTCGTCTACAGGACCCTCGTTTAGCCCTGCTAATGCCACTTCCCCTTGGCAGCCTCCTCCTCAGATACCCCCGCCTAGCGTGGCGAAGAACACCCCTTCCACAGCCATTGCGCACCAATCTAAGCCTCCGCCTGTGCAGCAACAACCAAAGGCTTCAGTCGTTTCCATTGTGAACAATTCATGGAAGCCAGACAGCGGACCGACGGACGACCTCGACCTACCTAAGGCCCAGAAGCATGCCAAGTGGGCTATCTCGGCGCTGAACTTTGAGGATGTACCGACCGCAGTCAAGGAGCTACGAAACGCCTTGGCTGCTTTGGGAGTGCAGTGATGATTGCATGAATGGAAGATGGCTTGCACGTACAAAGAGGCTACGGCACATGTAACGATTGAGCGAACCATCGTATGATCAGACACCGGCGGCGGACATTGATCAATTCTCTGTTGCCATAAAAATCTGTCAGTCCCGAATAATACCTCTTGTGTTTTCTATGCAACTCCTCCATTAACACGGATGACCTGACCCGCGACCCATGAAGATGCTTCACTCGCCAAGAAGATGGCCACAGTAGCGATCTCTTCCGGCGTGCCAACTCTGTTATGGGGGCTGTTTGAGGCGATCTGTTTGACCATCTCCTCCGACTTGCCCTTGTAGAAGAGGTCCGTACCAGTCGGACCAGGGGCAATTGCGTTGACGTTGATTTTCTTAACAGCAAGGTCCTTGGACATGTATTTGACCATCTGCTCGATGCTTCCCTTGGTAGATGCATAGAGGAGGTATGTCGGAGGGAGATTTGTCGAGGCGAGTACGGTGGTGGAGAGTAAGATGACTCGCCCACCCTCTGGAATGTGGGGGAGTGCTTTCTATGGTGTTTCAGTTCCAGGGCTCAGTTCGCACATGTGTATATTAGTCGCGGGCAGCATCTCACCTGAACCAGAAAGTAGGGCCCCTTGACGTTGGTGTTGAACATCATGTCGAAATCCTCTTCAGTGGTGTTCTCAACAGTGCGCATGATGAGCTGGGCGGCGTTGGGGATGAGGATGTCGATGCGGCCAAACTTGGTGACGGTGGCGTCGACGAGGCTCTGCAGTTCAGAGAGCTTGGAGTTGTCAGCGCGGACGGCAATGGCGCGATCGTCGCCAATCTGCTTGACGACCTCCTCGGCAGCCGCGGAATCGCTGCTGTAGTTCACGACAATGTTGGCGCCCTCGGCGGCGGCCGCGAGAGCAATGGCCCTGCCAATCCCCTTGGATCCGCCTGTGATGAGGATGACTTTGCCTTGGAGGGACATGTTGATATGCAAGTGCGGATGATGAGCTTATGATTGGGCTTTCCCAACTTGCAATATGTAAAAGTATGGAGAGGTAGACTCGACAGATAAGAGCGTCTTTATCATCATAAACTTGGCTCGAGGCGTTGAGCTTCGGGCCTTTGTCTATGATCCGAAGTCGCGAGATGATGGCATCAGTGTCTCCGTCCCCCGCAAGTTTTACCGACAGCCGGATAACCATGTACCTTACGCCTTACGCACACTCAGTGATCGGATTTACTAGTCAGTACAACCCCCAAGGCCCGAATCCCTATCGCGGGCATCTTAGCAGAGTAAGTCGGTCGTATGTTTCCGTGAACCGTTCAATAATCACCGTACGACACCTGATAGTAAGCCCCGAGAACCAGCCTCACACCAGAGGGGACCTTTGGCCCGGAGCTAACCTGTCATCTAGAGAGAATGGCACAGAGCGACGTCCTCAAGTTCCATCTACGGTAGCTTCACATGCAACCGGAATGATCAGGTGTAAGGGATGAGTAAGTCCATGCATTGAATGCCACAGGTTGCAGCTGAAGGTGGCCGCTCAACTGCCACCCCTCTTCCTAGCCTACCATTCCAAAAAGATTGTCTGTCAGTCGGCCGACGAAAATGACGTAAGAGTTGGGTATGGTTGTCGACTATTTGTACTCCATACAGATACTCCGTACCGCTTCAAGATCCGGTGGGGTACACGGAGACGGGGAAAATAGTCTCTCACAAATCCGAACAAAGAATCAGTACCTGATTGGTCAAGGGCTCCAACTACTGCACTGTGCGAGGCCTTGAGGTGCGATTGCAGCTCGATACCCGAGCCGTGGCCCGGAAGATGGTTGCAATGTCTATCCTTCCCGCATGCCTAGATCGAAAGAACCGTGTGCTTGGCTATCCCGGCGTGCCCGGCAGTCTGAAAGGACTTCCGGTGGTTTTTCGACACAGTCGAGTGGAAGCTGCCAACATTCTCGGCGGCTACATCATTCGGGTCCGTAGATTTGCAACGCCGGGCCTCAGATCACCGCTCCCACGACTCATGTCTCTAACTCCGTCGGCGTTAGAGACAAAAACGCTCACCAGAGACGGTTAGTGAGAGAAGCGAATGTGCCCTTACTGATGTCATCCGCGGATCGCGTGTTGCCGAATCAAACAAACCTGCCCCCTCGCATCGTCCCTGGATCTCTGAGGTCAATGTGTCGTATACGAATACAAGCAGCAAGGTTCTAAACAGATCCCCTGCTCAAAATCTTTATCTTCGTCTCCATTGTTCTGGGTGGGTGACGCAGATGTAGGACCAACCGGTTGCGGCCTATTATCGTCCACCAGGGCGTCTGCAGGCTGTGAGCCGACCCAGCCAAGTCCAGCACAACGGCTGCCGGCAGAAGCGGAGAGCTTTAGGTTCTGTGGACATGTGGTGAAGTGAGGGGTCGTTGGTGATTGGAGTTGGTGTGACTATCTGATCCGTCACCAGCGGAAGGGCTGGATCTCTGTGCTGATGGATCGGCGTCTTTGAGTCTGATACTTAAGGAGGGCCGTCACCCCTTCATCTTCGTTATATGCCAGGCTTTTAGCAAGAACAAGCACATTTTGACGCTCCTAATACCAGAAGGACGCAGATATCACAATCTCATCTTCAACCCTTCATTCAAACCTCAAGTCCCAACACCAGGAACTGCTCACTAACATGTCGTCTCTTCCCAAGACCTATAAGGCGGCCGTCGTCGAATCCAAGGGAGCAGAGCTTAAGATCGTCGAGAAGGAGTTGCAAAAGCCCGGACCCGGCCACATCCTCGTCAAGGTGCTCGCCTGCGGCGTTTGTCACTCGGACACGGCTATGCAGGCGGGAGACTTTGGCGAAGTGTTCCCTCGAATCCCCGGACACGAGGTCATTGGTGATGTCGTGGCCGTTGGAGAGAATGTTAGCCGGTTCTCCGGCGGCGAGAGGGTCGGAGGTGCTTGGCACGGAGGTTAGTCCTTTTCCATGCACAACCAGCGGTTCACTGCAGTTCAGTCGGGACTGAAGTTAACATACGGCGTAGGCCACGACGGTACATGTCGCCAGTGTCAAAAGGGCATGTTCCAAACGTGTAGCAACGGAGCCGTCAACGGCGTCTCTCGGGATGGAGGATATGCAGAGTACGTGCTGCTCCGCGCCGAGGCGGCCGTCCGCGTGCCCAAGGACGTCGACCCGGCCGACGCCGCGCCACTGCTTTGCGCCGGCGTCACTGTCTTCAACAGTATCCGCAAGATGGGCGTTGAGCACGGCAGCCTCGTCGCTATCCAGGGCTTGGGCGGTCTGGGTCACCTGGGTGTCCAGTACGCGAGCCGCATGGGCTACAAGGTGGCAGTTCTGAGCTCAGGGTCGCAAAAGAAGGATTTCGCCATGAAGCTTGGCGCGCACGAGTACATCGACAGCAGTGCGACGGACCCAGTCAAGAGGCTCCAAGAGCTCGGAGGAGCTGCGTTGATCGTGGCGACTGCGCCAAACCCCAAGGCCATCGGGCCTCTTACTGCAGGCCTTGCGCCTGGCGGAAAGCTCTGCGTGTTGGCCCCGGTGGGAGACCTGCAAGTCAACTCGATTGACCTCATTGTAGGGGGCAAGTCGGTTTGCGGTTGGCCCAGCGGAAACCAGCTGGACTCGGAGGATGCCATTGACTTTGCGGCGACGCATGGCGTCAAATGCATGGTGGAGCGGTTCTCGCTGGACGATGCGAAGAAGGCATCAGATCACATGCTTTCCAACAAAGTACGGTTCCGCAGTGTACTGGTCATGGAGTAGATGGACAATGGCGGAGAATTTTCGTGCGATGTGACGCGCCGGACGGTAGTAGCTTCAATATCAGCCTGGCCGAGACTTGTAACACAAACCTGTTCGATCGAACGGTCGATTGTGAAACATGACACGGTGAAGAATCCGAAGCCATAGTGTAACGTGCTTACCTGCCTGGAGTGCTAAGGCCAGTCAACCGCTGACTCCATATCTTTCTCACGAAAACAATTGGTTACATAGGCTATCCCCTACCTTTTTTCCACTTACCCTGGCAGCAGATGTATACCTTCGTTAATGAAGCCGCAGATAGGGTAGATACCTTCTGTTTGTTATGACCATATTTCACGCAATGACTACCCAAGCACTGCCAGCCCGAAGGTAGTTGTTGCCTGCGCAACACCATGCTAATGCGGATGCTATACTGAGGACCATGCTTTGATTGAAATTCAAGTGCCGATCATCAGGTAGGTATCTTGGTGCCGCAATGCATGGCTTGGTGGCATCTCACAGCACGTGGATCGACTCGCTCCCGGAGCAATTCAGATGGGCAGTACCTCAGAGTACGGATGCGTCGCGGGGACGCTCCGCACGGATCCGCTGGGGCTTCGGGCGTTGCAGTGGCTGAAGCGGAACAGCCATACTTCAATATACTAAAATCCCTTAGAGAGATACCTACTGGCTCTGGGTTTTCCCTGGCAACATGAGGTACCACTCAAGATCTCTCTGGTCACTACTGCCTGGTTAAACATTCCTTGGGCTGCTCCAGAGTCCAATGCACAGAGCACCGTGCTTGCAGGTTCAGTTTGCTCGTCGCCATCTTCAGGAGTCAGCCCTCAATCCTTCATCATCTCATTGAGGCAGCTGGGGCGCATTGACCAGCTGGGTAGTCAAGTAACTCTCGTACCAATAGTTATATCATTAGATAACCTGAATCATATAACTATATTAACCCCCCTATATTAACCCTTTTAGTGCTCAGGTAAAGTCACCTACTTTCTAGCGATAGTAGTAGGGTGTTTTATATTACTATATGAAAAAGGTATTAATTAAATCCCTAGATACCCTCTTTTAATTAGCCTTAGTTAATTAACTACCTAATTATTATTAAAATGCTAATATTAATACCTAACTAGGTTATGAGTTAACTTATATATAAACTATAGATCTCCTTATTTAACCCTTTACTTAGGTAGATATCTTATATTAATATCTATCCTATAGAATATTATAACTATATTATAATATATAACTAAACTCTTAAACAAATTAGATTTTATTATTAAAAACTTATATTAACTTCTTATTATCTTTTAGACTACTCTAATTTATTAACTTACTATTTAAACTTCTTAATTCTATTTTTTCTAAATTAATTAATTAATTAATTAGTTGAATCTTCTCACTTAAAGGTACTTTAAATAGCTTATTAAAACTGAATTAGTTTTATCCCTATCAACCTAATACTTCTAGAGTTTTAAAATTACCCTATTTTAGAAAAAGATATAATTAATTAACTTTACTAACTTTATTAACTATAGAAATTACTTTCTATTAAAAACTTCTCTACTTTTAGTAGTAAATAGATAATTAACTAGGATAGCTATTTAATCTTATTACTATAGTTTAGCTATTTATATTAACTACCTTATTACCTAACTTAAATAGATATACCTAGTAGATTAATAGATTAACTAGCTTCTTTTTACTTAAACTAATATTCTTAAATATTAGTCCTATTATTAACTAAAATAATAATACTAAATAGAAATAGCTTTTTATTATAAATAAAAACATACTCTATTTATATAGAATATCTTATTTACCTAACCTACTAACTTATTCCTTAACTTAATATATAATAACTTTATAAAAAATACTTTAGCTATAAAATAACTAGCTAGATTCTATTTTAATTTTAAATAAACTAGTAACCTAAATCTAAATCTTTTATAATTCTTTTATACTTTAAATATATAATATAATAGAAATATAGTAGTATTTCTTAATAATACTTTATATCTATTAGAATATATTAAATAAATAAATAATAGAATAATTATTTAAAACAATATAACTAGAGTTAAAATAACTTTTAAAAAGTATGTTCCTATTAAGATTATTAATTAAATAGATATATATAGGAATATTAAGTCTTTCTATTAAAAAGATAAAGAAGTATTAATAGTATACTATAACCAAGCTATCACTTTTCTCTACTATTTGGGATATTATAACATATCTTTTAGATTAAATATTCTACTATCTAAATATATAGTATTTAGAAGTATTATTAAGTAATTTATTAAAAGATTATTAGATCTAAATCTATATAGTTAAATTATTAGTATATTAATATTAATATCTAATAGTCTAAAAGATACCTATTAGACTATCCTAAATATCTAATAAATCCTCGAGGACTATTAATAAGAAGATAACTACTATAAGGTAAATAACTAAATCAACTTATTCAAAAAGATAGTTTAAATTTAAAACCCTAATCAAGAAGTTAATAACCTACTTACTTAAAAATTTAGATTCCTATCTATATCTAACTAAATATTAATAGTTAATTATATAAACTATTATACTAATTACTTAATCCTATAGATAAACTATTAATTTAATAACCTAAATACTTATATAAACTAATAATTTAATAACCTAACTATATAACTAAATCCTTAATTTAATAATAACCTAACTATATAATTAAATCCTTAGTTTAATAATAACTAGTTATACTACTAGAACCTATAATTTTAATAATACTAAGTATACTAGTTTAGTAAATCTTAGTAGAACTAATTATACTAATTTTAATAGTTAGGAAATAATTAGGGATAATTATTAAGAGGTTATTATAATAATTATAATAGAAGAATCAACTTTAGTTATTAAAATCCTAATAGTCTAACCTTTCTACTATAAGAATTATCTACTAATAAGTTTATTAATAAGAAGAAGATTCTTACTAAAAGAAAAATTATTTATATTAATTATAAAAATATAGGTTATAAGAAGCTATAATATACTAATTAAAATCTCCTCCTTTGGGAATAAGTATACTTCTAAATAATAATCTTCCCTAGTAATACTAACTATAGTAGTAAGACTTATCTTTCTAAAAGATTTATTAATATCTATTCTATATAAATCTATTTTAACTAAAACATTTAGTATAAACAACTTATTAACTCCTATTAGAATATACTAGCTCTTAAAACTAACTTAGTAGTATTCTATTTCTAATAAGAACTTATTTAAAGTAACTACTAAACTACTTAACTATCTAATTATTTACTTATTATTAATAAATTAGTAACCCCTTAGGATACTTCCTTACCTAAATATAATATAATTAAGATTATTATAAATATTAATAAAATGATTTCCTTATTTATTAAAATAGAAAAATCTAAACTAATAGCTAACTCCTACTTATTAGAAACTAGTAGAATAATAACTAATATAACTACTATTCTAATAGTATTAAATAACTTTAATCTAAAACCTAATTAATATATTAAATATTTTAACTTATTAATAGTACAAACTAAACCTTCTAATTTATTAAAGAAGTATTAAATAGATATAATTTTCAACTAATTAGTATTATATATTTAGAAAGTTAGAAAGTTTAAAAGTAAGAGAAATCTTATTAGTCGATCTATTAGAAGAAAATCTATCCTAATCTCTAGTTAGAATTTATAAGAGAAAATTATAATCTATAAAGATATAGAAGTTATCTTATTCCTTAAAGATATTAAACTATTATAAAACCTAAGAATCTAATTAGTAAAAAGAACCTATTAAGAAGGACTAATACCTATTATTATAATAAAAAGATAACTACTTATTAATATTAAAAAACTTACCTATTAGATTATACTAGATATCTTTTTAGTTAAATTAATATAACTTAGTTTAGAATTCTCTAAATAGTTAAAAACTACTTTTTAAAAAATATCTAATTAAACTAAAGCTAAAAGAAAAAGATCTATTTTATATATTGTAGTAGATAGTAATTCCTTATCTATAAAACTAAGTATTATTATAATAAATAATTTAAATAGAAAGCTAGAAGACTTTAAAATATCCTATTAATATACTTATTCTTTTAGAATTAATTATATTATAACTATTAGAGAATCCTATTACTAATTAACTAGTTACTTAGTAGCTATAAACTAAAGTTTAGAAATAAATATTATCTATCCTGAGTTAGTTAAATATCTAGAATTAATTCCCTATTTACTAGAAGGAATTAGCTTTAAAAGTTTAAAAATAAGTATTACTTATAGAGGTAACTATAAAATTACTTACTTTATTATAATAGAAGTAGTTATATTTAGAATCTGACGTAAGATTTAGGTAGTTATATATCTAGCTAGTATAACTTTATTAATTTCACTCCTCTTAAGACTTTTATAGCTTTATAATATCTAAATAATCCTTAGCTTTTAAGCTAATTAGATAATTATTAGTAATAGAGAACTTAAAAATACCTTATTAAGATATAAAGCTTAAATATATTACTATTATTAAATTAATACTTCTTTTTAAGCTTCTTACTTATTAAAGAACTAGATTATAATTATTTAGTATAAATAGTTAAAGTAATTAATAAGTCTAATAATTCTTCTAGTAACTTAGAAGATTTTAATAAGGAAAATAATTTAAAAAATGTCTAATTCTATTTTAATTTTAGCAAATTAGTAAACTGCTACTTAGGTGGAGTTATTATAACTTATTAAACCTACTAGAAATTATTTTTAACTATAGAAATAGATTTTTATACTTTCTAGATACTAATATAATATAGCTATTGAATTATATATTTAGAATAACTTATTCTAAAGAATTATATATAGAATTCTACTACTTCTTATTACTAAATATATAAGTATCTTAATCGGACTTTAATTTAGTTAGATACTTATTAAACCTAATTAAAGTTAATATACTTCTACTAATAACTTAAAAATACCTAACTAATAGGAGAGTTAAATATTTAGCTATTAACTAGAAGACTCTAATTACTAATATTAATAAATAGTAGTTAGTAGAACTAATTACTATAGGCCTAAATATTTTATAGAAAGATATCGAAGAAGTTAAGAGAATAATATATATATACTATAAACTATTCGTAAATTTAATTACTAAAATTCTATTATTAGATATTTATTTATATATCTTTTATCTAAAGTTTAGTATAACACTTTAATTATTAAGTTAGAAATATTAATAGAATGTTATAGAGAAGTACTAAATAAACTAACTTATATAAGAAAGTATTAACATAAGAATATATAAGTTAACTATTATAATTAATAGTATTCTATCTAATTAGAACGTTAAACTAGTATTAGTATAAAAAAGTGAAGGCTTTTAGGGTGAATACTATTTAATATTTAATTATTATAATATTAATAAGAGAATTCTAATTTTACTTATTCCTTTACTTTAAGAAGTTTATAATAATTTATTAAACCCCTATATTTAATCTTATATGATTTTTAACTTAAAATATACTTACTAGACTATCTTAATCTATTTAGATTTCTACTATCTATATATATTTAATATACTAGAGTAACCCTAATTCTAACTAATTAGGATACTATAGAGTTATAAAATAGCTACCTATTTATAAATAGAATTTAATTAGATATTCTTTAGCCTAATACCTAAGCTTCAATTAGAACTATTACTCCTATTAATTCTAATACTAAATAATATATTACTATTAGAGATATATTTTAATAACTTATTTATTAAGTTGACATCTTAGGAAGAAGAATAGTAATTTATATCTAATTACTTTTTCTCTAGATTCCTTTAAACCTAAGTAAAACTATTATATAAGAAAGTCTAACTAAATATAAAATTAATTAATACTATTAGTTAGACTTATTTAATTAGTAGCTTGATTTCTATTAAATTAAGATAAAGAATAAAATTAAGATAATAGTTTATTCTAAAGAACTAGATAGAAGTTTAAGTATTCCTAATAGCTATTAGCTTATACTATTACTAGATAAAAGATTATTTAGAAATAGCTAGACTATTCTACTATTTAATTAGTTTAACTCTTTAGAAATAAGATAAATCTGAAATACTATTATTCTACTTTTTAAAGAATATAGTTTATATAGTAATAGACCTATATAGAATTAAAGTTAGAAGACTAATTATTCTATTTTTAGATATCTTAAAATTCACTAGTAGATACTTTATTATATAAGTTTAGAAAAGTGTTCTAATTTCTATCTTTTATAATTCTTTTTTATTTATTAAGATATAATAGAACTTTAGAATATATAAAAGAGAACTTCTAATAATTATTAAATTCTACTATTATTACTTCTATTTATTTTAAATAGATAACTTTTTAACTATTTTCTTAGACTATAAATTATTAATTTAATTCTTTTCCTTAGGAGGTTATAGAGGTATTTATACATATTAAGTAGTAGAATTTAGATTCCTAAATATCTTAATTAAATATATTACTAGTAATTAGAACTTAGTAGTAGATATAATTTCCTAAATAATTTTCCCCTTATATAATTATTTATTAAACTATTTAGAATAACTTAGAAATATTAATAATAAGATTAGTTAGATATAGAAAGATAGTATTAATAGGTATAAAGAACTTTTTAGAAAACTTCTATTTTTCTATTTAAATATTAAAATAATAAATAAATTAGTTAAAACTATTCTTAATCTCTAATATAAAATAACTAGTCTTATAGTTAATTTGTATAAATTTATTTTACTACTTAAGTAGGATAATACTAATTATTTTTAAGATATATTAGAAAATATTACTAATAATGTATTATTATTTTTGTGTTTAGTTATATAGATAAGAGAGGTTCTTAATAAAATATTTTTAATAGAAAAATAGTTAACTAATTTTTAGTATTTAGAAATCTATATATTTTTAATTAATAGTACTTATTTAGAGACTATTATTTTATATAATATAGAGAAGTTGAAATATAAGTATTAGATATATACTATATAAGATAGATATCTAGTTAATTAATTTAGAGGTTACTAGTAGAAATACCTAGTTATGAGTAAAGTAGTAGAAGTTATTTAATAGGTATATAATAATAATAAATATTTTAGACTAAGCCTAACTATCTACTAGTTATCCTACTAGGTTTATTAGCTAAGTATATTGAAAAACATTACTAAGTTTATTAGAAGTTACTAGTTATACGTATTATAAAATTAATATAAAGTATCCTATTTAAACTAAATATTCTTTATTTTAGAACCCTTTTAAATTATTAGAATTAACTATTTTAGTTTTCTCTTATATTTATCTAGAGGATATTTATATATCTTTATATAGATAGATTACTTTAGTTATTTTTACTAAGTAAGATTAGTCTTCTTAATCTTAAGATCTAAAATAATAAACTATTTAGTTAAATAGATAAACTTATTTAGCTTTTTACTTAGAACTATCTATTTAGATATTAGAAGAATATTTATCTTAATATTATTTAAATATTCTATATATAAATAGGATATTTAGGTTATCCTAACTCTAGCTAAATTATATAAGTCTATTAGTATAATTAAGATATATATATATATATATATAGTATTAGATATAATTATTAAAATAATACTAGATAAGAAATTTTAAGTAGAAGAATAAGATTTATATTTACTTAATATTCTTAAGATTACTAATAACTAACTAATCTAAATATTAAGTTTCTTACTAAAGGAGATCTTCTTTAGTCTTTCTAAATTATTACTACTTAACTACTTATTACTAATACTAAATAGATAAATACTTCTAAATAATAAGATACTAAGTAATATAATTATTAATTACCTAAGAGTACTAGAAGATTGTTAATCTAAAATAGTTAAAATAAAGTTAATTATAAATAAAATTAGAAACATAAGATATAACTATTAGATATACTTACTATTTAATAATAGAGACTTTATAATATTAGTTTAAGAGAGAAAGCTACTTAAATTTAAACTTTAGTAGAAAAATTCTTTTATAATAAAAAAGTATATTAATAGGATTACTTACTAACTTAAATAACTAAATAGATTACTTATTCTATATCTTTATTATTAGGACTATCTAAAGATCTTTTAATTAAAAATAGGATATTTATAGACTAGTTTAGATTTAACTCTACTATTTTATTAAGTATTCTAAAGATAAAGATATTATTAGATAGTAGTTATTAGATAGATAGACTAATAAGAAATTAGTATTATTAATAGATATATAACTTAATATAATAATTTATAAATATTTATTCCTAATATTAGAAAGAGTGAATTAAAAAGTACCTTCTATTAATATTACTAATTATAATACTTATTATTTCTTAACTTTTTTTTTAGTTAACTAGGGATAATATCTTTACTATTTTATATTACTATATAATACCCCTTACTATTATTTATTTACTTTTTTATCTTTTAATATTTCTAATTATTTACTAGTTTACCTAAATGAGCTGATTGATATTAGTAACTAATACTCCTTCCCCCTTTTATATATATATTCCTAATAGCTCCTATTAACTTAATACTTACTAATTTAACTATTAGAATAATAAAAGAATACCTAAAGATTATCTATCTAGAAGTACTAATAATAACTTTTAAGAATTTATAGATAAATAAATATAGTGGTATATACTTAGAAATATAGAAGTTAATAGAATAAGTCTTAATTTAGATATTTACTTAATAATTATTTAATATTAATAACTAGTTAAAGATTAATATTTTTTCTACTAAACTAAAATAAGAAATATACTAGGACTAATATACTACCTAAGTAAAATCTACTATTATCTATTTAAGTAATACTTTATATAAAGAAGTTTTTAATATATTAAGGAATACTGAGAAAATACTAAAATAATAATTTTAATAGGTGATTTACTATATCTATAAGTATTTCAATAAGAACTTATATAGTAACCTAAATATTTAAGTTATTAGGGCTACTTATTAAATTACTAACATTTTAATATTTAGGAACCTACTAGATAAAAAAGATTTTTATATTATTTATATTATAAATCTAGAAAACACTAGTATTATACTAAATAAAAGAAACTACTTAATCAGGTTAGATTCCTTTAAAGAAAATATAATAAAAAGAAGAAAACTAGTATTTAAAATACTAATAAGTATATTATTTAGAAAATATAATAATAAATAGTTTATTAATAACCTAATTAAGAAGAATACTAAGAAAACTAGATATAATACTACTTTAAATATAAATAATAATAGATTAAGAGATAACCCTAATACTAGAAAATTTATCTATAGGGATAATCTAATAGAATCTAATATTAATTAGCTAGAAAATAACTAACCTAATAACTTAAATCTAATTATAATTAATACTAATAAACTTAATAAAACTCCTATTAAAACACCTTATTATATAACTAGTTTAGAAGGAACTAGAGATATTTAATAATTAATATTACTACTTTTTAGAATATTAATAATAATAAAAAGTTCTCTTATTCTTAACTTATTAAAAAAACTAACTATTTAATTTAAATAGAATTCCTTCTATATTCAAACCCTTACCTATAGCTAAATCTATAAAAAATATTAATAAAACTAGATAATACTTAGCTTTAATACTTACTAACTTATTTAATAAATTAAAATTAGTAGAAAAAAAAGAATCTTAAAAATAAATAGATTAATTATACTAATACTAAAAAGAAAGATAAGTTTAATATTTCTTCCTATATCCTAATAGATAAAAATAAATAGTTAAGAAGTAGATCTTAATTTAAAATTACTAACTAACTTATTAAAATACTAATTAATAGGAGTTTATATTTAGGAATTCTTTTTATTTCTATAAAGAAAAAATTAACTACTACTTTAAATAAATACCTAGCTTCTCAATCTAAAAAGTACTAATTAGTATTAAACTAATTAGTATTAAAAAACTAAAAGATTATATTAGATCCTATTTATATAATTAATACTAAAGTCAACTTAATAAGCTCACTAAAACCTATTTATCTAATTATTATAAATAAGCTATTTAAATATTTCTTATCTTACCTTTTAGAAATTACTAAAACTACTAAATTAGTTAACTATATTACTACTAATAAAAATACTATCTAGATAATTATATTATAAGAAGCAGAAAGTCTCAAAATATTAGAGAAACTATTACTATAGATTAAATATTTAATAATAGAAATCTTTTATCTAAATCCTATTAAAATAGAATATATTTAGAGGAAAATAATATAGTTACATAAAAGTTATTATGATAATAATAAGTATTCTAATAACTTTTAATATATTATATTTAGAATAAATAGGTAAACTAATACTAAGTTCTTCACTTTTCTCCTATTAATTAATTAGATAGTTATTCATTTATATTTTCCTTTATCTTTTATAGTTATATAAATTAACTATTTATTAAAAAATAAGAAGACAATTTATATATTTAATTTTTTAGTATAAAAAAAAAGTATAGAAATACTTTTTTCCCTCTTTAGAAATTTTTAATAGTTAGATAAATTTAGAAAAAAACAAAAATATTATACTTAGATAGAAATAGAAGCATAAAATAACTAGGGCGTATTAACCAGCTAGGTAGTCAAGTAACTCTCATACTAGTAGTTATATTATTAGATAACCTGAATCATATAACTATATTAACCCCCTTATATTAACCTTTTTGGTGCTTAGGTGAAGTTACCCACTTTCTCTCATCTCTAAATCCCAGTTCGCAAATCCCGCGCTTCAGGCCATCAGCCGCTCGCTTATCCTTTCTTATCTTTCCCCGCATTTCTTCATGTGCGCCGCCTTCATCTTCAACCCGTCCTCATCGTTGAGTGCGCCATCCTCGCGGGTAATGACGATCGCTTGATTCGTTATGTCCAAGTCGACGCCTTTCGACCCCGACAACAGGCTTTGGTTCATCAGCGGCGTGTCTCTCGGCATTCCGCCATGGCCAAATGTCACCCAGTCCAAGGCTATCCTCCTAAACCCAGTTCACGTGAAACGTCTGGTCCAGGAAGGATACGACGCCAGCGCAGCGGCTGATCGTAAGAAACGCGTGTACCTCAACCTCGTCGTCCTATTCCGCCTCGTTGTCTTCTGTCAGCACCTCGCCTTCGACCGTGACGCCTTCTGGGAGTTCGTGCGATCCAAATGGAATGGCGCTTGCAATGCCAAGCAGCTGGAATATCTGGTTGGAACCTATTCGAGACGTCGCTCAGTCTACTTGGAAAACAAGAGGATTCTTCGCAGGCATCGCGACATTTTGACCGATCTCATCGACGCATGGCATCAGCGAGACCCCGAACCCTCCGCCTCGAAGTGGCCTGAGCCTGACCTTCTCAAGCAAGAATGGGCCGCAGTCGCCCGAAGGTGGGAAGAGCAAGTCAAGCTTGACTACCGTTTTCTTGTGGACGAATCGAATCCACCAACCTTTGGATTCTTTACGTCGAAGAGGGATCTGTCGTCCACGTTTCGGATCAAAGGTGAGGGCTCACGGGCGCGTGAGAGCAAATCTCTTGACCCGTGCCAGACTCATGAGCCTGTAGCTTCCCCGACATCATCCAAAACCACCGAAATGGCCGTCGATGAGCTCGTCGACACCCGGGGGCGCTCTGATCAGAAGCGCAAGGCCGATTTTGAACCAGAGAGCTCGGAAGTTCTCACACCATCTAAACGCTCTCGCGAGTCATATTCGTCGCCCAATCGCGGGCCAAGCACGAATCGTGGCAAGGAACTGCTGCCAAAGCGGCTCAATCAAGCGCCAACGTCCCAGGACGATGAATCGAAAATCGATAACGAGGGCAACTCGGCAGACGACGGGGAGGTCACAGAGCCTGACGAGGACGATGCCGTGACACACGTCTCTCTGTCTCCTCCCCACGCAAAAAGTGACGGAGTCGAAGGGAAAGAGGCCTTGAACCCACTTCAAACGAGCAGCGCCTCGGGATCTCTCGGCTCGATTCTTGCCCGCCACTCTGTCGGTCAGAGCAGTTTCCACTTTCTTGAATCGAAAGTCGGCGAGCAAGATCACAAGATGAACGCTTTGCACGAGCGAACTAAGCTTCTGATGGAGTCTGGCGACCTTTCCCGCGACATCCAGAAAGCACACAATGAGCTTACCGTCCTTACAGCTTCAAGTTGTCAGAGTGCGCTGGAGAAGCTGGACACTCTGACGGGAAGGCTGTCAGCTCTTGCTAAAGATGTCGCAGCATGCCGCTGCACGGCCCAGGAGATAAAAGACCTCCAAGACGAACGGGCCAACTATTACCAGGCGCAAGTCCACGAGGTCAAGCAAGGCCTTGTATCCGTAGTCGAGAGACTCGACGTCATGGAACGCTCACAGCAGCAGGTCGGCATCGAGGAAGGTCAGGCACAAATCACGAGCGAAGAGCTCATCCGTCTCGACTCGAGCCTAAAATCCATACGCGAGACTTTGCAAAAGACAGCGCAAGACATGCATGATGGTCAAAAGCAGCACGAATTTGACTTGAAAGCCCACATGAAGCAAATGTCAGAGAGTCTGAAGGCGGCAACTGCCTCCATACAGTCCTTGGGAGATGAACATAGAGACTACCAGCAAAAACGGCAGGTCATGGAGACGAGGCTCACCGAGTTGAAGAGCAAACGGAGCGGGCAGCAAAAGGCCAGCGAAAACTCATCGGACGTTGAACAGCGCCTGATAACTATGGAGGACGTTTCCCAGAGTAACACAACGTTGATCGACAACTGCAGGACATTGGTTGAAGCCACCAAGACGAACGTTGACCAGAAGTACGGATCTCTCGAAAATCGGTTGGCCTTGCTCGAGCAGCGCCTCAAAACTCGCACAGCTGAGCAGGATAAGATTGCCCAACAGCAAGCTGCAAGAATGGATCGACTCGAAGCCGAGCTCAAACGATACAGGACTCCGGTCACTGTAGGCGTACCTGTCCCCCATGTGTCTGTTCCCCGACAAGACAACCGCAGGCCTCCTGGGCCTGAAATGAGAAATCACCAGCTTCAATTTAACATTTTGAAAAGTTCATCAACGCCGGTTGCGAATGGTACCAGACTGACACCGACTGAAGGCACAATGGCCTCCCCTTCTGTATATTTGAACCATCGTGGCGGTAATGAAGGTCTCTCGGTCGCTTCGACGACAAGGCCAACTCAAGGAGGCTGCAGACCATGAGACTTCTCAGCCAAGAGTTGAAACAGGGGACGACCCCAAGTCAAGCTGGAGTCCTGCGCAAGGTGTCTGCAGCGCAATGCAATGTTCGCTGGGCTGACGTCAGTAGCGGCCCGTTGATCATGCAGGTGATTGATTACCTACGACGAGGGCTGCGGCGCTGGCCCGCAGAATGGTTCTCATAACTCATAATCCTTAGATGAAGAAACCAACAATGATTAAGCACAATGGGTCGTCATACTTTTGGGCCGATGCTGCGGATGCGTGGCTGGATGCCTGCTTTTTTGCCCTTCCGTCTTCTGGTGTGTCATTTGACACCAATGGCGTGTGGATCGATCGTGGTGTCCACTCAGGGCCATGAGAAACATGATTCAGCACCCCCATACCACGCCCCAAAGATGACGCGGTGTATTGCAGTTCTGAGTTGTATATTGCTATGCTATCATTGATCACGATAGATGAAGCACACTTTTATAGGCGATCTTCTCGCATAGAAAACGTCTGAACGACGACGATGTTATCACCCCCGTCACTTCCCAGGGAGTTCTTGGAGGCCTGGAAGGTTAATTCAGTCTCGCTGTCGTTATCACGCTTGCCCTGCGACTCCCACGCGCGGGAGCGCTTACTCGGCGAGAACTTATTCTCTTGGCTGTCCTCATGACCGCTGCCGCTGCCCACCTCGTGGCTCTCGACATCGTCTTTTGTCATGAACGTGGTGAGGCTGAAGGGTCCGCGACGTTGACGGTTGCCACTACTGCTGAGATTGCTGTTGTTTATCTTGCCACCCATGGCCGACGGTGCGCCACGCTCGGAATCGTTGAGGACAGAAGGGCCCATTGACGTGAAGCCGAGCCGGTACCCGACGAGCCGGAACAGCGGGCGGAGGGTCGCAAGACTCCCGGCCGTGATGGCCAGACCCTGCTCGGTGGTGGACCAAATTGCGATATCTACGGTTGCATCTGGTGCCGCGCGAGTCAGTATCTTGACCAACCTAATCTGCGATCGCGGGGTCGCGTCGGGGGAGAGAGTGGGACTGGACTGGACTTACACAAGAAGTCTGGGTTCTTGAAGTCCTTGACGAACGGCATCCGAACGACGACGGCGGCACTGGCACTAGAGTTTGAAGTTAGCTGAGACGCTTGTCACGATGCTTCGAGCCCGGAGGACCACGCACATGCACGCCATTGCCATGACTGGTATCAACGCAACCTTGGTCTTGTGGTCCATCTTCAAATTCCAGATGAGGACCATGGGAAGAATAGCAAAGGTGAAGTCGCAAATGACGCTGCAGGCGCTGTAAAGATACGTCAAGGCGATGATGACATCCATACTGATGCAGTTTCCTCCGCCGCCGAGGTCCTTGTCCCAAAAGTAGGCGACCGGGATGCATTGCAAGAGAGTGACGAAGAAGAAGACGACGCCGGTGCAGACCGTCAACATCATGACGGTGTATATGATCCAGATATCGGTCTTCCGAACAGTGATTCGAAGGAGAAAGTAGCCAATGGATATTTTCGAGGCAATCATCGAGAGACAATACCACAGGTAGCAATACCACCAGTACTAGGGTAGGGAGCGAGAGTCAGTCCCCCTTTCCTCGAGTCCTTGACGCTTGCTTGCGAACAAAAGGCTTACCATCATGGCAGTCACCTGGTCCTCTTCTTCCAAGTTCCAGTAATGCCGTCCGGTTCCGTAGCGAACACCCATAAGCGCACACGCGACGAACAGCGCGAAGAAAACCTGCAGTGCAGCCGTCAGCCCAACGTTGAGACGCACAATCGCTGCCTCAGACGATACGACATACCGTGGCGACGACCATGCAACAATCGTCGAAGCCAAAATTCTTGACGAGAAAGGCTCGGACATAGCAACGAAGGACGATGGCCAACGACGCTGTAGTGGAGAGCGTGACTCCAACAGCATACAACTGCGGACCTCGGTTCTCGATCTCCTCTGCCATTGGATCGAGGAAAGTGATGGCAAAGAAAGGCTCGATTCCAAAGCTGGTTCAAGACTGAAAGGAAATCGTTTTTGGAAGGGGCTTGGCCGAGAAGAGCCGCGAGAATCAGACGGTTCGTTCTACAGGTTCACCATTTCAACAGATGGACTGAACCCAGAGTGGGAGGACGGAGGGATTTGTTGAAGATATGCACCCTTACGGCGGGCAACAAGCATCCGTGGGTGCGTGTAATTAGCCTAGCCCTGCCCGACTCTCATCACGTCGTCTGTACCGTGTCTGGCAGACCGCGGGACCTCGGGAGTAAGCCATATACCCCTTGATCATCGCCTTCGCAGGCTGCAAAGGCCTGGGTTTGTGTCTGCATCTTACGGAACCACCAAGGGTCCCTGGTAGGGTCCATCAGACTCTTCCTCAATCGGAACCCGATCATCAGTGCTGGGCAGTGAAAGCGGGTTGAGATCCTTCACTGCTGCTATAGTATACATACGTCGCCGTCCGGCCGCGGATGTCAGAGTCGGAAGGATTTGAGGAAACGTCGGCATATGGGGCAGACTGCTTCTCGGGTATTCCAGTCTCGCGAGCTATCAACCTAGTCTGGTATAGTTGGGCGGTTTAGCAACGGGTGAGATACCACGTTTAGCTAAAGTCCGAGGGCCCCATTGCCTGGAATATCTTCCCCCGCGTTAGCTCCGAAAAAATGAAGCTCAGGGATCCCTTCGACCGGTTGATCTCAACATGCGCAAAATTGGGTCCCACGGATAGGGTCACGATGGGTCGACTCCTCAAACACCAATATTTTTCTCCGGTTCCTCCAGCTCCCAGCCAGCTTCCCACGAGGCCGAGACAGGGAACCACATCCACAGCGACAGGAACATGAGGGCCTCTCGACGAGTTGGGTCGAGTTGGGGGCCATTTACGACCACCTGGGACAACGTCTCCCATGTCGAACGATGTGACCATGGCAACTCGCTTGATGAACAATAAAGGGCATGAACATAGTGACGAAACGTTTGTGGTGCTTGGATGTGTAAAAGGTACCAACGAGGCAGTAGGCCGAGCGAGCTTGTTTGGGCTGTTAGCAAAGGCTACAACAGAATCTTTCCTCTCATTGGGATCGAGATGCCAGGTTGGTTGGAGCGAGGTCGGAGAGGTCCCAAACCATCAAGTCGCAAAAGTCTCCTACCAACCTCTTCAGCATGATAGTACGTACTATGTATACATAGTATATCGGGTGGTGCCTAGGACGATAACCACACAGACCGAGTGCTGATCGAAAATCTCCTCAGCATGGTGCCACTTTTGTGTAGAGGCACCCAAAGAACGGAGTACGCTTTGTCAGAACGCCAGTCAGCTTGTCTTCTCCTTGATCCTCCCCTGTCATCTCCACTCGCTCCTGTCAAACTTGCGTATCCCATGTAAGCCATCGAAACGAAAGCAGTCAGGGGGTATCAAGCACGGCGGTGGACGGAGACGAACTTTCGCGCACCAAGTTGCAGCTCATGCAGATTCAGCATCAAAATGGACTAGCATAAACCACTTTACGAAATTGACCGCAGGTTTGACGGGCACCTGGACCCGGGGGCAGCATCGGCATTTGGCACTGTTGAGACGCTCGTAAGGGTATGGAATCTGTCTGTCGGGTGCGAGGGGTGCGTGAAACGGGCAGACAAGGTAGAAAGGAAATGGCTACGGAGTACTAATACTCCATACAACTGTCGTACGGGGAACTGATTGTCTCTTTAGCTACCCACTCATAGGGATCACCGTATCGTTTGCGTTCGCCCAGGGGAGCATTTCCGGACCCATGATTATCCACAGCATCAATGGTACCGTAACCGTCGTGAACATCTAATTACTGTAATATTCACACGAGGGACAGACTTCCGCAAGTATGCTATTGTCTTCCGTTTTGATCAGGCAAAACAAATCAGAGATGCTGTATGACTGAAAGTCTAGTGTTAAAGCCCTCCATAAAATCGAGGCTGTTGAGCCATCAGTTGGCTTCCGTGCATCATCTACTCGAAAACCCCAGCCCAAGGACCAAGCCAATGTTCAGTCAACTGTGACCTCGATTCCACTTTTCACAGCCAAGCGTCCCTTGTCAGGTTGACAGCGAACATCTACTTCAGGGCGAGCTTATTCCAGAGTCATTCCCACGAGTCTAGCTATCGGTCAGAAGGCCGAAGATGTCCCTTTCACTTATGCGTATCCACCAGCTTTGTCCTGTCGAATTGCGTCAGAGACATGCCCTGTTGACAACGGAGAATATCGCCCGGCTATTACGGATATCTGTGTGAAGATCCTAGTAAGAGATGAACATTGCCCAGGCAACTATGTATGTTCAGAATCATGTCTTTCGCCTTTCATTAGATCCCTTGTGCGCGATCTGCAAAACTTTCCTCCTTCGAGGAGCGGTCAAGTTCCCAAAGCAGAACTTCAGCTCGCAAATCGAAAGTCCAGCCTCTTGCTGCCCTTGTCCGTGGTAGTACTGAGATATCGCTGGCGTTCCTCAGGTGACATTACGTTCCAAGTCCGGTCTCGCTGCTTGTTCCTCCAAACATAGTACAGTTTAGCACTAGCATAGACTACAATGTTGAGGCAGGCGATTCCGACGAGAAACCTGTTGCCGCGTCTATACTCTGGCCGATCGTCCCTCCGGTAGATGTTGGCGCTGATGATGGATTGAAGTTGGACCGACATATTATACAGCGCCGCCGACACCGTTCTCGTTCTGACCGTGTTGGAGTTTCGGCTTGCCCAGCCAACCTGCCTGCAAAGCGAAATGGTTAGTTGACGTCCCGGACGACGAGGCGCTTGTGGGTACATACATGGGATGTGGCGAGGGGTAAGACAAGAGCACGACCACCAAGGCATAGGAGGCCCATCTGCTCACATCCGACGGTATCACGGCCAGGCCGACAACACAAGGGAGCAGCCGAAGCTCGACGAAAACGCCAAGCAAAGCTCGCTGATTGATCCTCTCCGACAACCATGTCAAGAGCAGCATCTGTGTCCGATCAGCCGGCTGTCGGTCATTGTCACAATGGCTCAACTTACGTTGATAGTTGTGGCAATCTGACATGGAATGCTGAGCAAATTTGTATCAAACGTATCAAATCCCAGTTGCCGGAGGGTCAAAGTCAGGTACTGATCCGGGGGACCGGCGGGAATCGAGAAGGTCAGGCCAATAGCGTAGATGGGCCACAAATCGAAATCACAAAGAGACTGCCATAGCATCTTGAACGTAATCGCCTGACGGTTATGCATGTCGCTCTTCGAGGGATCGTCCCGCAGGATACGATTGACCATGATCTTTTCTTCGCGCTCGGTGAACCAGCCATTGGGTCGCCAGCGAGCTTGGGTCTGCGTCGGCGACGGGACCATTGCGAAGACAGACCAGATGCCGATCACCAAGGTCAGAATACCTTCGAGGAGAAACAGCCTAGACTTCCACGGTTACAATTCAACTCACGAGTCATGCTGGATCCGGCGTTACTCACCAGCGCCATCCCTCATACCCGTGGTATCCTCTCAGTCTCAACAAGCCGTATGCCAGCAGCGGTGCAACGACGTCAGTCAGGCGATTGGCCATCCAGAACAGGGCTAGACGAAAGGGAAGTTCGGTGCCTTTGAAAAAGTATGACATGTACTGCATCAAAAATCAGTTTAGGATCAACGCCACATGGAATTTGGGAGAGGTGGAAAAGATCTGAAATCCTACAAGAATGACGTCCGGGATGAAACCACCTTGCAGCAGTCCAATAAGAGCTCGAGTTGCTAGAAAAGACGATCTGCCGTTCAACCAGAACTGTGCGGCGCTGACGACGCTCCAAAGGATCATCTGAGCTGGTATCCAGCGATCACTGAGAATCGTCAGTCGGTATGTGATGGCTAGATGCCAATGCAGGCCGACTCACGGCCCAATCTTCTTGCTGACCAGCTGGCTGGGCAACTCGGCCAGGAGAAATGTCACCCGGAAGACTGTCTGGCCAAGATTGTAATCATTGGTGTCAAGGCCCAAGTCGTCCAAGAAGTTGTCAGAGTTTGCCTGGCTGATATTGGACCGGTCGAGGTCGAGTGCGAAGAAGGCGAGACACGACCAGGCAGTCACCTTCCAGTCGATCTTTCTCACCAGAGGGGTCTCTTCAGCCCAAGTCCAACGAAAAGAAGGGTCGAAGCGATGTCTGTTCTCGTATTTCTCCGACGGCTGGAAATAAACCGCCAGCTCGGGGTCGTCGAAAATGGATTGCTGTGTTGCAATATCTTCAGGCTTGTGCAATTTCTTCCGACGACGCCAAAGGCTGGATAAGTTTGTGCCAGGACGATCATCACCTCGACTCTGTGCTTGTTCTTCCAGTATACGCTGCCGAATCTCCTGGACGGCTTCGGAGCCTGACGGAGAGGCCGCCTTCTCTTCAGCAATACGACCGTGGTTTTCGTGAGCGGAAGTTGTTGCCGAAACCGACTTGTCCGAGATTTTCATGTCGATATTCGGTCTTGATAAACATTAGATATCATATCGAGTGAACTGGTGTTCTGATATCAGGACACTTACTTTATATCAATCTGATGCTTCCCAGCCAATCCGGCACTCTAGTTAACTGGAAGCCCTGCAACGCCAACCTTTCGTTCTGCAAAGTTGATCAGCATGCAGCGTATATGGCGTTGGTATGTCGGAGTATTGTGTCATTGATAACCAAGAAAAAGACGCCTGTGGTTGGCCCCATGAAAATGAAGAACACCCTTGGCAATGTCATCAATGTCGGCAACATCTACGAGACAGCCGCATGTGAATTAAACAACACACGCTCCGCTAGCTTGACTTTCCTGGAGAAGCTCATATGCTTCCATGGCCTCGATATTGAACCGACCGTCAGTAACATTCCACGTTGAGCTATGGAAAACAGTCTCGTTTCCAATTCGCATATATATTCCGTATTCTCATCTGTTCCCAAAAGAACACGATTGCTCGTCGCGGATATACCACCACCGTGTCGGTGCCAAGACTGACGGCGGTAATGCTGAATGGTGACATCGTGCGGGGATATGGCAGAACAACACATCTTCTCCGCGGCAGATCTGCCCTTTACCGGTGAACGTTGCCATTGGACATATTGCCCATCTAATACTCTTCAACAGGAAGCAGCCTCCGCATCTCTTTGACCCAAACTCCGAAGTGTTCTCGTTGATCCCCCTAGTCACATCGGCTCAATGCCAGATGATCCAAATTTTGAACAATTACTAGGCCTGCGTTGCTATTGCGTGCCCCATCCCTGAAGTTTGCATCACGCTGGGACCTGCCGCGCAGACGGGTCAACGAAAGTTTTAACAGGAGAATTCGGACTGCTGGAATCAGTCTCCCACTTGCGATGGTGTCCGAAACCATTCTCAGGGTCGGAATATAAGATGCCCGGGTGATCGCCGTTGAGCGTCATAGGCACAGAGGACGTGGCCGACGCTGTTTGATGGGCCGACCCTTTCACTGGTGTCATTTCAACCTCGCGCTGTGCACCTTTCTCACGACGGCTTTTGAACCACCTGTTGAGGCGCGTCATAAGAGGTCGTAATGTAGCAAGCGAGGCGCAAGTGATGGCGCAGGTCAACTCCCCCAGCGACCACAAGGTTGGGTCAAGATTAGACCACGTTGGGTCGGGAAGGAGTGTGAGCCACTTGATTCTCAATGCAGATATGGCGACAGTGCTGCAAATGTCAGCGTCAATCGCGTAAACAAAGCGATGAGGCGGCTAGCTGTCCACTGACAAGAAACCGAGGCTGAAAATGCCTAGCAAGAACGCCTTCTGAGAGCCAGGCAAGTTGAGTCTCCGAAGCGCTGGGATTGGCAGAAGCAGTATAATGATATCGCTGAGAATATTGAACAAGGCGCTGATGTACCAGGCGATATGGGCGTTGGGGATACATCTTGCGTTGATTCTAGGATCCCAGAATCCGGCGAGGGGGATGCAAGCAACGCACGCAAAGATGCCCTGGCCCAAGCCCCAGAGTGATACTAAGACAATCATGCCAATGTACACATTGTGCATGTTGGAGAGTGCCATGATTCGGTAATACTGGAGGAGGACAGTGATTTTGACGACGGCCAGGGTGTTTATGTAGAAGAAGAGTGATACCCAGAACGACTATAGGCCATCAGGACTTGTTCGATCGGATCGCAAGGACCCAGAACTCACTCGTTGGTAGAGGATTCGCTGCTCTTCTGAAAGAGTCCATCCATGCTTCCCAAGTCCATACCTGGTCACTAATGACGCACAACGCCACAGTCAGCTTTACGACTCGGAAACGACTGATGGTACAGAAGAGAGAGACACATGGCTTACTCTGACTGATGCTTATTCCAGCGGCACAGATGAGCAGCTTCATATCATTAGCCACATTCCAAGCTGTCATCGTGTAACTCACAAGTGTAATCAGAGATGCCCAATCGTCAGCACCAAACTGCTTAATGATTATGCGCGTGGATAGTCGAAGGCCAACAATTACCACTGAGAACCCCAGGAGAAAGCCGACAACGCCATAAGCAAGTGAAGATCGATCTTCATAGGAATTCGCTGGCCACTGTGTCATGTCCATGGCCATACTGATCTTGAGAGGAACCATAGACGCCCTTTGCTGTTTGAAGAGGACGTTGTAGGTTTGAGAACGCTCGAAGTCGACGGTGCGACATGGCATGCTCTTGCTTTCGCATCCGGAGACAAAGGGAATCGGGACATTTCCCGGATCAACTAGTAATCTCACTGAAATCGTGCAGATGACCCTGGTGATCTCTTGCTCGACGCCGCCGCAAGCAGGCCGGATCCGTCGAACTCTATGTCTTGCTTCAACGCCACCACTGCCCACCAGTGATGTCGAGGTGGGTGGATCGCTAATTAAGCGACGCTAATAATGGTATGCGAATACATAAACCGAGACATATAAGAAGCTCAACTTCGCCTCTTTGCGATTGAGGGAACTGCAACTGAGCCCCTGAGGTGGGTTGATTGGACTGATCTAGACCTTTTACAAACCGATGACAAGGTAAACTGGCTCGGGGGGAGTTGACAAACACGATGTACCAAGTTAAAACCAAGCCGAGAGATGGATAAAAGTCTCTGATAGTTGTTATTCGAAGAATAGGGACAAGCAGTCACGGTTTGAAAGTGTCTCGAAGTGCCCAGACTAAAGGGGTGTCTCGAGGTTGAGGATGACATTATGCCTTGCTAGCCCGACTAGCCCATAAGTTTATGCCTTCCTTTCACTGGGATCGCACACACACCCTCCGCTCAAGTTGTCCTCCTCAATCTGCAAGAGATGTGCCAAAGCCCAATCTTGGTCGTTGGCATACGGGTCTGCGTAATGGCAAGGTCGACCGTTTACGGATGTTGGATATATCCAGGCGCAGGAACCTCTGCCTTCCGGGGTGAAAAGGGCCAAGTTGGCGCGGATGATGCCATCTGCTTGCTTCTCGAGAGACGCATCCTCTGTTGCTTTGCCGTAATGGTGCAGAGCAATGGCATTGAGGGTGCTCCAGTAATGAGGAAAGGTATCGCCCCATACGCGGTCTTTGCCAAACCAATACCCATCCCAGTGGCGAATGGCAACATCGTGGACTCGATGGTCCGGCTGCTTTCCGGCAAAACGGAGTAGAACTTCAACTTGTAAACGTGCGCCCTTGAGCCACTTCGCCTCGCCGGTAAACCGGTACAACTCGAGCAAAATGATGGCTGCTGGCGCAACAATAGACTGCTCAAAGTTTACTTCAAAAGGGGGATAGTCTGTGCCGCGGTCCAGAATGTTCTGACCATGCCCAGAGAAAAGACGCAGCGCTCGCTCAAGCATGGCCGTATCACCGACAGCCTCCAGGGTGCGGAGACCCTCCAAGACAGGAAGGCCAATAGCGTAGAGCGATGCGCCACCTTCAGAGTAGAAGTTCTCGAGGGTAGTCAAGAACCTTTGCAGGGGAGATTTGCCGAAGAGAGCAGGAATGCCGATGGCCGCGGCGACCAAGTGAAGTTGCAAAACCCAAGACCAGTTGTAGAGACGTTTACGGTTACGCTCGTTGTCACCAGGTCCGTCGTGCACGAAGCCATCCTCGTTTTGGAGTTTTGTGCACACGAAAGAGTAGTAAGCCGAGAAAGACTGCTTAATTCTGGGGTCGGGATTCTTCTTCAGCCATCGACCGATGAGAACGCCCATGCCGACGCGTTCGCGCCCGGCGTTGCGGTCTTGGTGCGTCTCATAGAAAGGGGGAGCCTCGGCTTGGTTATCGTAGACGATGTATGCACCGCAAAGAAAGTCTTGGGAATCAGTGACCTGCTGCTTGTCGACGATAAAGTCGATTCGACTCTTGATCAGATCATCATACCGGGGCACGGTGTTGAGAAAGATGAGGGACTCTCTGAGGCCCACACCGCTGCCTGTGGATATGCGCAACGTCTTTGTGCCATACTCTCCGGCTTCGTGAACGAAACCAAATCCATCGGTGATTTGCTGAACTGGGCGGCCATTTACCGTCGTGGTGGAGTTGATTGCGGCCAGACTGCCCCTCATCCGGATCATAGCACTCTCGTTGGCGACAAGTGTGTGGCGTGGAATGTCAAAATGGATAAACTGATTGGAGCGCCGAGCACATTGAGAGAAGAAGTCGTTCCAGTCATGATGCCAAAAAAGGGTCCATTCAACCGTCGTGGACTCGCCAGGATCCAGGGCTGGGACGGACGGGTGCAGCAGAAAGACGCCCCGAGTATTAGAGTGGACGATTTCGTCGCGAGACTCAATGCTGTAACCCTGAAAGGAGCCTTTCGTGAGGACCAAGCCCAAGTTCCGACCATGGCCGCCCATCTGGTTCAGCTTCACCCACGCAGTGCTGCCACCGTGAGCCCAGACATGGGCGTGGGTGCGGCTCTGCAGAGCGTCTGTTGTGTTGGTGTAGTGGTCGTTGAAGGGCGTATAGATTGCAAGAGAAGTAGGACCTCTCGAAGCAAAGTTGAGCTGATAATCCCCCCGGTTCTTGAACTTGTACGCCTCTGTGAAAGAGCCTGCGTCAGCGTCAAGCCGACGGATTACCGAGAGCTCCAGCGACCCATGGGTGTAGGTAGCTACGGTAGAATCATGACTGCTGGACGAGCCAATGTGCGGACTGTTCCAATGGAAGCGATTGAGCAGATGAGGACCAAGATCCGCGAAGCCAAGGCCCCAGCGGCTTCCGAGAGGTTGCCAGGGTGCGTTGGCCGGAGAGCTGATCCAGTTCAACGGAGTGCCGGCACGAGGATCCACAATCTCCAGGACGGCGCCGGTGGTTCGGTCGATGTGGACCGAAAAGTCTCCGTTGACCAGATTGACAGTACGGACCATGACTCTAGGATGCAAAAATGCAGATATGGGGAGAGCAAGCAGATGATTGGCTGTGCCGAGGTGGATGAGGTTAACAGAAAGAATGGCTGTAGTCGTAATACAGAGGAAAAAGACGAGGCCACGTCAGTAGAGATAAACAAGGGTAAAGAATTAGAAAATCCAAAACAAAAAAAAAGAGACAAGAGCTGTGAGACGCCGAGGCCAGTCGCCGACTCAACAGACTGACGTAAGGACCCATGGCAGAATAAGGTAGCCAAAGTATCCTGCCTGTATCTACCCTGAGCCCCCGCGCGTCTGTCACATAAAAGGACACTTTACAAACGCTTGCGGTAACATCGCGAGACGGAGAGTCAGGTGCCATGGAGGTGCCATGGAGGTGCCAGGTGTCAACATACTTGATTACCTACTCTACTACTCGTGTACCTGGCAGCAGAGATGGCCTGTGTGGCCTTCTCCAAGACTCCAACTACTGCAGGGGATGCATGTTCGGCAATGCAGTGCAAGCCCGATCGGCTTCTGCGCGTATCTCGTGCTGGAAGATGGCGACGTTCATACCACGTCGATGATGGGTGTCACTGTCGCAGAGAGGTTCATCCTCGGCCTGCGTTGCCGCATTGGAGACAGGACTGAACAGTGCACATTTGTCGTGGACACCAAAGGCACCCGTAGCTTGATCATCGAAAACGATGCGAGACATCAAAACTGCCCCTTGTGGTGAGCGAGCCGTTCATTCCTAGAGTCCCACGATGGAGGTCCAGCCGAGTACAAAATGGCGAGTCCGCCGGGTAACAAGATTGCCAGATCCAAGTTGCCTCTGCTGAATCGTTCATCCTATCTACAACAGTACCGCAGCAGCCGAACACCCCGGTTTGCTGCGACACCTCTCAATGCACCGAGTATAAGTAAGGGAGTTGGTAAGATCAGTCTACCTCTGCAAGAGAAGCCATATACCAGTTGCTGACACATTGTACATCCCGTCGTAGAATGACACGAGTGTCATTCAGTGTCCCAACAGACCGTCGTACACAACGTCATAGAGGAATCGAATGTGGACTCTCCAAGGCTAGCCCGATCTATGTAGACTATAGTCTCCCGAGCCAGATCAATGATGGCGATGGCTGTCCGAAACGAACTGTTTAAGCCGAAAACTCATAGGCCTTGCAGCGTGTTAGTGATTGAACAACACCAACCACCATTTCCAGTGAGATGGGACGACTTACCAAGTCGTGCCACGCAACGCCGGCATATGAGGACGCGCTCTTGCCATAGTGTGTGAAGCCAAGACTCTGATAGTAAGACAAGAGACGATCATAAGTCAGAATGGCAATCCTGTCTGCTATTCCGGCATCCTTCATGTGCTTGATGTAGGAAGCCATCAGTTTCTTGCCGAGGCCGCGCCTCTGAACCGAAGGCGTCACGGCCAGCGAATGAAGAGCAATAGTACTGCCTTGGGGCTGGTGTCCGACGTCGTAGTGTCCGGCCGGGTTATCCTTCCACTTTGGAGGGAACGCCATGTCCGCGTCCTTTACAACGCTTGAAGTTGATTTGGTCGAGATGACGTGCGCGAGGAGCTTGTCGTCGCTCGAGTTGGCTGGTGCCGACGCCAGCACTGGGATCTCCGTTTGACCGATACAGTCATGGTCCGATGTGCCAGCTGCCACGAAAAGGCCGTAGCAGAGCTCAGGACAGACGCTCAGCCTGTACTCGATCTGCGGGAAAGATTCAGCGAGAGCGTTCAAGGTTTGCGTGAGTTTGACGTCGGCGAGGATCGATTACACAGACAACCAGACAAGAAGACTGACATGAAGACATGGACTTGAGAAGAACAGATATAATGCCAGGCTGGGTCGCGGGACATTTTGCGTAGACAGTATTGGCCGTGGCACCTTGTGCTGCTCACCTTTTCGGGGGTTGCAGCCTCCGCGGGGGGAAATGCCGCGGACTCGACAGCAACACACTGGCTGAGGTCACCGATGGACAGAGGTCGTATGTAAGCAGCCATGGTGAAAAGAGGTGCAATTGCGGACAACGAACTCGGGGAGCGCAAGATGTGCTGGTGTCTGATTTGGCAATATGGCGAAGGAGGCTAAAATGTTGATTGAAGTCGATCGAAGTTGGGAAAGGCCAACAACTGCGGATAGGTACACGGTGGGGAGAGCCCTGCAGGGCCCACAACCACTTGGACCCCGATTCATGGATACTGGGCACACATATACTACGTACTATGTAATCCGTACAGATATGTTTTACATGATGAGAGACTTGCTTCTATATTGTGTATTTGTATCGAGCGCTGGCCCATTCTATTTCTCTATCAAACATTCCGAGTCTACTCATATCACGTGGCATCTACAACTTGCTTCTGAGGTTCTTCCTGTCATCCTTCTTGAAAAGCACCTTGCTGTTGGGGTAAGGGTCGAAGACCACACTGTTCAACGGATTATCCTCACTGGCGCGTTTGAACATGTCCTCGTAGACCTTGCCGTCGTAGCGTCCCAAGCTGCTGTCGAGGACCCAGTCGTCAAACTTCCACGCGTCAACGAGGCGAACGGCGTGGGGACGTATTTCCTCCAACAGCTTCATGACGGCCTTCGTCCTGGCCAAGGTGATTTGGCGTACCGTCACGGCCGCCGAGCTGTAAAACTCGCTGGCTTCGCGCTCAAGAGTGTTCAGGGCATACAGCCTGAACAGCTTGTGGAGCAGGCCGACAGTGTCTTGGTCAAGCTGGTCAATGGTGCTCTGGTCGATAAGAGCCTCGCGGAAGTTCTTGACAACCATGTACTGGGCGTGTGCGGTGCTCAGGCGCTGGAAATCAACGAGGAGGCTGTTCCAGGACTGCTTGTCCTCATCTCTGTGTCGCAGTGCCTCGAAAGTCAAGAAGGAAACGCGCCAGGCGAACGCGGCGACCAGGTCGTCGTCCGAGCCGAGCACGTCAAACGCGGCACCGATGTCGCGGCGACGAAGAAACTCGGAGAGAATTCTGGTGGTGTCGTTATTTCCAGCCTTGCCCTTCAGCACGGCGCGAGCGGACTTGAGTAGGTATCGCGACACCTGCTGGGTGAGCATGTAGTTGTCACCTTCCCAGGTCAGCGTCGGCAGGTAGTCGGCATACCACGAACCAATGCCGCTGAAGGAGGAATATCCGTGTCCGCCGCAAGCGCGACGGCAGACTTCGAGGCCCTCGCCAGCCACGGTTGAGCCGTACGCCTTGAGGGCGCAGGAAGTGGCGTGCAAGTCGGCCAGAAGGTCGGTCCCAGGGTTCAGCTCCTCGGGCCCGGGGTTACGGTTGGCGTCGCTCAACTTGCCAGCGTCGGCGCTCGTTCTCTTTTGGTTCTCGTTGTAGAGGTTGATCATGCCGCGGCCGGTGAAGTGAAGGGCAAACGTGGCGGCGAGAAGGGGTAGGAGCCTGATCTGGACCATGGTGTAGTTGAGCACCTGGTTCTCACCCGGCTCGTTGGCTGGCGCATCACGATCCTGGAACTGGCGGCGAACAGCGCAGTAACGAGTGGCGATGGTGACGCCTTTGGCGAGAACTGATCCGGCCTGGAGAACAATGTTGGACCGCACCCATGTGAGCGTGCCATAGACCAAAGAGGGATTTGCCGGCCTCGTGTACTTGCTGGTTTGCGGATCGATGGACGAAAAGCGGGCGAGCATGTGGTTGTGCGGGATCTTGACCTGGTTGAGTAACAAGAAACCATTGTCCATGGTGTTGTAGCCGAATTTCGGACCAATGTCGCCAACGTGAACGTTGGGAAGAGGCTCGTGGGATTTCTTGTCCCGAATGGGCACGACGAACGGGTGAGGGCCGAGGCGCTTGCCATTGATGATGAGCTGGGCCATGACCACGGCGTGTGATGCCATCTTGCCCAAGGAGCCGATCCACCATTTTGAAGCCGTCAAGTGTGGGGAGTGCATGACGAACGTCTTGTCGGCAGGGTCCCATGTGGCCGTCGTCTCGAGGCCACGAACGTTTGAGCCGTGGCCAAGTTCCGTCTGGGCGTAACACCCAATGATTTCGTAGTTCTCGGCGGGTTCGAGGAACAACTTGTGCTGCTCCGGTGTGCCCTGCTCTCGTAGGGTCACGAGAAACATGGTGGCGTGCAGTCCGTACGGCGTCGGCTCGCTGATGAGATCATTGGCGACTTGATAGTCCTCCTTGGACCAGTTGTGCTCCTTGGTCAGTTGGAACAGTCTCTTGCCGCGTGCCAAGGAGGCCTCGATGCGGGTGCTCCGACCGCGGAAGTAGTTTTGCGTCTTGTCGAACACAGGCTCGCGCTTCAAAATGTTCAGTATCCTCTCATTCCGCTCGAGTGCCTCATTTGTGAACATGAAGGTGGCCAGCTGGTCGACATTGAGGCTGGATTTCGCCCTCTCTTGGGCGAGCAGCTCGGTGCCCTGAGGCCCTGATGGCTGCAGCTTCTTGACCCAATCCGGAGAAGTCGGCATCGTGCTTTTGCAAGAAATTGGTGTGGTTGGAAAAGCAATGTTAAAAAAAAGATGACGACGGTGGATTACTTTGGTATGGGGAAAAGCCAGATCGACTGCTGGGCGTTATATGAGGCAAACGTCGGCAGCGTGTGAAGTCTAAATCTCATCCATGTGTCTTGTCCGTCCTCCTGATGGCCTTCATGACGCGAGCACACAAGCAGTGCCTCGGCTTTTGCCCTGTCTGGTTAGACTGGAACTGGCCATGACACGTAAACCGCTTGCTGGATCCCCTGCTTCACGACACGGCCCACACTTTCGTTGCCGGACATCTTCCCGGTCATCGGACTCGCTCGGTACATGGCTAGGAGCCGAGGTGTTGGATGTCCGACCCATCGCCCAAGAAGCCGGGTCAAGATCCCTGCTAATTATGTTGACGCACACCATCAACGTCCGAGGACCAATGGCACACCGGCAGAGTTTAGTGACTCTTGGACTAGCCGACTAGAACATCAATCTCAGCCGGTGAAGAGCGTATGTAGACTTGCGCAGTACGCCACGTGGTCGGCGTCGGACTTTCCACAGCATCGGCGAAGGTGTAGGTTTTGAATGGAATGACTGGGCAGAATAATCTCTACTGTCTCTCTTTAATGACTGTACAATTGCGCAAAGTAGGAACTGGGCTTGTTCAACAGATCTTGAGGATGCCCGCTCTCCACCAACCTTCCTTGATCCATCACAAGCACAAGATCATAATCGACAATGGTGCGAAGACGGTGAGCCACTGATATTACAGTCGACGTCGAGAATGACTCTTTGAGGATTCGCGTGACGGCTTCTTCCGTGGCAAGATCAACCGACGAAGTGACTTCATCGAGCATGACGATCGACACCCCGTCATATCCACGTATCAATGCTCTTGCCAGTGCAAACAGCTGAAGCTCTCCTCGAGACAGTGACACCGAGTTGGAAGCTGTCATGATCGTATCTAGACCGCACGGCAAGGACAAGATACGGGAGAGCCCGACTTGGACGAGGGCCTTTTCGAGACTAGAGTCTGGGTGCCGACAGAGAGGATCAAGGTTGTAGCGAATGCTTTCCGGGAACACCACTAGGTCTTGGGGTATGGCCGTTATCAACTTTCGAACGTCATCCCTTCGGCAGCGCGTGATGTCGACGCCATCAATTTCAACGCGTCCATCGAGGATCTCGGTGAGGCGAAGAAGAGTCAACAGCAAAGTACTCTTACCGCTGTGATCGTGTCAAGTCAGCACCATTCAAGTGTTTGTGATCCGACAGTAGTTGCCCACCTTCCTGTCCTGCCGCAAACTCCCACCTTTTGTCCGGGTTTTATGAGAAAGGACACTTCTTTGAGTACGGGACTCGATGTTTCGCTTAAGGAGGAAATTTAGCTTGGATTCTGTGGCATGTGGAGTCAGAGGCTTTACCTGTACGCAGAAGTCACGTCAACAAATCGCACGGATGCGCGTGAGAGAGCGGACCAAGGTGGCAAATGTTCGTTTTCCATCGGCTTGTTCTCGGATGGCGTCCGCTCTGTAAAGTCACGGATCCTCACGACGGCTGCCATTGAAGTCTCAAGCTGCGCCCTATCTAAATCTAATATTATTTAGATAGATTTAAAATATTAATTATAAGAGTTTTATAGATAAAAATACCCTTATTACTTTAATATACTTAATATATTAAATTACAATTTATAACTATTTAAAGTTATATAGCTAAAAGCTCTTTTAGATATTTAAAGATAACTTTAAGAATTAGCTTATTTCAATATAATAAGTTAGGGTTAGGGTTAGGGTTAGGGTTAGGGTTAGGGTTAGGGTTAGGGTTAGGGTTAGGGTTAGGGTTAGGGTTAGGGTTAGGGTTAGGGTTAGGGTTA
>QAPG01000069.1:152939-196012 GCA_004366825.1 Colletotrichum spinosum | reverse complement strand
ATATATATATATATATATATATATATATATACATATCATAGTTCCACGTCAATTGACGACGTCGCGTCGCCTCATCCGAAATCTTTTTAGTCGAGTCGGAAGACTATAGTGGGAACTTTTGACCAGCATTGGTGAGATGCCGATCTTGGACGCTAGCAAACACTCATGGCTCGAATCCATGGCGCCGTCGAAAAGGAAACCTAACCATCATTTCGGAGCGCGCAGGAACCGCGACCTACCTCGATTTAGCGCTCGGCAGTCTACAAAGGAGATGGCGAACGCCGTCCATCTGCCCGTTGTCGACAACCCATCTGTTCCGATTAGCCATGCTTTCCATAGTTCGCGGAGTACTTCACCTGAATGTTCAGGGCCTATCTAAGAATCGAGCTCGCAACTTCTACCTGTCAAGGTCAATCGGATGATGGCGTCCCCAAACTGGGGCATCCTAAGAGTGGTGATCTGCATCAGGGTCCTTTTACCAACATGGGCATGATTCTAGCTTGCGAGACTTCGTTCATATGTGAGCCAAGCCCCGGAGCCACGGAGAATACTTTTCGAATTGGTCGCCTGTAAACTTTGGCCGTCGGCTTTAGCATGGCTGGAATCATTACAAATACTGGTCTCCAGACCGTAACTCGCGGAATGTTCCATCGAAGGTCTGGCAAGTACTGTATGACTTCAATTGGCCGAGAAAAACGACAGTGATGAGGCAACAGTACACAAGACGATCACCCTATCGCCCCGAGTTATGAAAATCCCTGAAGATGGAGACATTACAGACACACCTTCAAATGTCTACCATGTACAACAGTTGAACAGTTACCTAGAGAACATGGCTGGTTTTAACTTCTTTAATGATTATGATTCGAGAGACCTATTTTTGAGCCAGTAGTATGGTATACTCATAGAACCCCAATTTCAGACAGTAAAAACAGTGAGGTACTATGAAAACTAAGATGATATTAGTCCAATGCCCTTCAAGGTGGTTACATCTCACTCATTTTAGTCCAAAAGCGTCAGGTGACACACCCATCTGGCACCAGATGGCCCAAGCTGGCAGTCTCCACACGCGGCGACCGTTGTCACCGAGTGCCGAACTCGTCGTTCTCCACCGGGAGACGATACCAAAAAATTTCCCCATCGGCCTCTGGAGAAGTTCAGCGAAGCATTCAAGCCACCACACGCTTCCTTCGCCCACGCAAACACGATGGCAACTCCCACGAAAGGGCCCGCGAAGGGTACTGCGAAGCGATCCAAGACCCTGAAGAGAGACACCAGGTTAGAGAAGAGGAAAGAACAACTGCAGAGCATCGAGCAGCTGGAAAAGGCCGTCAGTGAATTGGTAAGTTGTTCAGTCGCCCCCATCTTCGTCTAGATCTTGGACCTCGCGGCCGCGTGCTCACCTCGTTTCCCACGTAACAGGACCCCAAGACCGAAATCACAACCTTTTCCGACCTCCCTCTTTGCGAAGCGACCGCGACCGGCCTCGAGAAATCCCACTTCCAGACTCTCACCGACATCCAGACTCGTGCAATTCCTCTCGCGCTCAAGGGTCGCGACATCCTCGGTGCGGCAAAAACCGGCAGCGGCAAGACCCTGGCCTTCATCATCCCCGTCCTCGAAAAGCTTTACCGCTCACGATGGACCGAGTTCGATGGCCTCGGCGCCCTCATCATCTCCCCGACCCGCGAGCTGGCCGCTCAAATCTTTGACGTCCTGCGCAAGGTCGGTCGCAACCATGCTTTCTCGGCTGGTCTCGTCATCGGCGGCAAGAGTCTAAAGGAGGAGGCGGAGCGCTTGTCCAAGATGAACATCTTGGTGTGCACCCCCGGACGCATGCTGCAGCATCTCGACCAGACGGCAGGTTTCGACGTCGATAACCTCCAGATCCTCGTCATGGACGAGGCTGATCGCATCATGGACCTGGGTTTCCAGAGCGCTGTCGATGCGCTGGTGGAACATCTCCCCACAACACGACAGACGCTGCTATTCAGTGCGACGCAGAGCAAGAAGGTGTCCGATCTCGCCCGCCTGAGTCTCAAGAACCCCGAATACGTCTCCGTCCACGTCGAGTCGACCCCCAAGAACCTCCAGCAGCACTACCTCGTCACCCCTCTCCCCGAAAAGCTCGACACTCTCTACGGCTTCATCAAGGCGAACCTGCGAAGCAAGATCATCGTCTTTCTGTCATCCGGCAAGCAGGTCCGCTTCGTCTACGAGAGCTTCAGGCACCTGCAACCCGGTATCCCCTTGCTCCACCTCCTCGGCAAGCAGAAACAGCTCCAGCGAATGGAGATCACCAAGCGCTTCGCCGAGGCCAACCACACCTGCCTTTTCGCCACCGACGTCGTCGCCCGCGGAATCGACTTCCCCGCCGTCGACTGGGTCGTGCAGGTCGACTGCCCCGAGGACGTCGACACCTACATCCACCGCGTCGGCCGGACGGCCCGCTACGAGCGCGACGGCAAGGCCGTGCTCTTCCTCGACCCCAGCGAGGAGCAGGGCATGGTCTCGCGCCTCGAGGCCAAAAAGGTGCCCATCAACAAGATCACCGTCAAGGAGAGCAAGAAGAAGAGCATCAAGAACCAGCTCCAGAGCATGTGCTTCCAGAACCCGGACCTCAAGTACCTCGGCCAGAAGGCCTTCATCAGTTACACCCGCTCCGTGCACCTGCAAAAGGACAAGGACGTCTTCAAGTTTGACGAGCTTGACCTCGACGGCTTCGCCGAGTCCCTCGGGCTCCCCGGTGCGCCGCAGATCAAGTTCCACAAGGGCCAGGACGTCCAGAAGATCAAGAACGCCCCGCGCATGGGTCTCTCCAGCGACGAGGACGACTCGGACTACGACGCCGAGGCAAACAAGGCCAAGAAGAAGAACGAGATCCGCACAAAGTACGACCGCATGTTTGAGCGCACGAACCAGGACGTCCTCTCCGGCCACTACGCCAAACTCGTCGCCAACGGCGACATTGAGGGTCCCGCCATCGCCGGCGCCGGCGGTGACGACGACGACGAGGACGACTTCCTCTCCGTCAAGCGCGTTCTCAACGACGACGCGCTCGACGAGGAGTCCAAGAAGATGGCGGCCGGCAAGTCCAAGGTCATCTCCTACGGCGATCAGCAGTTCATCGTGGACTCGAAGCGCCGCGAAAAGGCCCTCACCTCCAAGAAGAAGATGCTCAAGTTCAAGGGTCGCGGGCAGAAACTCGTCTTCGACGAGGACGGCAACGCGCACCCCATTTACGAGCTCCAGAACGAGGACGACTTCAAGCAGGAGGGCCCCGCCGAGGCGCTGCGTCAAAAGTTCGTCGAGGGCGAGGCCCAGCGCGTCAAGGAGGCCGACTCGGACGACAAGATGCTCGCCAAGGAGAAGCGCAGGGAGAAGAGGCTCAAGCGCAAGATCCGCGAGGCGGAAGAGCGCGGCGAGCGCGAGCCCGAAGCCGCCGGGCCCCGCGTCGGCGGCGACGAGGGCGACGAAGACCCGCTTGCGCTGCTGCGCTCGCTGCCGATTGCTGGCGGCAGGGACGCGTCTGACGACGAGGAAGATGACAGGCCGAAGAAGAAGCCCAAGAAGTGGTTCCAGGACGACTCGGACGAAGAGCGCGAGGCCAAGAAGAAGAGCAAGATGGGCGGAAAGGTGCTGGAGATTGACCGCGAGCCCGAGACGCTCGAGGACCTCGAGGCGCTGGCCTCGGGTTTATTGAACTAAAGTCTCGTGGTGTTGTAGATGTAGGTAGGTAGACACAGATACCCGGTTGGGAAAAGTAATGTCGATTTTAGCGTCCAATTTGACTCTTCGTGTCTTGTCGCCATCACCACTGGCTGGGATCAAATACTGCAACAAACCAAGCACTCGCAAAGTGAAGAAGTAACGTAATGCATTAAATGCCTGCCTAGAGGACTGTGAATGAAGTCCAGGGGTATCACCAACCCCCAACGCCAGAAAAGCCCTCCATTCCATTCATGTCGGAATGCCAAAAATATGTCGCCAAAAAAGCCTCAGCAAGTCCAAGAGTCTTTCCCCCCTCTCTCCCTCCATCATCACCTAGAAAGCAAACCCTGCAAGCGAGTTCAAGACCCAACGCCTCGCAACCCTCTGTCCCTGTCTATTGTATGTGTGTCTCTGCCAGCCCTACCAAGTCAACTTCTTTTCGTCGCCGTACAGACGAACCCTGTAAATGCAAGTATGATCCGAACCGTGATTGCTCACGGCCCTGACGATGATTTGATCCGTCGCGGCGCCAATGTTTCCCAGCTCTGGGCTGAACTGGTGCACATGCGCGCCGTCCATGCCCTCGGTTGCCTGGTACTCGAACTGCGCAATCTTGACCCAGCCATCCTCGAGCCAACTGTTGTTGATTTCCGAAGGGAAATGGCTCGCCGAAAAGTCCTCGACACGGTTGCGGACGTCAAGATCGGTAAAGTACGCCCACACATCCATGTCCTTGGGCATTGCTTCGGGGTTGAGCGTGGCGGTGGGGAGAATGTGCTCGATGACAATGTATCGTGGGACGATTTCGTTGCTGATGAGATACCCAACAAAGACACCCAGAGGCCGGCCATCTTTCGAGCTCACCGACTCCTTGCCGCACCAGCAGTCGCCCTCGTCGTCCCAGGGGATTAGAGTCCTTGCTGGAGGGAATACGTCGGGGCTCCGTCGCGTGCTATCGAGCCACTCTGGCGAGCTTACCTTGCCCTTGATCAGTGGCTTGTAGACTGGCGACATGTGTTTCGCGTCGATGATGGTACCCCTACCGCGTGAGAGAAAGTTGACTTCTTTGCGGAGCTGCGACTGCCAGTTGACTGTGATTTTGCCTTGTGCGAGTGCCTCCAGGCCGGCGTTTGCGACAGCGTCACGGACCCGTTCATCAATGATTTGCATCAACTCGGTGCGAGCGATGCCAGCTTCGGGCGCCTTCTGCACAGCGTCTTGAACCTGCTGTTCCAACTTCTTCTGGAGCTCGAGGGCTTCCGCCTTGATCTCGTTGCGGTGGGTGGCGAACTCAGCCTTAAGGTGTCGAATGAATTCGTCACGTGTGACAACGACGTCTTTGGTGCCTTTCTTGTCCTTGTACAGATTCTTGACGTATTGCTCAAGCTTCTGCGCGAGGCCCTTTTCAATCTTGTCAGGAATCGAGGTACCAAACGCGGGCTCGAGAATCTTGGCCACTCGCTTGTCGTTGTTCTTGAGCCACTTCTCCCACGTTTTGGCCAGCTTGCTCTCGAAAATGTTTTCAACATCGGCAGGCGAAGTACCTGGCTGAGGCGGTGATGCTGCCTTCTGATATACTGGGTCTTGACTCAGCCGGTCTTTAGTAGCTCGCCAGTGCTCATCGGATATGTGATAGTAGCCGTTGCGACCTCTGTCAATCGTCAGGATCTCCCTATCACCCTTCATCAGGTCTCGCAGCGCGTGCCAAAACTCTTGCGCGATGATCGGACGGCCGTTCTTGTCGAGTTTTAGATGCACCACCTTGGGAACGATACCTTCCAGCTTCGACAGAGACCCGTCGTGCAGGTTGCTGGACTTCGTCAACTTCGTGATTTCATAATCGTGGTCTCGTTGCTGTCGTTGAATCTCTCTGGATTCGTCGTCGCTAAAGATTGTGCTGGGGCGAGACATCCACAACGGGACACGAAGTCCAGCGTTGAATCCCGAGAAGCCGAGCCACCCAAGCACGTCCGATCTCGCGTCAGACGTGCTGAGCAACCTGGACAAAAGCCAACCGACCAGAACCGCGAGTATGATGTACGCCGGCCTTTGGTACCAGGGTGTGTCTGGGAACAGGAGATCCAGGACGGCTACAAACGCATCGGCAAGCCGGAAGAGAAGCCACGACCCCCATGGAAGCTCCTCGGTAGGAGTTTGACGACTTCGCATATCGAAGGCGACAGAGCCATCGCTGTCGCTGTCGTCAGACACACGACCAGGCGTCCGTGGTCGGGGGAGTTTGGTGACCTTGTACACGATCTCGTAGACGTATGGATGCGTTGCGAGTCGTCGTCTGCGCTCGCTGTGAAGCTTCGCCTGCTGCGCTCTGTCGACTCGACGCTCTTGATCAATGCTATCCTGCATGAGGCTGCCAAAGAGTGAATGCCCTTGAGGCCGTTCACCGCCATTCTGCTGAGCACTACTGGCTCGATGATTCGCAGCAGGCTCGTTCGCTTGGCCGTTCTGCTGAAAGCTATGAGTTGGGACGTTGCGGTACGTGTCGTGTGAGGTGTTGTATCTCGGGATGGCTTCTGTAGAAACGTTGCCATTCCATGCAGGTCGCCCGTTCGCTTGATAATTCTGCTGGAAGCTCTGATCTGGAACATTGCGGTACGAGTCACGCGCGACGTTGTGTCTCGAGACGGGTTCTGCGGGAACATTGCCATTTGCTACAGGTCGCCCATAATCTTGACTGCCCGGCCTAGACGGACTCTGTCTCTTGTCATCATTGTTTGGCCAGGCAGAGCGCTGAACACCAGGCAGATTGTTGGATGACGACAACGGTGTGGCAGGGCCACGGTCTGAAGTTGCTGTACGGTCCTGTAGACTGCCAACCGACGAAGACTGTGTGGTAGGGCGTCTGTCCACATCAGCCGTGTAATCCCTCTCGCCATCAAACTGGGAAGGTCGAGGTTGGCGCGAATCAGTGGTGGACTTGGACGGGGAGTCCGATCGGCCAGCCGTGTTGACAGGTCCTGGTCCTGGATTCTTATGTTGATGATCAGTAAGATGCTGCTCTATGTGCCCGACTTCACCGATCGTGGTGGGCTTCACAGAAGTTGAAGACGGCGCAGCTCTGTTGTATTCTTGATTGCTGGGGACAGTCGCAGGCCTTGAAACTGATGCTGCAGGTCCAGCCGGCATGTTGCCCTGTCTTGAAGAGCTGCGCACTGGCGCGGCCTCTGCAACGCTGCTTTGTCTGTGTCTGCTGGCACCCGGTGAAGGCTGCGCTGCAGGTGGGCCCCGGTTAGGCGGAAGGCTGATTCCTCGCGAGACATTGGACCCGACCGACACAGGAGGCTCTGCGGGAACTGGCTTGGCAGGTGATTGTTTGGCAGACGGTGGTTTGGCCGGCGACGGGTGATGCGAAGACTCGCTCTGGGAACGCAGAGTATCCCTGGGTGGTGTTTTGGGCTGTGCTCGATTGACTGTGACGAACGGATTTGAACGAAGCGCCGGCGCAGGGTGTTCGGCCACCATGAGGTTCGGTGACCCGACATGGCCTCGCAGCCCGACCTGTGTCTGACCCCGTGGGGGCATGGAGGACTCGCCTCGAGGGGGAAATAATCGCTTCGTCGGGCTCCTTCTGGCCGAGTAACTGTCCTCCTCGATAGGCGACTCTTCACCCTCGGTGGTAGGGAGGATGTCAGGATTAGGAGATCGCGAAGGGGTAGAACGAAGTTCTGCGCCGCCAAACAGCGAGCTTTCCTGACCAAAGGTGCGCGTCGAGTCTGGTGTGCCTGTGACACGAGGCCATCCGAGATTCGAAAGGAGCGTGCCTGTGTTGACTTGGAATGAGGTAATGTTAGCCGTTGAGGGAGTCTCGAGGGATCTGAGACTAGTGGCAGGCAACAAAGAAAGGCAAGGCCAAACGCAGGGGTTCGTAAAGGGCTGAACTTACCCGTTCGGGTGGGATTACGGCGTGGTGAATTCTGACCACGACCGACTTCCGGTGTCGATGCCGAGGCGTCGGAGGAGTTTGAAATCTCGGGCCCGAAGTTGGACGATGATTCCGGCTGGAGTAGTGCGGATTTCTGTTTTGTCTTTGGTTTTGGCTTTGGCTTTGGCGTGGGTGCGGATGTTGGGGCATTTGACATTGACATAGATTTTGAGCCACGAGGACGACGCTCTTCGTCGCTCTCTGCATCCACAAGAGCATCTTGGACGATGTCCTGGAGGTTGCGAAACTGCCCGCTGAGGTTATTGCGAGGAAGAGCGGAGGGTGCGGAGCCGTACGACGAGTCGTACCGAGACGCCAACCATGGAAGATCTGAGGAGACGGCGACGCTTCGTGTCAGGACGGGGGCGTCATCGTCATCATCCTTGCGCTGCTTCCTCCTTGGGGCCATTTTGGCGGAAGGTGAAGAGAAGTCTGGTTATTGATCAGCAAGAGCAGTTGGTGTTGTAGACAAGTCTCATATAGCTGAGTATGATGAGGCGTAATGAGACGTAAGATGGTGAGCCAAAAAAGGATGAGTGAAGGTCTCAGTCTATGAGAAAGAATATGAAAGAACGTAGAGATAATGAGATACCCAGAAAAGAAGACCAAAGAGCAGCCACGGAGGAAAGAGCTGATGAAGAAAGAACATAAGGAAGGAGTGAAGAGGTGCGACTTACATTATTATCTAGCGCTGAGGATAGCATCAAGCTCGGTTGACTGACTACCTCGAGGTGATACCTCAGACCGCGGTCCCGAGTCTTTTGTTTCATCAACAATGCCAGGCGCGGAAGTCCATGAGTTCAATGTTGGAAGTGACAAGGGATGCGGTAGCCAAAGAAGGAGCTCAAGGGATTGCGGTGAGGTGCAAGGAAGAGATGAATGAGCCTTTGAGTATGCTGCAGGTATCCGCTTTCAGCTATGCAAGAGTCGCAATAATGGAAAAAACGAAGCTATTCCAGAGTGGCAGACCCGCCGGATGGGGAAGGGATGTAAGGGGAACAGATATTGGTTAACAAAGAGAGGAAGAGCGGTTCCTGGTCGCAGCTACCATATTCTTGCGTTTTTGCTGGGTCCAGTGGCAGTCGCGCACGCGCCGCGGTTGATGGCGGCTACCCGGAGGTACAGGTGACGGTCCGGTTTGACGGTAAGTACTGCAGTGTCGGGAGCCGAGGATTCGTCGATAGTATAGAGCAAGTCCATGCGACTGCAATAAAGTGAAAGCAAGGGCACGCTCGAGGGTCGTTGGGTCTTTGTCCCAGGGTTACGAAAAGCGCTGCACGCCGGAGCTTCGTCTTGGGATGTTTTCCACGTCGCGACGGACAGCCGCCCGCCACCGGGATTGGGGAACGCGGCACGGACCCCTGTAGCGTGTCCGGCACCCACGCGCTTGTGTTCTGCGGTAAACTTATGTCATCAGAAGCCCGGGAGCGACTTAGGTAAGCTGAAGGGGTCAAGGCGAAGACTTCCACGTGACAGATTCTTCTGTCTGAGATTTCAGCCTGAGGCCAGATTCGAATTGATCACAATTATCCCCCTCCCCCCTCAGTCGAAGAGCAAAGCACCAGATACCCTGCCATGTCACGTCACCGTCCCACCATCCTGTTGACGGTCTACCCTGGCGTTGCTGTCTATCGAATTCAGCGCAGACATGTGCAATCTGCCTACGAATTGACGCGATTCGACGACAAGATTTCGAAGAAGCGCATTGCCGTTGCCCGTTTAACACGCATCCACATCCCTACCGACGCCTCTTCTTGACGATGCACAGAGTGTCTTGGTCAGAAGTCTTGCCGCCAATCCAGTACTCCGTACATGGTGCAGTAGACGAGCCAGGAAGTGACCTGCCTGGCATCATTTCGGGTTAAGCTCCGGAGACCCAGAAAAACAGAACATCAGGCCTGCAGCAGTCGCGAAAAGCAAGCAGACAGGCAGGTTTCCGGATGGGTGCGCAATACTCGAACAACCCTGTACTGATCTCAGTCATGGCGATGTCGAGCTTTGGAGATACAGCCTCTAACCCAGAGTCAGAAGCGCCTCACCTGCTAGTCAGCCCATCATCCAATCCTCTACCTCATGAATCCGCCTGTCAGTCGATTGACTAAGAGTCAAACCAGATAGCATCAACACGACTCCTCCTCCTGCTTACCGATCCGCTACCACAATCACAACCACGTGAAAGCGAGAAAGTACCCTGCTGGTCCGGCCACGGTGGTGAAGATCCTGATCCATGGCACCGCCATCCCCGGTCATTCCAAGTTTCAAATCAACCGTTGGCTTGCTGCTCTCTCCAAGAGAAATTACTGTGCTCCGCAGGCCAGCCACAGGGCCCCAAAATTGGTGCCACCCCCGCTGCGAGACCCCGCCATCGCCATCGTTTGGCCGCGCGAGATTGGCCGTTGCGTCGTCCGTCAGTCCAAATCACCAACCGTGCCGTCGAGGCCCAGCCAATTTCTCCCGCACATCCATCGACAGGCGGAACGTTACAGACAGACGAGACGGGTTATTGCGACCGTCGGCCCAAACTCCATCTGCCGTTATTAAAAAAGTGACTGAGAAACGGATACGTACGGCGTAGAATACATACCTATATCATCTGCAGCTGGCCACTCTCGCCAAAGGGAAGCCCTGGCTCGTTCGTCCTTTCAACCAAGCGCTACTTTTTTGATACCCCCTCCAACGGCGCGCGCAACCACACCATCGTTTTTATCTTGCGCCATCCTTACTACTCCCCAATTCAACCCCTCACTGCGCCAGTTCGCCTTCTGCAACCGTAAATTATTTTCATCATGGCCGTTGGCACTGTCTTGGTCACCGGGTAAGCCACCATTCTGCAGTACGATTGTTCGTTCGCGTGGGGACAGATGTCCGTAGAGCGCACAGCGGGCGCAATGGCATCCTTGGTTTCTATGAGCGACTTTTGCAGTCGTCATCGCGCAGGCAGCGGTGGCGCATTTCTAGGGCATCGAGCTGACCGCACATTTCCTCCATTGCAGTGGTACCGGCTACATTGGTTCTTTCACCACGCTCGCTCTGCTTGAGCACGGCTACGATGTGGTCATTGTCGACAGCTTGTACAATTCCTCAAAGGTCGCTGTGGACCGCATCGAGCTCCTGTCCGGCAAGCGCCCCCACTTCTACCAGGTCGAGGTGACGGACAAGGCCGCCCTCGACGAGGTCTTCAAGAAGCACCCCGAGATCGACAGCGTCATCCATTTTGCTGCGCTCAAGGTAAGCTCACGGTCTCCTGTGTGATCGGAGTCGTGGACTAATCTAGACAATCTCAGGCTGTCGGCGAGTCTGGCGAGATTCCTCTCGAGTACTACCGCGTCAACGTTGGCGGAACCGTCGCGCTCCTGCAGGCCATGACCGACAACAACGTCCCCAACATTGTCTTCTCTTCCTCGGCAACTGTCTACGGCGATGCCACCCGCTTCCCCAACATGATTCCCATTCCCGAGCACTGCCCCATCGGCCCTACCAACACCTACGGCCACACCAAGGCCTTTGTCGAACAGGTCATCACCGACCACATCCAGGCCGAGCGCAGCAAGCTGAAGAAGGCCGGCAAGCCCTACGAGCACTTCAACGGTGCTCTACTCCGCTACTTCAACCCCTGCGGTGCCCACCCCTCGGGCCTCATGGGCGAGGACCCCCAGGGCGTGCCCTACAACCTGCTGCCTCTGCTCGGCAAGGTGGCGACGGGCGACCGCGAGAAGCTCCTCGTTTTTGGTGACGGTATGAAACATGGATGAAGAGAAGCTGAACATGTGCTAATCGAAACAGACTACTCTTCGAGAGACGGCACCGCCATCCGCGACTACATCCACGTCGTCGACCTCGCCAAGGGCCACCTGGTCGCCCTCAACTACCTCCGCGATAACAAGCCAGGCATCAAGGCCTGGAACCTGGGCTCCGGCCGCGGTAGCACCGTCTTTGAGATCATCAAGGCCTTCAGCAAGGTTGTTGGCCGCGACCTGCCCTACGAGGTGGTGCCCAGACGCCAAGGCGACGTCCTGGACCTCACGGCCAACCCCACGCTGGCCAACAAGGAGCTCAACTGGAAAACGGAAGAGACGATGGAGAAGGCTTGCGAAGACCTGTGGCGCTGGGTCAGCAACAACCCCAAGGGCTACCGCCAGGACCCCCCTCCTGAGCTGCTGGCCAACGCCAAGCCTACCAGCTCATGAGCGGGATAGGACGTGCCAGATGGATTGCAAAATCAGTCAGCATTCGTAGATTATGGTGGATGTGACATTGCTCATCATAGACGGGGTTCCAAATTAGTGCTATTCCAGCGACAACCATGATACGACGATCGCCATTTAGAAAATAATGACCACAACAAGATGAAGACACTCGGTGTCTGGTCCTTCCCATTACTTGCTACAACTTCGAGTCGAGTCAGTCAATCTTGAGGAGCAGCTTGCCGGTCGTCTTACGGCTCTCCAAATCGGTGTGCGCCGTCTTGACGTCAGCCAGCGGGTAAACCTTGTGGATGGCAATCTCGACCTTGCCGGACGTGTACAGATCAAACAGCTCCGACGTGTACTTTTCCAACTCGTCCCTCGTCGCCACATAACCGTTGACAATGGGGCGCATGACCTTGAGATTCTTGGGGCCCAACTTGAGAATGTCAATGGGAGGGACAGCGCCAGACTAACACCAGTGTCAGTCAGCCTCTCACACGTCCTGCAACACACAACACCGCGTCCCACTTACCGCATTGCCGAAAACCACGAGGCGGCCCTTTCGCGCCGCAATCTCCAAGTCTCCGTTGAACGTGGCCTTGCCCACGCCGTCGAAAATGACATCCGCACCGTGTCCGCCGGTGATCTTCTTCACCTCGGCCACGAGGTCCTGCGAAGCCGAGTTCACGGTCCACTCGGCGCCGTTCTTTCGCGCGAGGGCGCACTTTTCGTCGCTGCTCGCGGTCCCGATGACTTTGGCGCCGACGGCGCGGAGCATCTGCACCAGCTGCAGGCCGACGCCGCCGGCGGCCGCGTGCACGAGAACCCACTCGCCCTGCTTGACCTCGCCCGCCTCGCGGACAAAGGTCCAGGCGGTGAGGCCTTGCAGCAGCGCGGCTGCGGCGTGTTCCGTCGAGAGGGCGTCCGGGATGCGCACGAGGGAGGAGGCCGGGACGGCGGAGTAGGTTGCGTAGGCGCCAAAGGAGCCCATGTACACGACGCGGTCGCCCGGTTTGAAGTCGGACACGGAGGGGTGGGCGGCGTGGACGGTGCCGGAGGCCTCGCGGCCGAGGGTCAGGGGCAGGGGAGCGGGGTAGAGGCCGGTGCGGAAGTAGGTGTCGATGTAGTTGATGCCGGCGTAGGCGTTGCGCACGAGGACGTGGCCTTCCGGGACGGAGGGGACCGGGGCGGAGGTGGTGTGGGTGAGGACGTCGACGCCGCCGGTGGCGGAGATGGTGATGGCGGACATGGTGGGGGGAGGGGATGAGGCCATTGTGAAGTGAGGGGCGGGGGAGAGGTCGTTGTTGAGTCGTGGAGGGGATGTGTGGAAGGTTCGGGGGAGATGTGATGGTCGTGAAGACGCGAGGGTGCGTGTTGCGAGGGGTACTGATTTACGAAATGTCAAAGGAAACGGTCGTAGGGCAAGCATTTGTACTAGAAAGAGGAGAGGGTGCGTTTAAGTGTTTAAGCGGGGTGAGGCTGATTATCGGCACGGCGATCGGGATGGCGTTTGTGATGGCTTCCGATGCGGGACGCTGGAGCGGAGTCGGACGCTAGACTATGAAGGTTTACTAAGCAAGTTCGCGAGTGAGGGGTTTGCGGCGAAGGTCCGACGATGGAAGTGGTTGAGAATGGGGAGTATTCGGGAGCTTGAGGCCGGAGCCGGAGCGGTGGTGAGATACTACGTAAAAGGGTGCGGGGGGAAGCTTGGCTTCGGGTAAACGTCATGTATGTGTTGGTTGATGTAACTACAGGAGAATTTGGGGATGGATCATACTGTGGCATTCATTCGGCATTCAGACCTGTGTCAGGTGTAGAGTTGTTACCAAGACTAGACACATGGCATCCACCATCTACGGCCTGGCCACTAATAGGCATGGTTGATGAGTTCACGTCGAGGCTAATAGCAAACATGCTGATGGCTTAGGTAGAGAGAAGGTGGAGTTGAAATGGGACATGGTCGGATCAGCTTGCTGCTGGATAGGATGCAAAGTCTGATGAGAATGAACTGATGGTCACGACGGCTATGCTTGTCGAAACGACGAGGTGAGCAATTCCGTAGTCAAGCTCACGTCATCGGCGAGTTCTCTATATTAGGTCCGTATTTAGGTGGCTAATTACACTTTCAGAGTCTGGAGTGGTCTGTAAATGGATATCGGCTTTTCGTACTGAACCTCACCCGGCATCTTATTTGAGTGTCAATGTCTATAGTGAGTGGACTTGTGGCGGTTAGTCGGTTGATTATGGCGAGAAAGGCATGCCATTGTTGGAAGAGGGTAACTTGATTCTTCAAAGACCGACTTTTCCTTGAGTTTCGTCGAGTCAGGGTAAAACGCCCATAAGCACAATATGCAGAGCAATTCGTATCGTATCCAAGCGATGAAGCTGTCGGGTTCGTCGCAATCGATGGCGTCCTCAACTGGGGCTCGGCCGCCTTGGCTTTGTGACAGGCGCAGCGATTGGGGGTCTCAGATTCGCCTCGCCGTACGGGTTTTGCATGCCTGCGCTGCAGTCCAAAGCCGTTGGCAGCAACGATGCGCTCGGTAAACGGGAGGATTTTGCATTTGACCGTCGGCCACGTCGAGAGCGCAGACGGGACTGAGATGCTCACGTTTCTGTAGTACCTAAAATATCTACCTGGAAAGTGATGCAGTGGATACGTGAGACGGCCTGCCCGCCTGCCTATGCGTGAACAGGTCCACTATCTACCTAATCACCTTAGTACTCGGGTACCGTGCGGAGTACTCGAAGACCACGCCCGTAGGCTTAGGTAAGTTTGCCAGAGGTCGTTTCGCTCAAACAAACTCTTTACCGTTACTACATATGTAAAGCAAGACATCTTGGCGAGATTTGAACCAATCAATAGTGTGAGTAAACGCGACCGAGGCGACCCCAGTGTTCCCCATCTCCTCACTTCGGCTGACCCAGAAAACATTTCGTTTCCTGGCGCTCGTATTGTGATGGAACCCCAGCATTTATTGCGCCGTGGGTTCCCAAGGCCACACGCTTGTATCGACTCCATGGCGGTTTGGGTCGCTTCTTTGAGATCGCCAATGACGGACATTACCTGGCGATTGGCTCTGCACAGTAATTACTGCACAGTCGCGTCGGTATACATGGGCTTGCCAATGACCATGATGTTCGTCCAATAGACTGGATTGGCGTACACACAGGGCACTGCCTCGACCAAGTTTCTGCAGTCAAAGGGGCGAGTTCCAACAGGCTTCTTGACACTTTCTTCGGCATCTGCAACCAATGCGAGTGTCCCCACTGGGCTGTCGGCGATCGTCAACGTGTCCGCGCATGTCCAATCCCAAGATGCGCTTCCGTTAGCCACTGTGTGCGACGACGACGACGACGACGACGACAACTACTACACCACTTTGGAGGATATGCAGAAAGCTGCCAGCTCAACAAGCTTAACGGCTATTATTTTTGCCTCCGAGCCACTTCCTCATGACCCTTCGAGTCTTGCTCTGAGGTGCTAGTTGTCAATCGTCTCCACCCAATAGGGGGATGTTCCCAGGTGTAGAAAGCATTCTCCAGCGAAGCTGCGGTAATCCCGTAGTCGTTGAGCTACTGTAATCCTAAGAAGGCTGCACCTATCCCAAACCCGGTAGACCTCATCAACGTCTTCTGACCCCGGGACAGCGTCTCTCTTCTTCAGCCCTGTATGCGCTCTTCCTCCAGGAGACGAGGTGGCTTAGCTGATGAGCTGGGGTGTGTTCTCGCAAGCCTGGAAGTACCTTAGCTAAGGTGCCGGGAACGCGTACTGGGACTGGGACGAAAGAGACGACTCGCTGAGGGGTCCACTTTGATGAAACGCCACGCATTGTCGCCACCTCACTCGCTCAAAGTTCCAGCCATGGCAGCTGAGGTAAGTCGATTTCGACATCAAGTAAGGAAGGATCAAAGGCCTGTCACTGCCGCTGCCACGTCCTACCGAAGACTTAGGCACCTAACACCAGTGATTCTAGGGAAAGCACCTAGGCCCGTCAGCGCCTGCCGTCTTTCCGTCAGGAGTGCAACGTTGTGCTTGGTTAATTTTTCTCTCTGCCTTCTCCCCACGATTAATTGAACTTTTGCCTCAATCCCTCTGCCACAGTCAACCTGCCCATTGCACGGCCTCAATTGGTGGATATCCACTGCAGGAAACGATGCGTTCTTTTCAAGCACCCTTTCCATCCACCCGTCTGCATTAGCATCTTCTTATCCCCTCAATTGCCTCTCCTCCAGCCTGGACTTGGCCCTGACGGCATCCCTGAGCCGAGTCTGCGCGACCTACATACGGATACACTACCGAAGCTGCCAGATACGACTCGAATCCATATCGCCCTAGACTATCGGGCACAGCCTAACCTTGACGTGCGGACGTTGGAGTGACACTCGGCCTGGGGAGGACTACCGGACCCGGACCCATCCATCCAACGATCCAGCCACCCTTCCACCGGCTTGGCCATCTTCTTCGCCCATTTTTTATTTTTATTTTTTTATTCTTTCCCCGTCTTCTTCGGGATTTCCAGACCGCAGACCGACGACTCACTTCTATCACCCAACCGCCGATCCTGGATGCTTGTCTTCAACCTCCGTTCATGCCATTCACACTCACTCTGCAGCCAGCCTCCCGGTTGCCACCGGCCCATTGGCCGTCTTTTCCGCTGACTCTTTGCCGTTGAGAGCACCGCCCGCGACTATCATACTCGTACTTGGGACGAAAACGAAACTTTGTGCCGCACGTCTCCTCCTCTTCGTCACTTACTCAACCTCGTCTGACCTCATCTCACCTGACCTTCACCTCGCTCACGCTCCTTTACTTTGGAGTCGCCTTTTACCTCTCCTCCGCATCCCGCGCGCCTGTCTCGCCCTCATCGCCCATCATACGGTCTCATTCACATCTCACCCTGATCCGGCGACTCGATGCCGATTCCGCCGACCGAGGATGACCGCCAAGGGCGCATCATCCAGCTCGCGGAAGAATGGGGCCTCGAGCCTCCGCCGCCCCCGACGCCGTTGAAGCGTCCGTCGAGCCCACCCAGCTTCAAGACCCCGGATGATGAACACAAGGCCGAGGAGCTCCTGAAGCGGAGGCAGGCCAGCCTCGGCCGCTCGGATTCGTCCACCAATTTGAGACGCGCATTCACTTCCAAGAAGAAGCACAATTGGGACTACAAGATTGTTTTCGACACCCTGGACCAGCATGTCGCCGATGGTGGCTCTCCCGGCATTGCTGAGGCACTCATTACCATGCTTGTCTCATCCGGCGGCGACGTCAACATGGCCCAAAAAGCCAAAACGAGTCTTCTGCCACGGAGGAGGAGCTTGGCCAGCTTCGGGGAACGAAGCAAGCTCTTGCAGCACGCCGTTCACAACGGCCAGGTCGACATGATCCAGGTCCTGCTCCCACATGCCGACAACTTCGCTCTGGACGCCTCATTACCCCTGGCCATGCGTGCTGAAAACCTCCAAGTCGTTGAGCAACTTTTGCGGTATGGAGCATGTGTCGCCCAGAGCAATGAAGCTCAAGAGGTCTTTCGGGAAGCCTGCGCCTCGGGGAGCCAGCCAGATCTTGTTGCCTTGATCTTGCGCTCCGAAGCACGGCCTGCTTCCGCCTGGCTATCGAATTGCATGATTGACGCAACAAAAGCGGGATGCCTCGCGACGGTTTCCCATCTCAGTCGCTCCGATGCCGACGGTGACTTCAACCAGTCCGAAGCTCTTAAGGTGGCCATCGCCCAAGGACGCCACGACATCGCCCTTGCTCTCATCATGGGCAACCACCCGCCAAGACGCCCTGGCCTCGACGAGGCGTTCTCGCAGCTCTTAGATCACCCATCGATGATGCCCTCTGATAAGGTCGCTATTGCCGAGTTATTGCTGTGTGCAGGCACTGACGGAGACGCGCCGGCACTGGCCCTCGTTCACGCTGCCGCATCCGAGTTTCTCGACATGGTCGAGCTTCTAGTCAAGTACGGCGTTTCCATCGAGTATCAAGACGCCATGGCGATTCGTAAGGCCATCCAGAACAAGCGCGTCGACGTGGCGCACACGCTTCTCAGTGGTAATTCGGACATCAGCGCTACCCATGCTTCGGAATGCGTCGAGTTGATCCCAAAGGACCTAGCCGTAGAAAGCCGTCGATTGCTCCTGGATGTATTGCTGCGTAGGGGAGCGCAGGGCACATCTCTGCACGACATGCTCATTGAGGCCGCCGAGACCGGCGACTACGATTCCGCCAAATTGCTCCTCACTCCAGTATTCCCCGGTGGCAGACCGATAGCCGAGCACGACGTGAAGAAAGGACCTCGATCCATGATCTTTGACCGCCATCAAACAGCCTCCGTCGACCACAAGGGGGGGCTTGCTCTGCAGATTGCCGTCATGCGAAGTGATGCTGCCATGACCAAGCTGATGTTGATGAGCAGTCCATCCAGTGAGACGCTGGCACAGATATTCCCCCTTACGAAGACCTTGTCCCGCGCGAACCGATATCGGATGGTGGAGTGCTTCCTGTCGAGTGGCCTCACAGGACCCATCGTACACGAGGCGTTGCAGGAAGCCATTGACGAAGAGCCGCCCCACAGAGACGAGGATCTCATCGGCTTGTTCCTCAAGTACAGCACCGACATCAACACCAACGAAGGGTCCGCGTTAGTCGCGGCTGTCCAGCAGAAAGATCTCAACTTGCTGCACGCCTTGCTCAAGAAGAATGTTTCCCCCCAGGTTGCTGCTACGATTTTGCCCAAGATCATCGCGACCCAGGATGCGAAAGCGAGACTGGACATGGCGACGATGCTGCTCGCTTCCGTGCCAACTCTCGAAACTACCAAGGTCTCTCAGGCGATGCTTAACGCGCTGAACTACCGTCCGGCAGACCTGAAGCTGTTGCAAGTGCTGCTGCTCCAGGGTCGGGCCGATGTCAACGTGGATAATGGCATTGCCATGGCTTCAGGTGAGTCACCACTGAAATCAGCGCTTGTGTAGCACTAACACCCAGTAGCCATTCACAGTCATGACCCTCCGGTCCTGGAGATGCTACTAAAGCACGGAAAGCCCACGCCTGCCACTATCGGCCGAGCCATCAACGAGCTATCGCAGATGGAGTCTTCGGAACTCAAGGCCGATAAGCTGGAGATTCTGCTTTCAAAGACCAAGGACAAGGCTCTCTTCGATGACGTCCTCATCAAAGAGGTTCATTCACTGTTACAGACTGATCCTGCAAAACGGAGACTCTCAATTGTCAAGGTTCTCCTGCAAGCCGGAGCAGACGTCAACTCTCACAACGCCGCGGCCTTGTGCCATGCCGTCGCTGCCTGTGATATCCAAATCACTGACCTTCTCTTCGCCGCTCATCCGAACCCCGCCTCACTGGCCTCGGCTTTGCCTCACGCACTCCGCATTGCAGACCCCATGGACCGTCTCGACTTCTCACAGAAACTCCTCGATCACGGTGCACCCAGCGCAGAGGCCAATCGGGCATTGGGGTTCGCCATCAACACGTACACCAACGACATTCCTCTTCTGCGGACGCTGTCGATCAAAGCCGAAACTAGCGACGGAGAGGCTCTCGTCGCAGCAGTCAAGAAGGAGCGTGCAGACATCGTCGAACTGGTCCTGCAACGGAAGCACCCGGTCCCCATCATGAACGATGCCTTCGCAGAGGCAGCCATGCTTTCAAACCGAGAAGCGAGAGCCAATATTTGCACTTGCTTGCTTGAACACGGCGCTTCGGGCACAGTCTTGAGCGATGCTCTCCTTGCCGCCGCTGCAGATGGAGACTTGATTCTTGGAAACATTTTGGTCGCCCACGGTGCTCAGATCGACGAGGAGACGATAGTCGAAGCGTGTCGCTCGGGGGCCGTCGACGTTCTCACGATGCTTCTCAGCGGCAGCACTGCGCCCAAGAAAACGACAATCGAGAGGGCGTTTCAGGCAGCCACCGAGGTCAGCAACCTCAAAACACGTGCCGCCATTTTGCAACCACTTTTGTGTCATGGCGTTGATGGCGAAGCACTTCACCTGCAGCTGGCGTCCGCCGTCCGCTTCGGTGCGGATGGTGAGGATCTTGTCAAGACATTGTTGGAAGCTGGCGCGGATCCCAATCACAGCAAGGGCGAGGCTGTGTGGGCGGCCACAAGAAGTGCATATCTGAGCAGCTTGAAGATGATGCTTGGTCTTGCTGAACTCAGCCCCCGTCTCGTGAGTGCCCAATGACCTTGACTACAGGCGTTACTAATGGCAGATAGCAACACAAGCCAAACCACACAACCCTCACCAGAGCCTTGAGGGCTGCCTGGAAGCTGAGCCGAGAACCCCGCGCCGCCATTATCGACATGCTCTTCCGAGCCGGACTTCCCATCTCCGACGACTTACACGTCGTACTAAACCAAGCCATTAACGAAGAAGAGCCGGACTTCAAGCTCATCAAATCGTTGCTCAAATACGGAGCGTCGCCTATCGCTAATGATTGTCAAACTCTGATCGACGCCACGAGGAGAGTCTTGAGCCGACCGATCGCTCAAATGCTGGAGTCTAAGATTCTCGGGGAGGACCTCAATCTCGCTATCAGAGAGGGCTTCACCAAGGAGAACGCCGACCAGTGGTTCACCGAGGCTGGTTTCAGCATTTTGCATAGCTTTCTGCAGAAAGGAGCTCACGGCGACGGCTTGAGTTCAGTCCTCACTCAAGTGGTAGACATGCCGCTCTCGGAGTCTGACGACCGGGTTGACCTCGCGAACGGCTTCGTCGACCTTTTGCTCGACCACAAGGTCGATGTCAACTACGACGACGGGAAATTGTTACAGTCCGCCGCGGCCGCCATGAACTCATACTTGGTCAAGCGCTTTTTGGAGAAGAAACCCAACACGGAATCTATCTCGCGAGCTTTCTACCGCATCTTTGACAATCCCGCCTCGGAAGATGAGGCTTTGGAGCTGATCACAATGTTTACTGACTACGCCGACGGAGAGACCCGACTAGACGTCATGTACACACCGCCGGACTCGATGCCTCTCCTATTCCTCGCCATCCAGCAGCACCCACGGTCTTTCCAGATTGCCAAGGCTCTACTGGACGCGGGTTACTACTACGACCAGATGATGCCCTGCAAAGTTATGGACGACCGGGAGGAGGAGCCTATAACGCTCATGATGTGGTGCTTGCTCCAGCCGCAGAAAAAGGTTAGCAGCAACATCCTTCAGTTGCTGATCGAGACGGGCGCCAAGATCAATTTTGAGAGTCGCATCTCTCAGACGACGCCGCTCATGTTGGCGATCCGCGCTCGACGGCCGGACGTCGTCAAGATGCTCTTGCTGGAGGGGGCGGAGGTGGATGTCTGCGACGTGAAGGGGAACACGCCCCTTACGCTGTCTACCGAAGTTGGAGGTGAGCCGGCTATCAAGATGATGTCGAATTTGCTAGCTGCCGGGGCTTCAAGAAATGACGGATCCCTTCACAATGCCGCTCGCGAACTCAACCTTGCAGCTTGTCAGGTCTTGGTCCAGTACGGTCACGAGCCCGACTTTCCAAGCACCCTCCACGGAGGCCGAAGCGCGCTCGGAGAACTCTGTCGGCACGCGGCAGACAACGAGGAGCTGACGGCCGCCCGCCAAAAGTTGATGGAGAGAGTCATCAACTACTTGATCGAAGCCGGGTCTGACATCACCCTTCGCACCGAGGGCAAGTCCATCCTCATTCTCGCGCTCGACTCCAAAGATCCCGCGGTCACAAGCAAAACGCTCCTCAAGGCCGGCATGTGGAAGCACATCAACAAAAAGTTCAACAATTATTCAGATGGAAGTATGACGTACTCGCCTACAATGTACATCAAGCACGTCGTACCCCAAGCCGACAGCCACGAAGAGGTTATCAAGATTCTGCGCGCAAACCGCGCCGAGGACGTTTACTACTCGAACCTGGGCCCGCAACCCGAAGGTGCGATTGGTATGCCCGAGGATGTGGAAGCACAGGAACGCACCCGCCGAGCTCGTCTCGACCGGATCAACCTGGATCAAGAGGACCACCTTTTGTCGATCGCGAGGAACCGCGAACTGGCCAACGTACAGGCGCAGATCTGGTCTGCCCAGGCTGAGCTCGAAGACTCCCGCCGCAAACGGATACAACAGGACGACCTCGTCGCGCTCAGCGAGCGGGCGCGCGTGGAAGAGGACCACTTTATTGCCGCCATGCGCCGTAAGCGCAGCGAGCGCAACGCAGACATTGAGCACCAGGCTGCTCTCGCCGAAGCGAGCATCACGCGTGCGCGGGCCGTGGAGCTCGCAGAACAGGATCTCGTCATGACGAGACAGAGCATGATGCTCGAGTGGGAGAAGCAGATCGCCACGGAGAAGGTAGACCACGCCAAGACGCTCAGTGCGATTCGCGTCGCCGAGAGGGAGGATGTCGACCGGATGGACCGCGACGCGGAAGAGAGATTCAGGGCCCGGCTGGCGGAGCAGAGGAGGCTCGTCGACGGGCAGAATCACCTCGCCGGCCAGCTCGCCAATGCAGGTGTCAACGGGCGGAGGCAGATTGGGTACATTACTGGGGAGATTAATTGAAGCGTGACCTGTACCTGAAGGTAGAAGTGGCGGCCGATCTATCCTTTTCTGTTCTTTTCTTTTCCATTTGTCAATTTTGGTAGTTTTTCCTTTGTAAAGGACTCGGCCTCGAGGATTCAACGGGTAGACGGAGCAGGCGTTTGGGCAGGTTGGTGGGAATATTCGTGGCACATTGGGGGCGCTCGCAGTCGCTTTTGCACATAGTCTTGGCAGACACCACAGCTCTTGTCTCATTTGTTGTCTATACGGGAGTGGAAAGGATTACTTTGGAGAAAGAAAATAGCGCGTAATGAATTCAGCCTTTCCATCTTGCAACTCTCTTCTCTTGTTGGTTGAGTCTTGAGTGTTTGCTTCCATGACGAAGGGGCTTGAGAGCAGCACTCATGGCGAGGACGAATCACGTCGCAACGGAGTTTGGCCCAACGGGACCCTCGTCCACGTTACTTGCCATGAGTAATATCCACGCCCCATCTAGCAGCACTGGATTCCACGCAGCTTCTCGCAGAAGGGGGTGGTGGAGATGAAAGGTGGAGAGGTGGTTTTGCGTGTGTCCCTCGGTTTTCTGCGAGATGCGAGATGCGGTGGACCGGTCTCGTCGATCGACGGAATCGTGCAAGGCAACAAAGAGGGGTGTTGAAGGCGGTTTGCGGTTTGTTTGGGTCGAGAAGACGAACAGAAGGTCCTTGCTATCTCAGCAGAGATGGATTCCATATACTCCGTACGGATACATTGCTGGGCGAAAACCTATGGGGTGCGGCGCTTATTGGGAACAACTCGGAGGATCGGTAGAGCCATGCGGGAACAGGGATCTCCGTCGCGGGCGTGTGGCTTTCTTGGGATGTTTGCTCTGCCTCTTTTTCTGGATCTCTTTCTTCTTCGGGTGGTGGTTGCGAGAAGTGCACGATCTCTGGGGCCGAGGAGATCTGGGCGGAGGATTGATTCACCGGGGTGAAGGAAGACGCTACTGCGGTTTGTGTCGTGTGTGTTTTGTCATTGATTGCGGAGTATATTCTCCTTTTGTTGGTATCCATCACGAAGTTGGTTGGGAGGGTTGACGAAGAGGTGTGAGGTGGAGGGTGAGGGTTTGGCATGAGACGTCGAGCTGCAGAGGCGCGGCGGATGTCACTTGCTGATGCGGCGGTTGCGTGGGAGGGTCGTAGCAAAGCTACGATGCTGAGACTTTTACCGTATCGCTGCTCATGGGTGTGCCGTGATGATCATCTTTCAATATCAGGCTCCTCCTGATGGTACTGTGTAGAGCACCCCTGGCTTCTTGGGGATGTTTGCCAGGATCCCGTTCAGTGTACGTACGGGAGAAAGATGCTGACCAAAGGGGAATCCTGAATGGTGATGTTTGGCTTCTCTCGTTGGTTGTTCGTCATGCCTGCGTGCTGTGAGTACGTACGAGTATTTTGGCTGATGTGCGCGTGGCTACGCTACCCGGCAAGTGTGAGAGTAAGGTATTACTTCATTTTCCCTCGCGAGAGCTGTCCTGCACCATTGCTATTTGCTCCCTTTCGCTCGGACCTCTTCTTGTCCTTTTCCGTCTCCTTCGTCTGATGGGGCTCCAGCAGGGAACCGGGGTGTCGTCATGGGTGTGAGAACCACATTACTCGCGAACATGGACGTCTTTGGTCATGTTCCCCGTGGCTCCCAGGAGACGCAGTGAGTGTGCTCGAGAGCGCGCGTGTTTGTGTGTGTGTGTGTGCTTTGGCCTCGGCTTTCGGTAGACGGGAGATGGGTGTGGGGGTTGAAGAGCCCGTCTTCTTGTGAAAGGCTTGCTGCGAGGTGGTTGATGTTGGAAAATTCTCGGAACATGAACATGGTTTTCGACGAAATGAGGGGTCCGAGGGTTGTATCGGTATTGCGTGGTGGTGATCTTGCGACGGTAGCAGAGAGTATCATTGTCGTCAAGCGGTATGGGCTTGAGGTTGCAGTGTTGGCCGCTCACGAGGTTGTCGTCTCTAGTTGATGGCTGGCTGGTGATGTCGTCTTTCTGGTTGTCGTAGCATCGTGGCGGTTTACAGTACAAGGAAGCATCTTGAAGAGAGACTTCTCTCGAGGCAACATCGTGATGGCTTGCGGGCTTTCGGTAGATTTCGGCACGGCAGTCGAACTACCTTTACCCCCACGGAGATACGACGACGCAAAACCCATCTGAATACCACGGCATCATCCTATAGTCAGCTGAACGCACAAAGCAGCACAAGTCCGACGCAGCCGCAAATACTCGGCTCATACAATATGACATCTGACAGCTTGCCATTGACAGGCAACCCACTTTCCGCCATGCCTACTATGTTAGACTTTTCAGTGACAGCCCTTGATTCCCGTCGATCATGTGTCGCCCTGCTGCGTACGAATAGGGAACTGTCATGGTCATGTCGTTGCCGTTCTTCTGGAAGCACCCTACAAAGTAAGAAGCATTGGCAACATGTGGTGATGCTACCCGGCGCCGCTGCCCTGAAACGGCTCGTCCGAGGAAGTTCCCTGGACAACACAGCCCGGGCCGGCTGCGGGAGACGCGATAGCCGGGAGAGACAGAGGGTACTCCGTAGATGAAGCATTTTGAAAATCCACTTTTGTTTGCGTCTGTTCCTGTTCGCGTTTCTGTCCTTGCGGCCGTGGATGTTGGCTGTGATATCTTGGAATTCCACAACCAGCAAAGACAATCGGCGGCAAAGAGTTGAAGCGGTAATCAGACAGCAAGCCTGTCCTCTACACGAATACTCTTGATAACGCCCGGACGTTGTCCGTCGAAGAACCAGCCCGTGTTTCCCTGCCCGACTCGTGAATATCTGCCCGCTGACTCAGACGCAATGGTCCATGGCCCGCCGTGTCATTTCATCACTTGTTGGTGTCAATATGCGTAGCTCAGCGAATACAGTGTAGCATGTTTCGGTGAAACGAGTCGTTACATTGTGAGAGTGAGAATCCTTCGCCTTTGCTGCCCCTCACCTTCGGCAAGCTCCTGCTCATCGGTGAGTCCCTCAACTACTTTCTCCCTCTTGCTCTCTCTCTCTCTCGACAGGTTGACGCCTGTTCCTCAAGAGATGAACCACGTCCGAGCGTACAGGGCTGTTGTAGATTGGCGAGATTGTCATGGCTTCGACATGACACGCCCGATGCCATTCTTCCCTCATTTCTTTACGGATTGTCGCCCCAAGTTTCCTTGTTTGGAGCAACAGGTCCTTCAAGTACGGAGTAGACCGTAGTTCAGGCTTGCGTATGGATACATACGTGCGGTTCGCATTCGCTTCGAGTCTCCCCATCATCGTGACTCCTCACGCCAGGCAGTCGCCGTGTTTGCAACCTGTCGGACTCCGGCACCGGGCCCCATGTAGGTCGTTGACGGGATCGTTCTAGCCTGGGAACTGTTCGCCTTGGGGTCTGGGCCGAGTGACCCGATTGGGAGCTTTTGCTTCGGGCCCTGGCATGTTTGCCATTGCCCAGGCCTTGGGATGCGTTTGTCGGAAAGGGAGAAGGTGAAGCAAGCATGCATACATGCGTATACGCAGTAGTGCTGACGACTCCTGACGTCCTGCAGTGCACAGTGCCGGATCAAACCTCCATGGCCGCCGATCTGGTCATTTTTCAAGATCTGAACCTCGGCTTCTCATTGAACTTTGGACTGCTCCTGGATAGGGTGGGAGCATTCCGGTCTTCCTGCGCGGCTGGCAAATGGCAAAGCACGTGGCCGCGACGGATACCTCCCCAGCATGCCATGGTACGAAATCAGACCTCGAGTTGGAGCATTTTCGAGATGTGAGAGCTGCTCAACTCAGGAAATTGTTCCCTTGGTGTTTGACTCAAGCCAGCGGGCCTGAGGGCAGCAATTCTACCTGCAGTAGCTGTCAAAAGTGGACTCTCATGGGTGTTCGTTGCGTCTTTTTGCTGACGGCCAGGGCCTTTCATCTCTTGTTCCCACGTGAGGTTGGGACGACAGGAACGTACTTGGACAGCCCATGGAGAAAAGAAAGAGAGAGGATCAGCACGCAAGATCGGCTTTGGTCCTGGCTTGCCTGGCGTGTGCTTGTAGTTAGGTTCTATGGCATGTAACCGACAGCCTCGCAGGCTGGCGTAGTGTCTACGTGTTTCCGTATTACTTGTAGAGACTGCTTGTATCCGTACCAAGAGAGTGATTCCCAGCATCGAGAGAACGCTGAAACACGCGGCTTACGCTAACTGCTTGTTCCGCGTGCGGTAATCGTCGAGCGCCTGAATGACTCGAGGGCGTCATACTCCCTGCCAGGGGATAGGGGTGGCGGTGCGCATGTGCCCTGGAATCTGCCTCGCTGTACGAATATGCTTACCTGTCTTGCCTGGATATCCGTAGAACCCGCCCGTATCTGCCATGTTGTTGCGGATCGTGGCTGCTGGACGCTCGGTTTTTCCATTGTTCTTGGGCCAACCCAGAGACACGGTTGTTGCCGGTGGCGCCAACAATACGTGTTCGCAAGAGGCTGAAGATCTGCCACCATCGTCCTGATGGGCCTTGACAGGCTGAAGCGGTTGAACCATTCAGCCCTGGCTGGCTCTTTGGGCACGTTCGAAGAGATGGCGCGTACCCAAAGAACAGGTCCATCAACTAAGACAGGCCGCTAGTCAACCCATCCACCCACCCCAGTGCCCTGGCAAGCCTGGAGACATGGCGAGCGACGGCGTCACGGGCTGCTTAGCGTCATGTTTGCTTGGATGATGATCTGTAGGAAGGGCTGGTTGGACCCATGGGCACAACGTGGCTTCGTCAGGACTCCGAGTACACTGCAGAGTGGTAATGGGCATGCACAACGAGATGCCACTTTCCAACGAGCCGTCGATCTCCTTTGCTTGGTCCGACCCCCGTTCCCTGCGGCTGGCAGAGCGCCATCTCTCGAAGCCCCAAGGCGTTGCGCCTCATCTTACGCGGTAGCGTCCAGTGGCTCCCTGGAGACTCTGGATACGTCCACATGTGTGCCATTCTGGGCCGGTCCCCATTCATCCTGCAACGCTGCTTCGGGCGCAAGGGTTTGGGTTACAATCGCACGGACGGCAGGTGCCATGTTCCCACCGGGGAACCGCAACTATGCGAGGAGAGAGACAAGAGGGATCAGCGACGCCCCGGCGTTGGCTGGCGGGTCTCTCGCGAGAGAACCTCGTGCTTGTCGCACTTTGGCTCTCGTTCTTGATGCCTGCCTGCCTGTCGGTCTGTACTCCGTACCACGTACGTACTATCCAAGCCTGTACGAAGAGAAAAAGGGGTATGGTCTCGGTGGGCAGCTGTGGAGAAAGGGTTTGGCGTGCTAAGAGAGACAGAGGCAGAGAAAGAGAGCCAAGCCCAGTCCAGCCTTTTCCATCCCCGGCCTCTGCCTGGAGGCTACGACAGTATCCGGGCCTGCTCGTCCGGCATATCAAAACGCTTGTAGGGATAGCCCAGGTGTGGCGAGTGGATTCACCGTTCGTTCGTGCTTTCTGGAGACGATCAGATCTGAAGGAGGAGCAGCTTGGGAGGATTATAATACCAAGGGTCCGGGACGGGGTCTCGCGCGGGAACCGTTCTCTCCTTCGGCCCAGCTCTCGTCTTTTTTTGGGGGGTTTCTTCTTGCTTTAACTTGAAGGGATGGGGCTTGGCTCTACCTCGATCCATTACTTTCTTCCGACTACGCCGCTCTAGTCTGGCTTCGCTCCCCCTCCACGAACCGAGCTTTTGAGTGGTAACGGTCGACATATTCGGAGGGGCTTTCAAAGTCCATGTCTTGAAGTCCAGTTCGGTCTGGCCGTGGTACTCCCCCAGCCTTAGCCATGGATGGCGCCACGATTCACAAGTTGTTTGGGAAATACGACAACTCCCACGAGCCGAAACCCTTGGTGAACGAGCCCGCGACGATTCTTGGGGTGGTCATCTCTTTCAAAGTACGACACACGTCTCTCTCACTCGACGACGCGGGGATTTCATGACCGGTATTCTAACAGCACCCAGTTATTGACGTGGATATGTGTCGCCTTTCGGATGTATACGCGGGCTGTCATGGTCAAGGCCCTCGGGTGGGATGACTTGTTCGTCGTGTTGGCACTGGTCAGTGGACAGCCGCGGTCTCGTCCCGGATTCAAGTCTAACAAGAGGTAGTTATCAACAACCGCAGGATCAGTAGGTATATGCGTGGGTAAGTTGCCAAACCCCAATAACATCTCACGATGGTGGCATGTACTGACTTGAGAACAGCAACAAAATACGGCATGGGACATCACATCTACGAGCTCTCGGCAGCGCAAGTCTCCGGATACCTCCGCGTACGTTTCCTTTTTAGACTGTTTTGTTGATGAGAAGAGAAAACGACTTGAATGAAATTGTCTAACTCGACAATCTCCTTCAGACCTTTTACGTATCGAACGGCACGTACCAAATGTCAACGGCATTCATCAAAATGTCCCTTCTCTTCCAGTATCTCCGGATATTCGACACGCCCAGCTTCACCCGACGACTCTGCATCGGCAGCATCTACTTCATCTCCCTCTGGGCCGCGGCCTACTCCGTCCTCGGCTGGATCCCCTGCCTCCCCGTCAGGGCGTACTGGAACTGGACCACGCCGGCCTCCCGCTGGGCGTACGGCTCGCTCAACTCCCAGATCTTCTCCATCACCTACGAGAGCCACTCCGCCGTCAACGTCGTCCTGGACCTGCTCGTGCTGGCCATCCCGGTCCCGCTCTACTTCCGCCGCGACGCGCCGCTCAAGTCCAAGCTCGGCCTGCTTGCGCTGCTGTCCATCGGCATCGTGTACGTTTGCCCCCCCCTGAGATATTGCTCAGCCTGAATCGGGGAAAAGAAAACTGACACGTCTACGCAGCGTCAACGCCATCTCCATCGTCCGCCTCATCACCATCGCCCAGCACCGCTCCGCAACCTGGCCCACCCTCGACCCGATGTGGTACGGCCCGCTCTCCATCGTCCTCTCCTGCGTCGAGGTCGACCTCGCCATGGCCGCCTGCAGCGTCCCCATCTTCTGGCCCGTTCTGCGCCGCTTCCCGGGAATCTTCGTCACCAAGGAGGTTGAGGTCACCCGCGAGGTCCGCCGCCTCGAGAGCGTCGAGCTCGACGACGACATTGAGCTCGACGCCGACCGCCGCTCGCGCGTCGGCAGCGAGGCGAGCCTGCGCCAGGAGTCGACGCGCCCGCAGGCCGTCGGCAACCTGCGCTACCGCGACGAGTATGTCGCCTCGCACGTGGACCCCCTGGACCGGAGCAAGAGTGTCGTGACCAAGGTCAAGGCCGGGGAGGTGAATGGCGGTTGGTGGCAGAAGGGGAGCGTCGGTTAGATTCGAATGTTGTCTCAGAGGCACATCCGGTCACGGGTATTTCGATTCGTTTCAATCCTTTTATGCTGTGGAAATGAATCTCAGCTCAATACTATATTTTCATCACCTTCCGTCACGTTGCTCCGTGTTACCACGTGATGTCAAGGTAGACTGCGATTGATCCCACCCAAGTGTGGTAAACATTTGATATCCCAAGTCCTGAGGCAGAGTGGCAATTGTGACAAAAGAATGTTACGGTTATCGTTGACTTGAAGCCACCTCAAATGTCGTGTGTCGGAGACAGCAGTCATGTATGGTATCTGCTGTAGGATCCCTGGAGGCTGGGGAATATCTGTTTGATATAGCATCCGATTTATGGATGTTCAATGGTTCGAGTGATGTTTGCTAGAACTGAAAATGGAAGGAGAGGAAAGGGAAAAGGAAGATTCGTTAGGGCTTGCAGACTTCTCTCGGGAAAATGGCAATCAGACTTGGGCCAATTACCTATGCCTAGTTCAATATTAGACCGTGAAGACTCATTTCCATGGAAACTTGGGCCCGTAGAGTTCAAGCGACTCAAGGTAGCACTCGACTAGAACAAACATACACTTTTAGTAGCGAGTTAAGGTATATCAACATTGATAGCAACTTCTAGTACGTGGTGCCGAACTCATACATCAAAAGCTTCCTCTCTTACTTGATTCTTATAGACTTTGAATGCTTCCATGTATTCTATGCCACTAACACTATCGAAATCTAGTTCGGCACGGGGCCTCTGTGACGGCTGATATCTGTATGCGAGATGAATGCTTTACCACGCTTGAATACCTTGGTTGGAAACAACTTTGCCAGTGTCTTCGTCCCTCGCCCCCTCCAACACGTTTTTGACGAGATTGGCGCCAGTGGCGGGGTCCAGAGCTCCTTGCTTCTTGTTGGTTTCAAGACTGCCTCCGAGACCTGTGGCGAGATAGCCTGGAGAAATGCACCAGGTTTTGACGCCGTCTTCCAAGAGGGTTCTGTGCCACTCCCTGTTATGAGTCAGCTCAAGTATCCCGTGTAAGAGAGGACCGACCCTCCGATAGGAGAGAAAGAACTGTCCTTACCGCATAAGCATATTCAATCCTGTCTTACTGCATCTGTAAGCGGGGATGTTCGTTGCCGGAATGGTCGTTTTGGGCCATCCTTTGGCAGGCGGCTTGTTGAAAAACATCGCAGTGTTCTCCGACCCCGTCAGCGTGGATGTGCCGCTAGCAATGAACAGCAGCCTCGGGTCGTTGGAGTTCAGCAAGAGCGGAGCGAAAGTCGCCGTCATGATGTGAGTGCCCGCTGTGTTGACGTTCCAAGACTTGTTCCAGACTTCGCGGAGCGTCATCTTCCCCTCCTTGGCCTGTTGATCAAACTGGCCGCCTTTGCAAGATTAAAAAATGTACGTTTATGACCACTGGGTTCCCGCATACCAGCGTTGTTGACGAGAGCGTCAAGCCTGCCAAACTTTTCCTGGACGGTTTTGAACGCTCGCTCGATGGATTCATCGTCCTCGATGTCGATCTGTAGAGGATGCAGCTCGCTTTTGGAGGCTGGAACCTCGGTCTTGAGGCTTTCAATCGCGTTGTCGGCATTGGTGAGGCTTCTGCTGCCGACGAGGATCGAGTAAACAACCGTAGATTGAAGCAGCGACTTGACAACCTCGCGCCCGAGGCCAGTGTTCGCGCCAGTGATGAGCACAATCTTCTGAGCGGCCATGGCTGGTATGTGTCTGGAATGATTCGAGAGTTGCTGGAAGCGAAAATTTCTTATAGGAGTGAGTGAGTGTGTGAGTGGATAGCTTCTAGATGGATCTCGACACTTCAATGCCTACCTTGTCTACCTTATGTACTTGAACCAGATGCGGACGGGCTGTTGAGTTGCGCGGCCTTCACGGAAAAGTTCTTGCGAGGCTGGCTATTCCAGGTTCTCTTACATTCCACCTCCGGGCCCGAGGTGATGGGTTTGAAATCCAGAAGCCATTTGACCCTCTTCCACTACCGCAACGATTGTGCGCTTTGCGATTCGGACTCGGCTCCGCCCCTTATCTCCTGTGCCCAATCTTGCGGTTGAGGACTCACGGAGTAGTCCGCCACCGCGGTCCGGACTTAGGTCTTTCGCGGCGGCTATGTACAGCGAGAACTCTGAGCTTGTTCCCAGCCAAGAGGACGGAAGACCGAGTCTGCTGTACTAACTCCGTCTATCGACAGGTGCTCACATGGATACGCGGAGCTATCCGCATGCCAAGACATTGAGGTCTACACAACTGCCACGGAACTCATTTTGATAAGGAACTCTGTCAATTCGATTAAGGTTCACAAAAGGCAGTTGTTGCCGCTATTGAGACAAACATCCTTCAATGATGGTCCGGAACATATTTTCCGACCAAGGAGGCCGACCAAGGAGGTATTTGGAGAAGGTCGCGCGAGCAACAAGAAGCTTTTGTGATTCAAAAGAATAGACTATTCCAGGTGTGAAGGTTGATATCAAGAGAAAAGCTCCATCGTTGTGTCTCGGCGACTTCACCATACAAACTTCAACCCAGAACGATCTAATCCAATTCTGTTTTCCTTGTATCCGAAACAATGACACAGGCAACCCCCAGAATTCGCGTTTTAGTCGACGACCTGCATTCATGGATCCCGGCAATCCCGCCGTTCAAAGGAGAAGAATCTATTGATGCAGTTGAATACGCTCTCCGTTTCATTGAGGTCTTCTCCTCACGTATCAGCAGCGGCGACTGGAACGGGTTCGAGGACCTCTTTGCTGAGAAGTGCTTTTGGAGGGACTACCTGACTCTCACCTTCGATAAGCGGACGCTTCACACAAGCAAAGATGTCGCTGACGCCTGGAAAGCCCTCTCGCAATCCCATCGACCGTCAGGCTTTTCTATGGAGAAAGATGACGACATGACGATGGAGCCAGCGTGGGTACGCATGAGTCCGGCGTACGGTACGCTCGATGTGCCTTTTCGGTTCCGCATGGACAACCCGAAGTTGAAATGTATCGGCCTAGCGAGACTAATTCCCGGCTCGGAGGGGGAGGGATGGAAGATATACACTCTCACAACGGCCGCCGTCCAGCTCGAGGACCTGCCTTTCAGACCCCTTCCGCGAAAAACCTCGTCACTGATCAAGGAGTCTCAACGAGGGAAGCCTCAAGCGCAGGGTCTTCCCAGTATCGACAACGATGCCATCCTAGATGCGGTTATTGCGGGCGGCAGCTGCAACGGCATCGCAACCGCAACCATGATCGACTCTGCAGGCGCCGACGCCGTCGTGTTCGACATGGAGACACGGGCTGGCGGGAACTGGTCGACGAAAAGGTACGAAAGTGTGAGGCTGCATCACCCAGCCAACATGGTCCAGCTGCCCCTGTTCCCAGTCCCAGAGAAGTTCCCCAAGTTCCTCTCCGGCCGTGAGTACTCGCAGTACCTGAGCGCCGCCGTCGAGAACCTGCAGCTACCCTTCTTTGGAGGGGTGGAAGTCGTGAGCAACTTCTGGGACGAGGCAAGGAAACTGTGGAGGGTCAAGGTGCGAGATGTTCTCGATGGAACGGAGATGACGCTCCAAGCGAAGAACCTGATCCTCTCGACAGGATTCGTTTTCGGGCAGAACGATCCGAAGATCCCAAAGGTGAATGGTATGGACCTCTTCAAGGGCGTTGTGCAGCACACGGCCGAGTACCGGACCTCCGAGGCGTACCGCGGCAGAGACGTTCTGGTGGTTGGGTCGGGAAACTCGGCCCACGACGTGGCCGCCGATCTCGCCTTGAACCGCGATGTGCAGAGCGTGACTCTGCTGCAGCGCAACCCCACGGCTCTGTTTGACTACGAAACCGTCGGGAATATCATGGCGATGCGTTACCAGGGTGACATCCCCGTCGACACGGCCGACTTTCTCGAGGGAAGTCTTCCGACGGGAGTCCTACGCGACATTTTCAGGTCGGCCATCAAGGGGCTCGCGTTGGCCACCAGAGAGAGAAGCGATGCCCTTGAAAAGATTGGATACATGGTCGACAGGGAGCCGTGCGTGATGACGAAGCTGCTGCAGGACAGAGGAAAGGCGTTCTACATTGACCATCCCAAGACATTCGACCTAGTGTTTGACGGAAAGATCAAGATTGCAAGAGGGGCGGTGCAAGAATTTCAAGAGGACGGAGTCTTGGTCGCTGATAAAGACACTGGCGAGCAGAGACTTGCCAAGGTGCAAGGGGTTGTGCTTGGGACAGGGTACGAGGTTGTGGACTTACCACGGAAGCTCAAGGAGACTGGGTTTCTCGACGAGGCTTCGGCGGAGAAGCTGGTCAACGTGAGCATGCTGGGGGTCGACAAAGAGGGCGAGATACCAGGGTTGACGGTGTCTTCCGGACGTGAGTGTTCTCCAGTCTCGGGAGGTTGATTTCAGAGGTCACTGTGGCTAATCACGATGAACAGATCCCAATCTCTACTTTTCTGGGTTTGGGCTCATTGGCAACCGCACGAATGTAAGTTCTACTCCCCCCCAAATCCCGCTGTCCATTCAACAGCTTGTTGACGAGCTTCGCAGGCGAGGTTTGTAGCCATTCAAGTGCTGGCCGACGTCACCGGCCAGTTCCCCGAAAAATATCCGCGTTTGTAGTACAACAGTTGTTGTCTTTGAACATGGTCGGTCATTGAGCTGGTGGTCGTCATCAAGAGTTTACAAAAGCCATCGTAGAGTTGGAACCAAAACATTCCCTCCGGGACAGCTCCGAGAATCGGCCCGGAAGCCGCATCAGCTGCTGGAGGCCAACGCGGTACCACCGCCAAATCTATGGATTGGATCATGTCGCTATCTAATCCGGCGCTCGGGTTTTCATCGCGGATAGAGATCGAACGTCTTGTAGATATTCACGCCAGCTACAAAGCTTCGCCTCTGAAATTCATATGTGAACAGCGCCGCCGTCGAAAGCCAAAAAGTACTTACACCAAAACACCCAACATAAGACCCCCCCTGCGGAGATCCGAGTTTAAGGCAGTCCTCATGTTGTTCCGATCAACGCCGATTTCGTCGTGTCGTGTCTGTTGTGCCTGTCTCCGGTGACATGGCCATGCAGGGAGACTTCCACACGGTGCCAGCACATGTCGTGGAGGTGGCCAACGCCAACATCACGGGTAATGCGTTCCTCCGGGCCTCGATCGCTCTAGCCTCGATCGACTTTCGTTGCTCTGTCGTGATCAAAGTCAAGTACGCCGTGGAGCGTATGCAAAAGGCAGCCATCAGACCACTTTCTCTTGGCATCTCTGCCAAAGTCGAGGGTGGCGATATTGCTTTCACCTTGAAGAGCACCTGCGATGTGATGCTGGAAATCAACGACGACAAATGGAAGGCTCTGCAATCGCTAACGAATGAAATCGACGATGATGCCCCAACTGAGGAGGACACCGATACTTTGGGCCAGGGGTCAAACACGGATACGCCTACTCTGAGATCATCGACGGGGTGAATTTGATGGTGCCCTCGGGCAACAGGGTGTAGCTGGCCGGCGGCGCACTCGGTCGCCTCCGGGTTGAACTTCTTGGATGTCTCCGGCTGTGCAGTTCGTGGCCACGGTTCCATTTCGGACAGGGCGGAGGATACACCTATCGCGAACACGGCATCGCGACTCACATGAGCCGAGCGAGCAAGATCTGCGTCGAAAAGGCCGCGTCTTTGGGGGCCAACGCATTCGGTCCTTCAGCTTGGGGAATGCAGTAACGTCCACGTGAACGGGTATCAATCATCCTCGTTCGCCGGAAATGGAGACGGCAAAACACATCGACTTCTTCTGCTCCTCAGACATCATCGTTGAGAACTGCTTGCTTCGGAACTCGGATGACACCGCTGTCCTGTACTTCCACAGGTGGAACTGGTGCGGGGACACGAGCATCGTGGTCATCCGGGACGGCGTGCTCCTCCCGGACATTGCTCACGCCATCGACGTTGGCACACACGGCAATTCCAAAGACACAGAGTCCGTGAGTAACCATCAAGATAGGCAACGTCGACATCTTGGTCCACGAGGAGAATCAGTCGTGGCACCAGGGGTGTATCGCGCCTAACGCTGGCAGACGAGAATGTCTTTAGCGGCATGCATGTTTAACGACCGATGGGGAGATCACCCGCGGGGAGCTGTTCAACATTCGCGTCATGCAAAATTATATGTGGACGGCGGCATCGAGGCGGGGTGGTACATGGCCTCCGATCTTCAACCGCCTTTCACGAATGAGCATGTGAAGAGTCTGTTGCTCATTCGACGGGAAGTGAGAGCCAGTGGAACCCAAGACTTTGTTTACATGTAGATGGCATGACTTGAGCGATGAGGTCAACATACGTATAGGATGTAGAAATATCACCAGCTCGTTTCTGGTTCAGGAAATAATAAGTAGACAAATATGAGTGTGGTAAATATTTCTCCAGAAATCGTATGCTTTTTGATAATTCAGTGCATGTCGCACTGAAACTGTCTTCATCGGACCTCGCAGGAAAGATTCCCGAGTCCGGCAGGGTCCACTAACACGCTAAATACCAATAAAAATGCCGTGTTCTGTTCGTTATCTCGTGACCAAATGTGTAGAGATATCATGCTGCTTTGGCCTCGCTCACGCTCCCCGGCTCAGGATCTTCCTGGCCGTCTGCGTCTTGACCAGGATTAGCTTCATAATACCGCAGGCTGCGTAAGAGGGCGTAAAGAACACACGCCAGGAGAGACCCGAATATCGGGCCAAACCAGTAGATCCAAGAGTATCCCGGGAAATCGCGATTGATGGTGGCAGGGCCCAAGGTTCGTGCCGGGTTGAGCGAAGCTCCCGTGTAATGGATGCCTGGTGACATCTGTCAGCCGATGACACAAGACAGAATGATGGACTGGACAAGACTCACCGACCAGCTCTGAGAGGAAGAATGATAGACCAATGCCCACGGGGGCCAGGAAGGTCGACCGATGCTTCTCAACAGCAAGCATGAGAATCACAAAGACCAGTTGCGCCGTCAGGATGAGTTCAATGAAGAAACCCTGAGCTGTGCTTGTGCCGCCACCAAGGACAGTGTTCACCGAAAGTAGACCGGGGAACATTGCCGAGGTGATACCAGCCGCGACGATGCCGGCTATGAGTTGCGTAGGGATGATCAAGAGCCCTCGGTGGATGGGGAGTCCACCACACAGCATCAACGCAAGTGTGACCTTCACCATGAATCAGCATCCCAACCAGACGTCAGAGCACATCCCACTCACCACTGGATTGAAAAGCCCTCCGCTGACACGGTAGAATGCCCACACATTGGCTGTCAAGGACACGCCGAAAGTGAGGGCGATGAAGATGATGGCGGGGAGAGGGTCGCTGCCAGGTGACACGGGACCATTGGTCGCGACTTGAGTCCCCGCGAAGGAGAAGAAGAGGAAGAGAAAGGTGCCGATGAACTCTCCCAATACAGATACAACCTTGTTTCTGGTAGTATCTGCGATTTGAAGCATCGGCAGGGTGTTGTCGTGCTCCTCCGCATCGTACGGAGACAACTTCCTCAGAATACGCCCGGTGTTGACCATTGCGACGGTATGGCGTCCTGCCAAGATCTGGGGGGAACAGGCGGCGGTAGATTTCGTGATGTTGAGCTCGCTATGGGCCTCTCTGGCTCGGGATGAGGAGGGTCTAGCAACGGACAGCTAGCCTTCCTCTGAGACACGCCCTCCCTTATAACCAAAAAGTCGAGAGAAACACAGAAGCTGCTCCGCACTGCCGCCCTCCGTCCTCGGCAGTAGTACATCGTGCTGCACCGAAGAATGGCGGGATGATGATGATGATGATGATGCGGGTTGCTTGAATGCACGCGCCCGTTACGACAAGTCGGTCTGAACGCGGCGCAACCCCAGAGTTCCACGGCAGAGCGACGAACCAAAAGCGGTGCTTTGTCTCGAGAAACGCTGGTCGAAGGCGGTGGCACGCCACATGTGCGACGCGAACCCATCGGGCGAAGACGGCCGTGGAATGGATGACCCGGACTGCAGTGTGCAGCCAAGAACGAAGTCTCCTCCCAGGACCTAACGGTGCTAAGAGTGGCCAATCTTACCCCCCGTAGCCGACGGACTCCGAAAGCCACGGACATCATTGTTTTGAAGGGACTGTCTCGCTTGCGGAGCATGCGTCGGAGACATTGGCGATCCTGGAGGGGACGCGGTTCGAAAGGGGTGATGTGGACGTGGGACGTCACAACAGTCACAACAATCGTGCCGCGCGTTTTCTTCGTCTTTGAAGGAGAGAAAAATGTTCATCGTGAATGGACGCGGCGTCCTGTCGTCTGGAGCTTCTGTCATACGGCGTCAGATGCATGTGTCCAACCGCTAGCCCAACTGATCAGGCATTCGGCCATCGTGGCACGGAGGTCGAGGCCTTTTTGACGCTGGGTACGACCGCAATTTTTGCCGACCTCGCACATGTTGGTTTGTTGGAGCCTTTGGATTTGGGATACAACAGAGTGGAATCGCAGCAGCAACGTCTTCGTTGCATCTCTGTTGTCACCATCATGTGTCCGTACAACCTGGTGAAACGACACCTGGCGGGGTTGCATTACTGCCGTGTGCTCTGATCCGGAAGATCTGGGCCGGTCGATGAATGCTACGAGCCGTCCAGTGCCGTCTCATCGACGGAGCATAGCTGAAGCTGAGGAGCCGCCCTCAGCCACTTATCCCGACACATTTTAGCGTAGCCGGGAGCCGACATGGCTTGCATGGTCATCTCGACATCATAAGGGGGGGCCAAGCCATGAGGTCGCCGGCGTGTTGTCTGAGACAGTAGGACCAGTCAGATCTCCAGCATTGCGAACTGTCATGATTTAGCTCTTCCGCTGTCATCACTCATTGAACGGGCAGAACGTTGATTGGTGATATTAAGTGAGAATCCGTTGATAGGTCGCGGACGGGAACGTTATTCCGAACCACCTCTGGAAAAGGCTGCAAACTTTGTGCATACTATCCCTCCAAGCAAAAGCCTGTGCCTGTCTGCCCCATGAACCGAAAGGGTACTAGTCAATATTGGATTACAGTTTCTTGACAGAATTAAATTCTGGTCGAGCGCTCCTCTATGTGACGATTGGATGGCCTACCTCACTGTTGGATGGCGATGTCATCGCGGAAACCTCCAGCTTCGGAGACTTTCGAGATTGGCTACGATTCGAACCTTGCCGTCAGCGCAACGCTCAAACAGACAGGCCACAAGAACCCACGGCTGACCAGGGGTCCAGAGCCCGTGCTAGTCGTCGCGGGACATAGGAGGTGGCGGGGAGGGCTGCGGATAGTAGTAGGCTAAGGCGGACTATGGTGATGGACTACATTTCCACATTTTGCAACGAGGCAGTTTTGCGGTTGACAAGCTCTCTGAAACTAAAACTTGGGACACGAAACTATAGAAAATCACGGCAAAACGTGAGACTGCTAGCGGGCTGGTGGCATCGGCACGTCCTTGCGACTGCCAGGGTCATGCCAGCAAGCACGGCTGCTCTGGGCAGGACGAGAGACGGAAGAAGTCTAACGAGATGAAGTGGTCCTCACCTTTGAGCGAGTGGCAGATCACCCCAGCAAGTAGCGGTTCTGACACGATGCCAATGGCGGGCGACAACGGTTCGGACTGACGACGTCTCATCTCTTGATTAGTATGGACGGGGACTGGAAGCCGAAATGTCAAGCCTGGACCCTTGGCCAAGGAGAAACTTTATTCTTCTCTCGCGGTGGTGAACTCACCCGGGATCTGGTCGACAGCTTACATTAATATGCTCCTTGCTCCTCTTACTACCTTGGGGTAGTTATCTTCGTTTCTCCTGCGTTGCAATGCCTGTCATGTCCAAAGGTCTGACGGTTGCGCGCGGCCCCAACATACCCTTTCGGTTGTCAATGAGGTTCAGATGGCTTCAATCTGCACTCGCCGTTCTCTTTCTCCTGACGCTGGTGTTTCTCATGAGGACGTATAACGAACGACGGCTCACGACACCTCCCACTCTTAACCGTTCGACTCCGTCAACCAACGTGTATACTACAAAGTCTTCAGAGCCAACAGAGTACTCGGATACTCTTCTACCGCAAATACCCCCCAAGCTCTGGCAGGTCTCGATCCTCCCAGACAGCTCCGATGCGCACCGCCCCATCGAACCTCCCCCGTACGCGACTCAATGGCTTTCTCTTCACCCTTCATTTGCCTATTCCATCATCGATGCATCCGGGGCTCTGCTTGCAGTGAATCGTCTCGAGAAGGTCATACCGCCGCTGTATCTCGATCCGAGTCACCTTGGTGCCAGATCGACAACGCTCAGGAGAAGACGAGATCGGCGCGATACGTTGACTCACGGCGGATTCCCGTTACAACCAGTTCACCTCTACAACGCCATCGCCCAGCCGGTCATGCAGGCCGACCTGGTCCGCTACGCCCTCCTCGCTCTCGAGGGCGGTGTCTACAGCGACTCGGACACCTATCCCGTCCGCCCCCTTCGCGAATGGGTGCCCGTAGAGTACCGCAACCAGACACGACTGATTGTCGGAGTCGAAGCAGACGCACAGCCGCCAGTGCCCGGCACTATATACCCGGTACAGCTTGGTCAATGGACCATCGCGGGCGCAAAAGGCCATCCCGTCTTTTGGCGCATGTTCCGGCGGGTCTTCAGTGAAGTTGAAAGACGAATACGAGGCAACGAGACAGACAGCAGTGAAGGACACCAAGCCAAAGCCCAATTCTCGGTTTCGGATATTCTGACGACTTCGGGACCGGTTGCTTGGACAGAGGAGATATACGCGCATCTCAGCGACGTGACGGGGGCCGAGTTTTCATGGAAGAATTTGACACGGCTGAGGAAACCCGTGCTGCACGGCGATGTTCTCGTGTTGCCCATCGACGCCTTCGCCACGGGCGTGCCTCACTCGGGGGCGAGCCTGAACACGGCACCAGGGACGATGGTCAGGCACGACTTCTCGGGTTCATGGAAGCATCAGCCCTGACGAATTGGAAAGTCTGACGTCACTCGAAAACGACTGCTACGAAGCGTTGCTGTCCCTCGATTTAGCCTTGTTGATGGGCTACAGACTGTGACCGCCTCGTCTTGTCCGCCTCGTCACGTTCGATATGGCAGTCCATTAGATACCACAGGAGCCTACCGCAAAGCTACCCAGATCTGTTGCGCGAGCAAGTCCACAAGACAGTCATCAACAAAGCGCCGCATCATCTGCTGGTCCTTGCCAAGACTGAGAGCTCCGTATTGGCGACGACAGGGAGCTGACTTCCGCGGGCTTCGTGAACTGCATGGATTGCATGGACTCCGCGGGAAGCGTCCGCGAAAGCCTCGCGCGCCAAGGCTTGGTATGAATCAGAAAAAACCAGATTATCAACATCTTGGGGTATGATGAGAGACTAGAGGTAATTGGTTTTGGCGATCGAAAGAGGTGTGTCATGTAGACCCGGGGGAGGCGGGGGGGCAACCCTATTTTATCTTCGGCAAAGAGTGAAAGATACTTGGATGTCGGAACGCGATAGTATTCCAGGGCTGCAGTCAGCGAACGGTAACTTTATTAGAAATCACTCATGTCTGTGAAACTGTAAGAAGGCTGACGGCCTTTAATCCCGATACTAGTCGAACTATGTAGTCAGCGAAGACGAACTCTGTTTCGAACTTTGGGTTCTTCCGGATCACCCAAGTCCGTGAGCTGCTCATGAGTGAGGACGAGAGTGCTGTGATTGACCTGCATGAGGACACTGGTCCTCGATGTGCGTGACATCGGTAGAAGGTTCAGTCAGATAAACAGAACGTGATTTAAGCAACATGAAGTAGAATGCAATTACGATATCTTGGTATGAAGACTAATATGGTAGAATAACTGAGAGACTAATATGGTAGAATAACTCAGAGTGTGACGTGTTTGCTACAAGTCCAAATCGAGTACTTGTCGTACATCGTAATAGCTTTCTAGCTCTAGCCCACTACCCTGGATATTTGTATTCCCACTCTCCGCGACCTCATTGCCTTGTCCAAAGAGGATGAAAACCACTACAGGGCTATGGGAAGCATACAAAAGGACCACGAGAAGCTTGACCAAGGTAGACTGAGGGGCAAGCACTTGGGTGTTGCGGCTGTTTATATCATTCAGCCATCCAAAAGAACACTCAAGCCATATGGACCGCGACCCTGCCCTATTCTCGCCAAACACCTTTCCAATTCGAAAGACAAAAGGTCCAGAATCCGACCAAGAGTAGATTCCATTGACGGGATGAGGAATGGACACTTTAAGCGACAATTGAGTGAACATCATCGTGTACGTTAGAGTAGGCCTAGTCAAGGAGGCAAGGAGATGGTAGCACGATTATATACACATGAACAACCTAGTACTAATGCCCCAGTCAGTTGATAATAGAAATCTCTGTTTTTCATATGTAGCTAGATCTATTCTGACTGCGCTGTTAATATTACCTGACTGGCGGCACAAAAGAACTGTCTCCAGGCCAATGTCTTTCAGTTACCGACATATGGCACCTGCCCACTTTTGGCACGCTCCTAGCCATTTTGGTACCTTACTGTTACATTCATTAGCTACAGCTCTTCTGTGCTCACTCCATTCAAGGTATTAGGAGTTGCCACTTACTTATAAGCGACTCCTGCGTCGGCGTTTATTACTGCAGGCTCCACGAACTTCTTTGACCACTTGGAGCGGTATCTAGACGTCAAGGTCAGTCAGTCTCTCTCTCTCTCTCTCTCTTTTTCCCGCTCACGTGCAGTATTCCTATCAACGTACGTGTTGCAGATGTAAGACTCGTCATACTCCCAGCCACTAAACTTCAGCACCCGGTAGAGGAAGACAGAGACGCATTTGCCTAGTACGTTGGAAAGCTAATGTCAGTCCTGCAATTTTTATATCACACTATGTGCTGGAGGGGGAAGGAGATAGGGGATAGGAGGGATAGACTTACCTGTACACCTCTCTACGCACCACTGCTCCATGCTGTCCTTGATTTCGAATTCCGAGCTATTCCAACTTTCGACGTAGTTGACGCCCACGACCCCGTCCTGTTCAAAAGCCCCCCGGAAGCCCTTTGGGTTCTTGCTCCATTGAGGCTTGGGCGGCTGCGGAGGCTGAGCCGAGGCGGTCGCTTGGCAGCCCTCGCAGTCCAGCCCGCGCGGGTCGATGCCGTTCCAGATCACAGGCGGCTCGCCCTCGACGCGCGGGTACGAGAACTTCTTGACTCTGGCCTTGACGTTGGCGACTACCTTGCCGGGAACCTGGAGCTCGGCGGCATGTTCGTCCTGGGAGAGCCAGACGGCGATGACGCCAACGACGGCAGGAACGGCTGGTACGCTATGTTTAGCTTCTTTTCATGTACGTTTCGACGGGGAGCCCCCTGGGGGGGGGGGGGGG